>JAHLJT010004567.1:214842466-214942403 GCA_031308135.1 Acheta domesticus
AAAATGCGAATGCACAAATGGGTTAACACTTAATCATGAATGAAAGTGTAACAATGAAATAAAACAAACGATTTTCTCAAGTACAGTTTCAAATATTTTCTTCGTTTTTTACACGATTAGATTATTGTTTACTTAATAAAGTGGCATCGATCCAATTTTTGTTTGAGACTATGAATTTTTGAAAAATTCAAACATTTAACTTCCTTTTTGATAAGTCGGGAACGTTGGTAAACTAAGTAGCTAACAGATGTTCTGTATAAATTCACTTGTTACAAGACATAAATAACTGGGTTCGAAAATAAACTCCGGCAAATATTTTGCGGCTTGTACACACTTTAGCTGTTCAAGTAGTAAGTATTATATTTCGAAACAGTTACCAATATTGCTAGAAAGTATAACAAGAGGTTCAATTACCACTAGCTTCATTTATATATTTCGTTTTTCCCATAGTCTTTTACATCGTAATTTGGGTTTAGTAACAAAACAGATAAATAGGGAAGAAACAACTCAATAGTGGCCGAACAAATGCTCCTCTCATTGCGTTCTACAATCTTCTCTCAAAGAGCTTCTAGCGATAAAAAGGTGATGGAAGTAGCGCTCGACTCTCCGAGCCACGTCGTCCCAAAATTGAATCTGTTACTTCCTGAGAAGAAATAGAAATAAAATGGTCATCTTAGGGCGGAGTCCTTCGCCAAGTCCTCGAAGTCACTCGAACACTCTCGTCTCGCCGACCAGGCGACCATTCGAGAGTCGATTGCATCTTGCAAAGCTCGCGGACCGATTGTCTGCGCCAGCCAATCGAATCGGGAGCAAAAGCGCGGTGCGGAGAAGACACAACTAATTTTCACGATGTCGTTCCGATAGAACATCTTTTCCGATTCTACGGTAATAGTTCTCTTTGATACTGATTACATCGATATCCAATTTCATCGAAATCAACTTACTACTTCCCAGACACATAACACATGTTTTTTTTTTCATTCTACTAAATGTTCAAGTACACGAGGCGAGTTTGCATGCTACAAGCCAGCTTTTTTACAAGCAGCTCGTCCAATGTACTCGATGCACTCGCTCCGTTAGCTGCTTGTAAAAACGTGTTCCACTTCATTTTCACAACAGGATCTAGGTAGGACACTATAGGGAAACCACCAAGTTTAGCAAATGTTCACAACATCCTAACCTTATAACAACAGCAGACGACAACACGTGGTTTTCACCCGTCAGCTAATTGGCTAGTGAGCAAGTGTCAAATTTTGTGTGTACTCGACTAGCGTACTCGCCGACTCACCGGCTTTTTACAAGCCGGCTTGTTAGCTAGTAAACTCGCCTCGTGTATCTGAGCCATAAGCAAAAGATAAGAACATTAAAAACAGTGATTAAGGACACTTGTATACTCTTTGTTCTAACACAAGCTTTGCAAATGCGGTCGCTAATTAAAACCCAAAAAGTGTTACGTAGGTTGGTGTCAACGGAAGACAGAAAACAAGATTTTGAACACACGCTTTGCAACAAAGTAAACAGATGTATTACAAGGGACGAAACACGAACTAAAGATGCATTAATACAAGCAGAGCTATTAAAATGGCGTTGGAGAGGTCGTGTGTTGCGGATCAAGCAAGAATTTACAGTAGCCATACTGCGGGGTGTTTATCTACACCATTTCACTCTGAAAAATCTCCTCCCACGATGTCGCAGGTTGACAAGTGCTACCATGCTCCGTCTTCGCCGTCTCACTCCTAGTCGATGGCCACTGGTGGCGTTAATTTGTTACAGTCATCAACCGTCTAGGAGTAGAAAACAAAGACAAACCGTCAGGGCAGTTGCACGTCCTGAAAATGAGAGAGTGTAATGACGTAAACCTCCTACCTGGTCATAGCTCCTCAATTACAGTGAGTTAGTGTATTGAACAATAAACAACAACGACTGAGTAGTGGTGTGCTTCCCTTGCTGAAAAATGAACGACCTAATAATATTTCTGTAAAGTTTCTTATATTACTAAAGATGAACTCCAAATGTATTTTCAACGTCAACAAAACTGGATCTTGTTCTTTGATTGAAAAAAATGTTGTTGAAATATATTTATACGCTGGCATTTTAGCCTCGTCAGATTATGACCACGCCATGATGTCCCAGCCTGACTGCAATGAGCTCGGGAGGCCTATGGTGAGATGTCATACACGAGATCCGTATCATCTGTATACACATATATCATCCTTATATAAGAGATAATGAGAAGAAAGAAATTCGTCAATATTTCATTATTACTACGAGCGTTTAAAAGATCAGCATTTGGAATGGAATGCTCATCTGGGAAGAGGTATGAGTGTTAAAAGTTGTTCCAAAAGATCCAAGGGGTTTAACAGACGCAAATTTTTGGAAACGTGTTTTGTGAATGTCCTCTCAATCCAAAGTTTTTGGCTTTGGGTCAGTTTTCTGGAATTCAAGGACGGTGCCTCTCTACGCGTCCACCCGAACGCGCGCGTGAGGCTGAAGGCACGAAGGTCCCGGTGGCGCTCGGCTCGCCTTTCCCCCTCCACGCCTCCCCCCTAACTTCTTCTCTGCCACCAGCCATCCTTTGTGCTGGCGCCATATCTCTCGGGCTTCCCCCCCCCCCCACCGCCTTTCTTCCATCGCTGCGACCTTCCAGCCAGAGCCTGGATCTTCATGCACCGAAGAATCTTAAGAAATGGATGCAGAACAGAAATGTCTTCATTATGATAAAGTAGCGGACCCGGCAATGCTTCAAGCTCAAAATCAGTTTAATCAATAAAATTAACTATTTATTGTCTACTTTAACCGCCATCCAGCGGGGGAAGATCATCGCCACCTTCCAAGCAATACCCACACTACACTTACGGGACTAATGACTCTAGTAGTTGACGCGCCCGGAATCACAAACAATCAGCGAAGCGAGGAGCTCTGCGCGGCTTTTTAAACTTTTATTCTGCTCCTAGTTGGTGAGGCTCCGAACGGAAGGTTGTGGACCTACCCTTCTGCACCTCATTGCAATTCCTTTTCTTCGAGCTTTTGGCTTTGGATAAACCGATTCTTTGTGAGCGTACACATATTACTGTAAGAAGGGACCGTTTTGATGATATCGCTTGTTATCTGCTGGCAACATAACTGAAGGTTATGTGGCGTGTCACCATTACTCCACACCGAAGGTTAGCGGCTTGCATCGGCAAGCACAACATCTCGGGGGCACAACCTCTAAAAAGTGCTGCCGCATGCAAGCGGGGGCCAATACAAATTGTATATACGGGCCCCCGCGGAGCCAGAAGGCAGGCGGTACCATGCGGAGCAGACGGAAGCGACGGTACCATGCGGAGCAGACGGAAGCAGTCCGGGATCATGTGAGACACTGGAGTCAGAAGCGTGTGTGAGAATTCGCAAAGCTCCGCCGCCGCCGCCGCTGCTGTCGTCTTCGCCGCGCCTGGACCACGGAGTGATGGGGTAAGAGGCCGCCACATCTGAGCTCGACTTCCTATTCATTCCCTTATCTGATTTATCGTTCCTCCCCCCCTCTCTCTCTCTCTCTCTTCATGCAACAATAATAAATGGTGCAGTATTTGAAACATGACTTCTTCTTGAGAAAACTGCCCTCCCTTTAAAATCTTCCAAGTCAACCACAGTGCTCCAAAGTGACGCGCTGCCTTAGGAATACGCTGAAGTCAGTCATCTCCGAGGGTGGCACGTCACAGTTATGCCCATGCACTCAATTTCTCAATGCGTTCGTTTACAGTTATATCACTTGTAAATGGCCTCATCTCTATCTCTTGAAATGCCATCGCCCTACATGCCCTACATTTGTTTTCCGACCTCCCAAACTGGTCCCTTCTTAGAATAACTGCAATAAAACATTTTCAGTATCTTTTTTGAAACTTATAAGTATTAAATGCATGTGTTCGCTTAGATAATTTTTTTTATTTATTAACTTTTGCCAAATTGTTCTGCAATTAAATAATTTTTAGTATTAAGAAAACGAATTTAATTAGACTTTATACGAGAGTGAGTCAAATGAAAGCCATAATTATTTTTTTAAACATTATTTATTGTACACACATTGTCCAAAACTAGATCACTTTTCTACATAGTGACCCCCACACTCAATCCATGTCTTTCAGCGCTTCCGAAGTGCCTGAATTCCTGTAGAAAAATGTTCCTGGTGGACGGCGCAACCACTCGTGCACTACGTGGTGTACCTCATCATCCAAACGGAACGTCTTGCCGCACATTGATTTTTTGAGTGCTCCAAACATGTGAAAAGCGCTCGGGGAAAGATTGGGCGAGTAAGGTCGATGTGAGAGGCATTCAAATCTCAGGTCAGGCCCAGCTGTCGTCCCCGGTGACGATTCGTGCAAGGAAGGCATCACCGTAACGTTCAACAAAAGTTATTCACACGCATCGACTCGTCGCTGTTTCAATTCCTAGGTCAGTTGTCGAGGCACCCATCTTGCGGACACTTATGAAATTGGAGCGCATCATGCACAATGTGATGTTCTGAACCATGACTAACGTGTACAGCTTTTGCAATGTCGTCTAATGTCACTCGACGGTTATTCATCACGATTGCATCAACGGCTACAATGGTCTCTGGAATCACAACGCGATGTGCCTGATCTGGGCATGGCCGCGTTGGCCACGGATGTCACACCATTTGCGAACTTCCGACACCATTCGTACACTTGCTGCTGTGACAAACAAGCGTCACCTACTGAACCTTCATTCGTCGAAGAATGTCAACACACCTCCACTTCGCAATGAACGAACCACACAGAACGCTGTTCCTCCCTGGTGCACGTTGATAATTTGGCATCAATTTTTACCCTGTTTCTGCGCCGGAGCTTGTGTTCCATCCCAATGATGCCATCCAGAAGACATCTGGCACACTATTGCAAACACGCGTATTAACTTACAGGACACTAGCGCCACATTTGGATTTTTTATTACACTTTTACTGTTTTCAGTTGACTCACCCTCGTATATCTATTAGTAAATTGATAAATGAATATTGTAGTTAAAAGTATGCCCTTTCCTCATTCTTGCGTAATGGAAATTTCATAAAAATGATGCATCGAATATTTATAACTACGTTTAATTAGATCTTTAAACGATGGTAAATTAGCATTGTTTTTCGGGGCCCTATAAGTTTTCTCTGCTTAGACATTCGAGACTCACGCTGTAGGTGGATAGAAATTGTTTCCAAATTCCATTAATTGCGTAACTTTTTAATTACGGCATCACAGGCACTACCTTTACGTGGTTTTCGTCTTCGCTGCTTTGAACCGAGTGGCGTGTCTCAGACACCTTAATTAGATTGCAGGTTGCAATGCAAAAGTTTGCAACCTTTTGAAGGAGTGGTAATAGTCAGTAGAGAAGCCTTAGGAGGGAATAAAATGCTGGTAAGCACTGTATGTTAATTGTAGATCAAAGACACTGGTTTTTAATATAACAACATCCAATTAAATGGGAACTAATTATAGAGTCTTATAATCTAAAGGTCATACACAATCTTTGTAGAGATATGATGTATTTATAGTTTACGACTTTAATGTTCATTAATATTAGCACGTTATAGTATTAAGCGTTTTATTTCTTAGGAATATAAAAAGTTAACAAGATCTTTTTGCTTGGTGAGACTATACTGTTTCTATCATTTGTTATTAATATGTGTATAAGATTTCAACATCTTTGCAATTAATATTCACTGATAAGTGACAGCCCTTCGTGCTAACCACACGAAGTCCTTAACCCATCGCTGCAAGGCCGGGACGATGCTGGAAGGCCATGGCCCGTACATGGGCGTACGAAGTACAAACAGACAGAAGTGACATCCACTGATAAAAACAAAAATAATAACGCAATGGTCATTTGTTGATATCTACTGCGAATATTTCACATCCGACCCGCAATGCATCAAAACGCTCTGCGCCGTTCCGCCCTCTAGTTCCAACTTCGTAATGAACGATCCGGTTATCCACCTACGACAAAAGTTTAAATTTCATTTCATTTGGCCTGGCCGACTACAGTCGCCCGCTTCGTTGAGTTTCACACGAACTACATTGGAGCGACCGAAAAACTTCGTCATACTGTGAAAAATGTAATTCAGCGGACAAAGGGAGAGTGTTTTTGATAGACCGTATGCGCCTACTTTTAGCTTCACGTACTGCCTGCAATGTAACTGCAAGGGATGGGGGTGTATAGTTTGAGCGAAGTTTAAAGAGGATATCACGAAGCGCTGTGTGGGTCACTTGCAATGGTTGGTCGATAGAGGACACATGAACATAATGAGCTGTATTGGAAGTTTTGATTTAGAAGAAGTACAAGACCATATTGCCAGCCACGATTTCTCGCAATGTACGTTTTATGCCTATTACTGCGGCCTTCTTAACCCCTGTGGTATCATTTGCTTCCGTGGCAAATGTGGTCTTGATAACCAAGGACTTTCCCCTTTTAGAGGTATTATATCTATTTTGCATAACAATTATGAAATTTAAAAATTTAATACAAACTTTTGATCAATGCAACGTACTTTTTCCAGTTTTCGCCAATTTGTGTTAATAATTTTCAGTAATAATGCGCATAACATAATCGACATTCACACACATACTAAAGTTTTTGTTTTATAACCTCAGATGCAATTATTTCCTGTGTAACTTGATAATGAAGTGCTAAGTGCAGTTTTTTTCTTTCAAACGGTTATTCAAGTGCTTTAAACGAAACACAACAATTTTCTTCTTGTTCGTAACTATTTCGGTTTTGAACCAAGACCGTTGGAACAATATTCAGCAACTCAGCGTCTCTCAGGCATTTATGTTGTGCACGATCGAAAAATTCAAGTTCCAGATTTTTGTTACTCACATCTGTGAGAACCTAAACGTGCATGGATCAGCTCCAATTCCTTCGATCGGGGAGGCGACGTGACAGATAAATCATTGGTGACTGCAAAATGGCGAGTTCGATTCCCAATAGGAGCCTGGAAATGCTTTTTGAAATGAGTTTGGGCAATTAACACGATCGAAATCGTTGCCGGTCTGCTCTGGTCTGTTTCTGTGGATTCTTTTATTCTTGCAGGTGAATGTCGTAGCAGGATCTTATACTTGTTATCAATCGTGCGTGATCCCACTTTCTCATTCTGCAAACTTGCCTCAGAGGGGACGCTAGGAAATGAGGGTCACGTTTTGTTTTTTTAGTATAAATTATTACGATTTGTTCCTATGAACAATTATGTGCTTTTATATCATAGATTAGTTATGAAGTTTATGTTTTCACCACAAATAATATCAAAAATTCACTAAAACCTTCTCAAATATCGAATTTGCAAAAATTTGTATTTAACTCCAATTACCCTCAAATGCGGGTAATGGCAATCACTAAAGCAACACGAAAAAAATTAACACATTGGTGCTTCAAACACTATTTATTTTGTTTACAATAACTGTAGGCATCTAAAATAATGTGACTGATCAGCAGCACTGAATCCTGGGCAATTGGTCAAGAAAGGCTTTTAAAGTGTGGAAGCCATTCGATGAATATTTCCTCCGTCTAGGCATTCTTACTTCTTGTGTAAATAGCACCAGGGGCCCACTTAAACTCATTCAAATCAATAAATTATATTGTTTGGGGCAATGACAATCACAATGCTATAATTAGGATCACTGACCGCTGTTATCTCACAAGCACATTTTTATCATAATTACTCAAACTTAATTGTTTAAACTGTAACATAATTGTTTAAAATTAATTGCAATTGGTATAAAATGATTTGCTGAAGTACGTAGCTCCCAACAAACTTTAATTCCTCCAGAAAGCTCCAAGTTCACGTGAGTAACACCTAATTTTCTGAGAACACTTTCCAACATCAACCATTCACTTCCCTGGTACGAACGCGATAGTCGTCAGTGTAAGCTTTCTTTCATCATGACTAATGGTAGGTAGAAGCATATGTTGCTGCCTTTCAATATGGTTTCTTTACGATATAACGATATAACAATAATTTACCACCGACTCCCATTACTCAGTGATCCCCATTACCACTGCTTCTCCTACCTGCCATTTACAATTGAAACTTCGATGTTTTATATTTCCTCCGTTATTATGCTCCTGTTATTGCTAATTTTTTACTTTATCTGACCCAACTTATTTTTTAAATTTTAAGAGACAATTTATTATATATTTTATTTCTTTATCGTAGATATCTTTTTGCGGCTCTCTCGTTTAATCTATCTGAACAAATAAGGCGTAAAAAGATAGAGAATTTTATGGAGAGGATTTGCATTTCTACTTTAGAAGTACTTACCTCCCTCTTTGATAACAGTGATTCGCGGTGACGGAAGGAATCGGTTGAACTCTTTCTCAGTTGGTGGCTGGGTTTTACACCAGAAGACAAAGATAATTGACCAATTTGCTCCCGATTTATTATTTTATGACATATAAAGGATTTTTATTTTGAATAAAAAATATTACTCGATGTATATTAAAGATTTTCAACAATTCTAAAACATTTTCTATTATTTTTAGCAGTTTTGAATATATTACATATTTTACATACATATTAAAACATATACCATTTAAGACACGAAAATCGTAAAAAAGCATGGTTAAAAAATCGGCGCGCGAGGTCGTAAACCAAATTCTAGGCATTTGCCAGTTGGAGCTCTAAAAATCATACGAAATTGTCTACATTTCGTAAGTAGAACTATCTGAAACTCCTTTTGGACGTTTATGAATTATGTGAATTTTTATAAAAATAATAAACTTTTGGTTAACGTTCTTATAGAAAAATATTTTAATATATTTATCACTTTATTTATGAACTGAAAGGCATCTACAAGTCAATTTTTAACCAATTATTACGGAAAAGTTCATATCAGAAGCAAAGAAATAAAATAAATGTCATAAAATGATTATTTTCTTAATTTAAATAAGAAAAAACTGTTTTTTCGCTGTAAGTACTTACCATGTGGATATTTTAGCCTCATACTTTGAAGATAATATTTTCCACATCCAAACAGGGGGGGGGAAAATCTGAGTTGAATTTCAAATTAAGGCCGGAAACTCCCCTTATCCGGCTAGCTGTAAATTTGCCAGTCGCTATTTTTCGTGGTTTCTCCTATTAATATCAGACGAATGATCGAGCAGTACTCTAACAAAAGAGCCTCAGCCCCGCTCGATCTTTCCTTCTTCTTCCTTCCTTGTGCTGTCCTTTCCCCTTATACACATGCACTTACACGCGCTACATTGTCACATATGTCGAGAGACCAATCGAAAGCTTAGAATTCGTCCCGGGTGGATCGATCATCTACTTGAGGTGGAAATCCCCCGCAGTTGTCGGCCGCAAGCCGAGAGAAGGTCGGCGCCATCCAGTTGGGAAGAACACCGCTACCACCAGGAATAATTCCTTACACTAACGGGACTACGTTGATCACGCGGAAACATTAACAGGCCACCAATCAATGAATATTAATATCTAGGAAAACCCGACAGACGATGTTCTGCCCTTCATCTCCTTCTTTCCCCTCTCATCTACCTTTCTCACTGTATCTCCCTCCGTCATCCTGTCTCTGTCTGTCTCTGTGTGTTTCTGTCTGTGCCCCTCTCTGTCCCTCTCGTTCACATTTACTTACAGACTCTGCACGTATCTGAGCAGGTGTGGTAATATCGGGAAGGCCGGATCAGCAAAAATGTAATAGAATGTTTAGGAAGAATTCATTCTGTAGATTACGGTGTGAGAAACGTTTCTAGGAGGCGGCCTCAAATTTTAGTTTTTAAGGCCCAAGAAGGCCTCGTTTAGAAGTTATTTAATGATATGGATTCAAAATGCTGCCGAGTGTGCTGCAGGTTGCATTTACGTGAATATTTAATTTTGTTCTACAGCGCCAACCAAGTAGTGGAGTTACAACAGAATTAGAAACACATAAACCTTCTGAGTGAAAAACACGAAGAAGTGCAAACTTTCATGGAGATCGGTCCAATGGTGTTGGAGTTTAACTCTTATACCAACATCCAGTTATATATATTTAAGTGCATGGGAAAAGCCCTCAATTTTCGTGCACTTCAATACGTAATTAGGCGTGAGAAATAATACGTATAAATATGAGAAAATGATATATATTTATTTGGAGAATGGGGAAAATGATCTGAAAGACCTGGACAGACCGTACACAGCGAAGTCAGGACAACGGTTTGACGGTCTGTGAATGAGCTTTTGTCACATTTTCGGACATCCTGCGACCAGTAGGATGACGTGCGCACCGTCTCGTGTCTCACTGCGCCATTGTCAGACGTCACCATGAATTTCGCTCACACCGGCCACTACGACTCCCCCCCATTAACGTCAGCTCTAAACCTCTCAAACGTCAGCAAATTTGGAATTGTGGATAGTTAGCGAGTCATGACACAGAGTTGCCGGGAGTGGTTTTCAGCTTGTGTACCTTCTCTGTCTGGACGGAGATGACTGGAGAGTCAGTGTGCGGAGGCGCCTGGCCAACGTCAAGTGCTACGATTTGTTGTCGAGCGCCACCACTCGCAACGTCGTCACGATGTTGGCTGCTTTTGTCTGTAACGCAAAGTCACATCTGTTAATCATTTTATACCGTTATATTGACCCCATGCAACTAACCGGAGAGACAAGAAACTTAGTGGCTGACGGCCGTTAATAATTTACGTAACTGTTCGCCTTTCGAAATAAATGAATTGTATCCAAGGATGTCATATAAGAATACACTTACTCTATAAAATGTTATTTCTTGTTTACATTATGATTTTAATTTTCTTGCAGGCCATTTACGTAATAGAGAGAAATTATTGCAATTCTGAAGCAAAAATCCCGGCAATTTTTCGATACCCATAATGTGGACCCTGATAATGTTTATAAATCTTGTTTCTAAATGTAATTACTGTCTTGATGTGTACGTCACGTTTTATAGGTCCTTGATACCGAAAAATTGGTTGAGGGCATACAGTCAGTATTTTCGTTCGTTCCTCCATTTGCCTGTGTTCAATGCTAGTCTACACCGTTCACACGATTTTATTGTAAATTGATCTTCCCCGATCGAATTTGATAGGAATATTTTGATTGAAGAGGGTACATTACATTAAGCCTTAATATTTTTTTAAAAGATTTTCTAAAATATCTCCAAATTGTTTAATTATATTTTACTTGGATAGCACAAAAGCCACTTAAAATAACACTTTCCGTTAAACTTTCTGAAGTTTAGAAAATTACAAAAAATGCTATGTAGTTTTTTCAATGCAAATCAATGAGCTGAAGACTAGTTTGGATAACAATTTATCTTTCAATTTATAATATATTTTTGATTTCTTTCAAAACAATTTATAAAGGGACGGGCAAAATACTTACAGTCCGTGATCCTTAATTTCTTTGATCCCTAATTATCATTGAAAGGTTCATATATTTTTCGAAAACCTGTGGTTAAAGATAAAATTCTTGGCATGTCAAAACACCTTTTGTGGACCTTGTGGAATTCGTTACTTTGTATTTATATTTTGAGACACAGATTATCCATAATTATTTTCTTGTTACCATTGAAGCCCCTAATTTCACCACCATCTGTACAACTCTAAGACAGCTGTAGAAACTGGGCGCTTAAACATAAAGAAATATATATTATAGGGCAAGGAAATCAGTACCTTAAACAATGACAGCGCTAGAGAGATTATTAGAAAATTCATGAATGCACCAAATGAGAGTATTTGACACAAATGACGTTCACCTTCGAATGTACTGATACGTTCTACAAGAGTTTTGCAGCTTACACATTTTGCACCAACTTGCAACCATCAAGTGCGTGGCTGCGTGACGTAACTCGTGACGTGTGAGGTAATGTGTGAGTTCGAAACACTCAATGTGACCATCAAGTACGTGGTCACGGGTAATGAGGGTTTCAAATATGAAATTACATATAATTTACTCGCATAACATTACTGAAGACCAGCTCAAATTCAACGTATAACTTTTAGAACATGTAGGGACTAGTACTTCACCTTTAAATCCGCTCTTCGGCGCACCTATACAAAGATTTACTGACCGCTCTTCTCACTCTTCTTCTGTTTGTGTGCCTGTCTCTCCATTTCTCATTCTTTCTCTTTCTGTCTCTTTTAAGACCCTCGACTCCCAGCTACCTTACCGTCACTGCCAGCATTTCATCTCCCTACCATAACCACACTACCACCATCACCAACATCATCGTCCCCGGTATATTGGAATACCACTTTCTCCTTTTATGAGGCGCTCAGAATAATAACGGAGGATCCCAAACAACCTCGCATTTTCAGTTAGAAGTATGACGGTAAACTCCTGCAGTCTACTTATCATACGCTGAAATATCAAATGAATTGCAATATAGTTAAGCTCTTCCACCTTCAAAAATGAGACCGTAGTGAAAAAGTCCGAAAGTGAAAGTGATCGAAAGCAGAAAAAGGCATTTTTCTCGAAACGAACTTCGGTTGGAATCTACAGTTATTCTGAGCGCCTCATGTTAATTCTAAGCGACTTTCCCGACACCATTCCTGCTACTATCCACAGCGCCGTCTCCACTCCAGACCTCTTTCCCACCCCCATCGTATTCTTAGACTTCGCCTCACTGTATCCCCCCTCCACGTCCCTACAATTAAATTCTTTCCTTGTCCCCTCTGCTGACCATACGCCAGTCTTGTCAAGGTCGATGCCACGAGCGGGAGTCCGTGGCACGAGTGCCACGACGAAATCGCCTCTTCACATAGTTCATAACCCCGACGCAAGAGACAGCGCCATCGCTATTGTAAAACGGAGGGGTTAGTAATAGTTTCATCTCCCGACGCTAATGGCGCAGAAAAGCTCGTGGCGTGCTACGGCGCCTCGACGCGTGCCATAGCCACCAGTAAAAGACCTTGTCCTCTCTGCAGACCGTACGCCGTTACCGCCCTTTCCTTATTTCTCCTTTGGGTCCCTTTCAAAATTTCCCCTCCCGCCGTAGTCGTCACTACACCTTCCCCCATCTCCCCCCCCCCGCAGCCGACCCGGGTCCCGTAGCAGTAAATCAGCTTATTCAGCGGCAAACGGCGGCAGCGGCGGCGGCGGCGGTTTGGAGGCGGAGATCGCTGCGTTGGCCTCGCTGATGCTCTCTCGACGGCGCGGCGCTCCATCTGTTGCGTTTGCTTGCTCCGAGGAGAGGACTTGTGCCAATTGCCGCTTCGCAATTACTATCAATGGGAACTGATGGAGCTTGCGGAGTTAGCGGTTTCCGAGTTCATTAGGTCTTTGAATGAAACCACCGCTGCTACCCGCGCCGCCCCACTCCTTTCTTCGCGATCAAAGCGGCAAGGTTAGCGAGCATCTAAAAGAAAAAAAGTTTTAAAAGCTTTAAAATATTTGCCAAATATTTGAATAAACATGATAATTTTGTTAAACGTGACTTCGGGTTTATTAGACAGTTGTGACGATAATATTCTCACTCCTTTAACGCTTTGATGGGATTAATTTGTGGATGCTAATGCTTTTGAATAATCATGCAGGCTCATGCAGGCTTTGGAAAAGTTTGTAGTGTTAATGTTTAAATATTTGTTTCTTGGCAGCTAATAAGAGTCATTTATTTATTTATTTATTTATTTGGTTAAAAAGCAGTAAAAACTGTGTGACGTGTGGGGAAAGAGATTTTCTGCGCACATTTTCTTGAGGCCCAGAAAAAAAAGATGGTAAGTCACGTACACTGGCGGTATTCGTTGATATCTTCCTAATCGGAAATTAGGAATACACTCCCAGCTTTCTCAAAGTATTTATTTAAATTCATTTTTTATTATAATAGGACGTTTGATGATAAATATGGTCTATTATTTCCATTAAAACCTAACATCTTTCTAAAATTGCGTATGTTCGAAAAGTGAAAATTATAAAGTAGCTCATGAAGAAGATATTTTATAGAGATAACAGAAAAAATAGTATAAAAATGAAAATAGACAAGATAAATCTTGTGCTGCGAAAATTTGTACAATCACTGTACAATTGTAGAGTTTGTACAATTGAATTATTAGTTAAAAATCTTCCTGGCTGTCGTCGCAAGGCCTCTGCGACGACACTAGCTTCCTGGCATAGAATGTCTTCACCGTCCCACATTGTTTTGATAGCGTGGGTTTCCGCGGTCGACGTCAATAGATTCTTGGTTGACTGGATGACGCCGTGTCCTAGGCACAGTTGCCAACGTTTCGACCTAGATACTACGACTATTCCGAGGAAGAAATACATGTCAATAATATAATGTAAAAATAGAGAAAAATTATGCATGTTCACGATAGTCCTAACTCAAAAATGTATATTTAAATATTTAAACATTTATTTACAGTTAATAAGAAATTTCATGCGTTGAAAATCATGTTTCTAATAATAATATCTAGGGACTTGATGTTAATGACCTAAAAGTATTAGAAATATACAAGCTTTTATGGCCCCAAAATATGAAAATATGCCCATAAATATGACTTAAAAATTGTTTGGCTACTTTTCGATATTTTCAATATCAGCCCGGTCTTTAAATAATTATTATATTGACTTCCTTTTAAAATCTGACAATTCACAATTCATCCCTTCTCCTTTGCGCAAAAATCCTGGTATCGAGTGTGGGGCGAAAAATGGGTCCTAATAAAAAAAACCATATTCTGAAACGCCAAACGTAAATTATGAAGCTTCATTCTTCCTCGTCAGATGACGTCAGCTATATCGTTAGCAGTGACAGGATGAGAATGTAATTGTCTCGTCAGGCTAAAGGGAGTTTGTTGATTGCATAAGAACTATGCTGAAAGGTGCTTCCTAATGAGTAATTAAACTTTTATCAATATTAGCTTACATAATAATAAAACTGTAGTCAAATACAAAATGAACAATGTTTCCTGGCCAGTTGAGGTCAATCATCAGTCACAGGCATTTGGAATAATCAGGTTTACAAAATATCTTAAGTTATTGTTTTAAACGCTGTGAAATAAAATAAAACATTTAAAACATGCAGGTGGTGTATCTCCGCATATAGATAGAAACGTTACATTTATCATAAGTTTTAAAGATTGAGCCCCCTCATCAAATACAAAGATTCATCAAAAGGAATTCAATACTAGATCATCCTCCTTTCCTCCTCAACTTCCAAAGAAAATACCAAGTTATTTTATCAATACTCCGAATTGCCAATTTAATTTGGGTCAAAATTATTTATTTAAAAATAAAATTCAGATCCGTGTCCAAATTGTGGTGAACTTATTTCTAGAGCCCTTTTAGTAGTTGAATGATCTTTCACAAGTGATCACTGGTAAAATTAAAAATATGAATCTGATATACATTCTTCATCAAATTCTACTTCGCAGTGTCGACACGTTTGCTCGTCGACACGTTTGCTCGTCGACACGTTTGCTCGTCGACACGTTTGCTCGTCGACACGTTTGCTCGTCGACACGTTTGCTCGTCGACACGTTTGCTCGTCGACACGTTTGCTCGTCGACACGTTTGCTCGTCGACACGTTTGCTCGTCGACACGTTTGCTCGTCGACACGTTTGCTCGTCGACACGTTTGCTCGTCGACACGTTTGCTCGTCGACACGTTTGCTCGTCGACACGTTTGCTCGTCGACACGTTTGCTCGTCGACACGTTTGCTCGTTGACACGTTCGCTCATGCACGTTTTCGCTTATGCACTTGTTCGCTCTTGCACACTCTCATATATGCACACGTTCACACAATCACACGTCCACTCATGCACACGTTCACACAATCACACGTCCACTCATGCACACGTTCACACAATCACACGTCCACTCATGCGCACATTCACTTGTACACAAATTCCTTCCTTTAAATTTTCGCTCACACACTCCCTCATGAACTTACGTTTTCCAATAAACCTACAACGTGACGAAATGCGCCTCTGAGCCGAGCCGAAATCGCCCGGGCCATTGGCGGAAGGTGACCTCTGCAAACGCGCCTTCTGGAAACAGGGCAGCGCGCCGGACACTCAGCCTGTCGGCGGAAGGTGCGAACGCGACGTATGGCACCGGCACCGATCGGGCCGGACACCCCGCCCTCCGCCCCCCCCCCGCCCACCCCGTCCACCCCGCCCCTGGATCCCTCATGCGATGCTGCCCTCCCCCCACTCCACCGATCCACCTCTTGTCCCGTGCTCCGCCCCACGATTCGCTCCACTCCCCCTCACCCCGCCCCTCCTCGCTCCTCCACCGCGTCCTTACTCCACCGCGCCGCTTCGATCCTTCCCCCCATTCCGCACTTCCCCGCCCCGCCCAGCGCTTAACACTGGACGGTCCCTCGCGTCACCTCGTCGGGCCCCACCCCCCACCCCGCTTTGAACGTGGACCCACCCCGTTTTATTCCTCACCCCGCCCCACGTGCCGCTGAGCTCCTACTCTCGTTCAGTGTGCCGCTTCTCCCTCTCAGTTCTTCCCCGCCCCGTCTTTCCAGCTACATCCTCCTTTCATCATCTACGGGTCTCAACACCCACTTGTGTTACTCTTATCACGCCGCGCGCCATATGCTCCGGTCCGTCCTACCCAGTCTCCCACGCACACTCTCCCACTCATCCATCTACCCATCTCCGAACCACTCGCCCTCCAATCCACTCGCCCTCCAACCCACTCGCCCTCCAACCCACTCACCCTCGAACCCACTCACCCTCCAACCCACTCGCCCTCCAACCCACTCGCCCTCCAACCCACTCGCCCTCCAAGTCACTCGCCCTCCCACCCACTCGCCCTCCAACCCACTCGCCCTCCAATCCACTCGCCCTCGAACCCAGTCGCCCTCCAACCCACTCGCCCTCCCACCCACTCGCCCTCGAACCCACTCGCCCTCCAAACCACTCGCCCTCCAAACCACTCGCCCTCGAACCCACTCGCCCTCCAACCCACACGCCCTCCAACCCACCCACCTTCCTCACCGCGCTTCGAGAAACCAGCGACGCAGGCAGGCATCGACGTCGCCAGGCAACGGGACGCTAACGGGCGGCTGCGGAGGCGGCGACCCGTCCGGCGCGGCGTCTGCATAATTCACGACCTCCGCGTCCCCGCCCCGCCCCGCCCCCCTTGCACGGCTGTTGCGCGCGACGTCGTCCCTCTTGACGTGAAGGGCGCGCTTGCCCTTTCGCCTCCCCCTCCTCCGCCGTCGGCCGTCTCGTCGTCCTCTGCCGGCGTTCGTCTGCGCGTCGAACGGGCGGCGAGTGCAGTGGCGGGGGAAACTGGCAATCGCCTTGCTTTCTCGCATTTCGACAAGCGCCGCTGTTCTCCGCCGATCTCCTCCTCGTAGTAGAATCCTTAAATTTCCACTACGATCGGCTTTTTTATTCTATCAATTCACGCGTGGTTTCGTGATAACGTTCTTTACAAAATGCGGACTTTGCAATGTAATGGTATTCGTTGAAGGAAATTGTGATATATTGCCTCTTAGTACGGGATGTTACAGAATAATTAAATTTTACTTGACCTCAGTTATAATTAATTGAAAATAGCAGAATTTATTAACCGCCCGATTTAAAACGCTTTACAACATGACACTTCACATCACTTAAATATTGATTGTTCGAACTGAAGTTACAGAATTATATTTTAAATCTTATGTATGTTAATAAATTTACGATAAGTAATATTAACATTAATGCAAGTACATAACTTTCGTTAACTAGGAGCATTTGAAATAAAATTTACATGCTGTTGCTGAATTTTTAATGCCCTTTAATCGACTTCCTAAGTTTTTCGTCCTCCTTTACCTATCCATTTCTCCTCTGGCATACTTTTCTTCTCTCCACATTGCAACCCGACTTATCTCTTCCCCTCATCGTTGAATACAGTGACAGGCTGAGTGTAGCTCAGAGTAAACATTGCCGTTGTATTTGCAGGGACTGTGTCCTAGGGTTCCAGTCTCCAAGGTGGCAGATTTTTGACGCTTCCTTGCTACCTAGTTACGTCGCATTGAGATGCTGGCTGGTGGAGAATTCAAGTGGTTGGCTGCTGTGATGCGTAGTTTCACGTTTCGCGGATCAGAATCAGACGTTTGCCGGGCATGTATCCTAATATATGGGCCATTATTATTCCTTCCTCTTCCTACTTACATTTTCTCTGCCGACATTTTCTTGACGACCGTCGATCGGCGGACGATTCGTCGAACAAACGATTGGATGTTGCGAAGGGGGAAAACCCACAGATTCATTTTGGATTGGTTTTGTGCATCCTGAAGGACACCTGCCTTTCAGCCAATGTTTGACTAATTTGCTACATGAGCTAGTTATTATATCATTTTCTCGCCGTTTGAGTCGAAAGTCTCCGGTATCTGCGGAAGATATCATCGCGGTTTTTGAAAAAGGAGTTGGTCAAGGTTTGAATTTTATATCAGTATAATAATTGTTATGATGTTTGAAATTTACGGACTTCATACATTTCACTTTCATTTACATCTCGTGGTTGAATTTGCCATGTCTAATTTTGACTGCTTTATCTCATTCTTCCTCGCCATTTTCCAGATCAGCTCCACTATCACTCATTATCGCACTAAATAAAGTGTCACACAATACGCATTGGAAAATGGTAATATTTCCAAGGAGTAATGCTTCAATTAAAGTAGCCTCAACGGCAATTTCTTTTTTGTTGTTGTTCATGAAAGCTGTGTGGGATATGATGAACGACACTTATATCTGAGTGTAGGCGAGGAACGACTGTTTTTCCCTTGTGCTCTCTTCTTTCCTGAGCTGGTGATCACAGTTCCCGTTTACGTCCTTCCCTTCCCCTTTACAGACGTGTATGGGTGGCACTACAATGGATGTTGTATCCTGTAAATTCAATGCTGAAAAGAGATAAGGTTCAAATAAAAAGATTTCGCCTGCTCAAAATCTTATTTACTTGATTTGATTAACAGCCTTCGACA
The DNA here is from genome assembly GCA_031308135.1 of Acheta domesticus. Taxonomy (NCBI): domain Eukaryota; kingdom Metazoa; phylum Arthropoda; class Insecta; order Orthoptera; family Gryllidae; genus Acheta; species Acheta domesticus. Next base: position 214,861,370 of record JAHLJT010004567.1, read on the forward strand.
GTTTAGCCATCAATTTTAGGTCTCCCGCCTGAGAGGAGAGTTTCAACTACCGTCGTTGAAAAATATATATCACGAATTAACTAATATGAAGAGATATTTCATTGAATATTTGTTTATGGAATGTTAAAAGTTCATGTTACATACGTAATGTTATGTGAAGCCAAGAGACATGAGCTTTGGTGTAATTATCACGTCATCTGATGATTCCACCGTTTCCCCAACCCCCTTAACCTTAATGGCGTGAGAAATATAACACACTGGCATCAGGTCGTATGGACCCGACTATCCCGATTCAAGAAAATAACGTCGTTTGTACGATTTTGGGGGGTTCTGTGTGTAATAGTAGTGTGTATATAGAAAGACAAGTAACAATAACAAATCTTCCCTTTTGCATAAAATAATACAGTTAATTGGCACTTTGTTCTTTTGCCTTCACATTAATTATTACATAGCTGATCGTAAGTGCCCATTCTAACTTTCCTCCCATTTCTTGAAACGTTTCAATTTCTACCTTCCGCAGAGGGTCTGCGCAACACCCCCTGGATTACGAAAGCCTCGGAACAAGCCCATGACGACATCACATTTAAGCCGATTGCTTCATCGGCGTTTGCCTGCATTGCATTAGTTTGGATGCAAATTCTTTCCGTGTTCAATGCAAGGAAAAATAAGGAAAATGCCAAAGAAAAGTCATTTATTATTATTATGACTATTATTATCATTATTATTATTATTAAACATATTTAATAAGCTATAAAATATCTCTCTCTACATAACAGAAGAAACTGATTGTAAATACATTTTAGATGCATACTACTAAATCTTCAACCACTAACACATCAATTGAAAATTTTTGGAATTACATTACTTCTGATTTCAGGTAAAACACGTATGTTCACCGTTATTCAGTCGAAACAAGACAGTGTCCTCTTAAGAGGATTGAGCAAATTACTTACTGATTCTCTACAAATTATTCTCGAAATCTCAAACATGTTCAATAGAAGTAGCAGTTCTGTAAGATACAAAAACTCAACTCCCGTTTTCTCTCATGTTATTTATTAACATGATCAAATTAATACACTACATACTGTTAAGTTAAAGATCATTAGATCACCAAAGTTAATGTTTTCAAAACCAGACAACATTCACACTTGCAGCGATTGCATTTTTCAATTGAAAAAAATCTCTTCCGGTTCGCTGAGGACTTTTCAGAATGATCATCCAGAAAACTACGAGTATGCTGGGTGCGTTGGAAATATTGTTCGTGCAGTTCCATCTCTTACCCTTGGTAAATAGAATTTTCCTGTAACTATTTTGCAATTTACATCATCGAAATATTCCAAAACCTCAATCCATTGGCAAGTTGTATTTCCATTCTAAAGAACTCGGATAATATCTTCGTGATGGAAAAAAATTCATACACATAGGCAAATGCAATGTATTAGAATTTGTTATTAACTGAAGGCTGCACATGAAATTAGTATAATGCACATGTACATAACACACATGTAAGTAACATACGCATGTAAGTAACATACACATTAGTAGACTGCACATGAAAATAATAAATTGGTAAAAGGTTTAAAAATTACAAAAGTATTAAACATATAGACACAGCAAATGAACAAATTTCAAATCAAAACGGGCGTTTATATTGATCCTTTAGATTATCATGTACGTTTTATATGTTATATTTTGTAGGAAACTGCTTGGAAGCGTCGATTCATTCCTTTCTTATATATTATATAAGTCTACACGCACTCAATACAATAAATAATTATTGAAATAATGCAACAAGATATCAAAAGCAATTCAAAATACTTTAAAACTGTTCAAAAACCAAAAAACAACTGTCTAAAACATGTTCGAAATTAAAAAATACGTTTTTTCTAATACACTTTTTTAAATATGTATTGCAAATTCAAGTACAGTATTTAAATCTGCTCAACCCTCTGTCTGTACATCCTGGCTGAAGACGGAAGTTTGCCCTGTGGTTTTTTTGTATCTTTTTTCTTCCATTAATGTTTTTTTTCAATACCTTATGTAATTTCTGATTAAGAATGGTAAAGAATGTCTCGTAATAAATGTTACGTACTGTAGATCGGTCGATAAAAACAAATATTTTTTTCCAATAAACATGCGGTAGGGAAATATATAACGGGATTGCACATGACCTTAACCGTCAGACATCTGCTTATGCACAGGCGTTCGGCACATCACTATCAAGATTTCAAAAACATGTCAAACATCTGTGCACAAGAAGTTCCATAACAACCCAGCAGCAAGTGACATTTGTATAATATAAAATTTTTGATACCATATGTTCGAGATGGAAAGAGGCTGGAACAGACAATATGCCTAATCTGTAAAGGAAGATGATGTTCATTGACGAAAAGTATTCACTTTTCCCTTCTACATGCCCTAACACTAATCCTGAGGTATTATCTCATTATTAGGGTTTGAAATTTAATTAAATGTAATTTTGTCTATTCACTTTAGAATAATGCCTTTTAGTATAGACATTAATTTCATGCTATGACTAGAGGAAATGACCAATTTTTATGTCTTGTTTTTTTTTGCATTTTTCGTGGATTTCAACTAATGAGTCATTTTTTATCTTTTTTCTGTCATTTTTAAGGCATTTTCGCTGAATTAATCGATTTTAATATCTTTTTAATGGTACTTGTCTCAAATAATATTTACGAGATGCAAAAAAATCTCCACAGAATTCCTGAGTAGCTTCTTCGATTTTTTCGCTCATAAATTGTATTGTCAGCCGTTGTAAGTGTATAAAGTTCTTGTGACGCCTGTCAACGCCACTGTCCGGTTGGCCGATTTCGCGATAACTGAAGGCCGAATTTTCTTGGTAAAGAACAGTCCGCATCAAAAGTTTGCAAGCTGAGTCACCTTGAACAAAAGGAAGAAGCCACAATTACATCAGTAACATATCCAAGTGCTTGAGTTCATCTGGAATGGTTTTGATCTAATTTTTAACGTAATTTTTCTTTGCTTTTGAGGCATTTTAAAAACATTTAAGAGCATTATATTGATCATTTTGGGCGATGTTTAAGTCATTAAAATCCACCACCTTCTCATTATGTTACAAAGAAAAATTGTGAAATACTAACTTCATTGTGTAATATGCAGCATAAGATAAAAATTGTATAATTGATAATGCCACTGAGCATATTTTTACTTCAATAATACTATTTTTTCAAATATCATCACAAATACACATGTAATTTCTCTAGACGAGTGCTTTCATCCTAGTTCTCTGTAATACTCAGCGCTGCATTGCGTATTTAGTGGCAGACAACAGAGAATTCACTGACTTTGAGGTTCTAGTGTAATTAAAGTACATGTTCATTTTCGAGCGAATAGGGAAGACGAATAACGCGAGAATCTGAAGGAGAGTTTTACAGGACGACTATTTTGAGCTCTTAGTGCTCTGGAGGGTTTGTCATTCCTGATGTCGCCGAAGCAACGCACTCGCGCTCTTCTCTGGTTCTTCTCCTTATGCGGCTCTCAGCTACTTACAGTCGTACTTTCTCATCACGGTTAGACCTCTCTATTCAGGCTATCTTCCTATTTTTTCTTTTATATTTCTCTATTTTCATGTACAGTTAAGTTTCTCGTGCCTCAGTTTTACTTTCTTGTACATATTCGTATATTCGGACTATTATACATAATGTACACAAAACTACATTATATTGCCGAAAATCGATTTCGAAATTTTATCGGGAATTCTCGTTTTGAGGTCCGCTGATATCGGAAAAGTGTTTTTGAAAACGTCTGTCTGCGTAACCATCTGTGGGTGTCTGTCCGTCCGTTCGACTGGCTGTTAGCTCGTCTGTTCGTCTGTCCGCCTGTGAACAACAATAGCGCCTATTGATTATTTTCTAGAACACTCCATGACCAATGTGGATCAACACGTGATCAATCCTGCTATTTTGAAAATAACTTTCGCATATTGGGTCGAATTTACATGAACCTCTAGGAATTTTCAGTGATTTTTTTTAAGAATGGCCACAAACGTTTCTTCATTTTTTTAGAATAGCGATAAATACACAAACAATAGGTCGTATTTTATTCTCTTCAGTATGAATTTACGAAAATTACAAAATTTAGGTAATGTTTTGAACCTCTTCGCAAATCTACATTATTGAAGATAATTTTTTCGACAATTAGTTCTGTAATTATTGTCTTGTATATTGTTTAAATATTAAAAGTTTTCATACAATTTGAGTGAAATTTGAGCAATATTAAAAGCAAGACGTTGTCGGGCCCATATTTTTTCGGTGTGCTTCTCGTACGGTTAGTGCTAAATGCACTAAACTACAGGACATAAACGCCAGGGCCTTTTGAATACTTTATGGACTGCTCTAATACCAACACAACACATACATTTTTATGAATTCGATTTTGTAAAGTTAAGATGCAAGAAAATACAATTAATTAATGGCATTATGCTCAAATAAGTAAAATAACTCGTTATAAACCGTATTTTGGGAGGCAGCTCTTATCGTGGACTGTTGAGGCCAAACCTACAGTTTAAGTGAATGGTTTGAGAGTGCGCGAAGGAGATCTATACTGATTTTGCTAATTTATCGTGTGATTTTACCATTGGTGACGAGTGCTTCGTGAATTGTGAGTGAGTGTAAAAAATCTCCCCTTGTTCGGTGCTCGGCACCGGGCACAAGCTCCACCATGGCATCAACCTCAGGAAACCAACAACCTACCGATGGCTCAAGTAAGAATTATGCTACAGTAACCGCAGCGAACCTTTTCCCCAAAAAAGAAAACGCAATTGTTATAGACTCTGTCAACCAAGCTCCAACCTTAGATTTCATACAAGTGCTTGCCCAAAAAATCAATCCAGCCCATATAAGATTTGTTTCAAAAATTTCAAATAATAGGCTGTGTGTATATCTCGCCACTAAAGAAGTTGCTGACGAACTTGTTGAAAAACACAAAAGTATAACAGTGTGTAGGCAAGAATTCCCTATAAGACCCTTAATATCCAGAAATAAAAGAATAATACTTTCAAATGTGAGCCCTAGTATACCGCATGCGCTTATTGAAAATAAGCTATATTCGTTTGGCATTAAAACAGTAACACCAATGTCATTTCTTAGAGCAGGTTTTTCTAGTCCAAATCTAAGTCATATTCTAAGCTTTCGTCGACAAACATTTATTAGCCCAGAAGATGAAAGCAAACTACCTGAATGTTTTCAAGTAATTTTTGAAGAAGTACCACACTGGATTTACATCACATCGGATACCCCTACGTGTTTTCAATGTAAACAACAGGGTCATTTAGCTAAAAATTGCCCACAAATCAATCCAGATTTTGTGGAGATAAATCCAACATCCAATACCATATCACAAACTCCCATCATAAGCACACCCCAACACGTTGCCTTTCATTCTACTACATCCGCCCCTGCACAAGTTGAAACTATAACCGTTTGCAAAGAACCTCATATTCAAACTCCAAAATCAGTCTCAGTTCCTGTAACCTCGACGAAGGCCGCTACCACCGATAAGCTCACAGGACAGGTCGACAAAAGTACCCCAGCAAGAATGAAAAGACCTTTATCTACTACCGACTCAATCATTACGTCAGTAAACCAGTTATCTGAAAGCGATATTGAGTCTACAGACTACAACTCTGGATCAGATTCAGAAATACAAAACCCAGAAGAATTTAGTACATCACGAAAACCTAATGCGGGAAAGAATCCAAAGAAATTAAAAATCAAACCAGATAATAGTCAAGATAATTTATGGGCAGACACAAAAGCACTAGTAGAGAAAAATGTTACAAAGTATCCACTGTCATTCAACCAATTAATAAACTTTTTCGATAAAACAAAAGGAACTAAATTCACAGTAGACATCGCGAAAGATTTCACAAATGACCTTTCCCCCCTAATAGCAATGCTAAGAGAAATTTATCCCACCTTACGTGGTAAAGGTCTAAAAAATAGATGTTCAAGAATTATTAAGAAACTGGAGGCCTCGAAAGATATTTCCCATGAATTAATTGATCATTCATCGTCGGATGAACCGTAACTAGAAACCAAGCTCAACCAAACACATCATGGACATTGTTCAATGGAATTGTAATGGTTTCTATGCAAGACTTCCACATCTAAAACTCTTAATTAATAACCTTAATCCACAAATTTTATGTTTACAGGAAACCAATTTCAAAAACAATTCCAATGCAAAAATACGAGGATATAGAACATCCTTCTACAATAGAAGGCAAGCACAAATCGCTAGTGGAGGGGTAGCAATTTTTACAAAAAACGAAGTATTCATTCAAGATATTCCTCTTCAAACAACGTTAGAAGCAGTAGCAATCAAAGTCAGAATAAATTGTACTATAACTATCTGCAATATTTATCTACCAAATAGTATTTCATTAAATATTGCTGAACTAGATAACATCCTCGCACAACTGCCAAAACCGTTTATAATATTAGGAGACTTCAACAGTCATAGCAACCTGTGGGGTTCCACAACTGCAGACAGAAGAGGAAAATTAATTGAAGAATGGTTAGACAATCATAATGATTTGGTCATACTCAATACGGGAACGCCGACCCATTTCAACGTTAGTAACGGTACAGAAAGTGTCATAGATTTAAGCTTCGCATCCACAGATATTGCAACAAAACTTTCATGGGCTTCAATGCAAGATCTATATGACAGCGATCACTATCCCTTATCCATAAACTGGTCAATCCAGCAACAAAAAATAGAGCAAAGAAATCGCCCTAAATGGATAATAAACAGAGCTAATTGGCCTCTTTTTCAATATATTATCAATAATAATATTAACAATCTTAAAGTGCTAGATTCGCCTCAACAATATGAAATCAATACGATAGTTGGTGAGTTTATCACTTTGATTACAGAAGCAGCCAAGCAGGCAATCCCCCAAACTACAGGAAAAGTAATGAAACGTCAAGTACCATGGTGGAATGAAGAGTGTACAAACGCTATAAAAGAAAAGAAAAGAGCGTTCAGGAAATTTAAAAAAAGCAAAACAATAGAAAATTGTATTTCCTACAAGAAAGCAAGAGCTAAGGCCCGCTTAACACTTAAGACCACAATGGTCCAATCATGGCAACAATTTACGTCATCCATCACGAATAAGACAGCAATTTCTGAAGTGTGGCACAAAGTCAAGATAATTAGCGGATCAAACACATATCACCTACCTAGAATGCTAATTGACAAGAATGGAGAAAAACAATTCTGTCCAGAAGCCATGAGTAACTTACTTGCTGATTCCTTTGCTAAAAACTCTAGCAACTCAAATTACGAACCAACATTTTTAGCACAAATTGCATCGTCTTCTACCCCCTACTTGGAACTCAACAAAGAACTATTAGAAAACAATGAAGATCAGTATAACCAACCATTCCACATGCATGAGCTTAGCTATGTACTAAACAAGAGCAAAAATTCAGCACCAGGGCCGGACGACATACCAAACAGTTTTCTTAAGAATCTCCCAGAGAATGGACTAAAATATCTTTTACAAATATACAATAGTATTTGGACAACCCATACCCTTCCTAACCAATGGAGAGAAGCCATCGTAATTCCTTTCCCTAAACCTCTTAAAGACCATTCAAACCCAGTGAACTTTCGTCCCATTTCGTTAACCTGTAATATATGCAAGATACTAGAAAAAATGGTTAACAATCGATTGAGATGGACCCTGGAAGAGAAAAATCTGATATCACAGTATCAAAGTGGCTTCAGATCACTCCGGTCAACAAATGATCATTTAGTCAGTATAGACACAGAAATATGTGACGCCTTAGCTACAAATCAACATGCTATTTTAGTCTCTTTAGACATTGAAAAAGCATACGAGATGGTATATAAAAAAAGACTCCTAAATATCCTTTCTGATATGGAAATAAAAGGTAATACACTAGCTTTCATAAATAATTTCTTAAGTCACAGATATCTCAAAGTAAGATTACAAGAAAAAACATCGAAAGCTGTAGAAATGATCAATGGACTTCCGCAAGGGTCAGTACTTAGTGTTCTCCTGTTTCTCATAGCTGTCAACGAAGTCAGTACATTAGTAAAAGGCCCAACTAAAATATTTTTATTTGCAGATGATATCACCCTTCTGTGCACTGGAAAAAATATTCAGTTAACTGCTAAAATAATCCAAGAAATATTAAATAAAATTGACAATTGGGCTAGTTCTACAGGATTTATTATTTCCAAAACTAAATCTGAATTCATAGTATTTACCAGAAGATCCCATGAACAGAATGCAAAAATTACGTTGGAAATTGGGAATAAAGAAATAAGAAGATCAAATACCTGCAAAATCCTTGGATTAATGTTTGATGCCAAACATACATGGAAACATCATGTTGCAGCTCTAAAAACCGATTGCAAAAACAGACTGAATATCATAAAAATGCTAGCATGTAAAAAATGGGGAGCCCAGTCTGATTCTCTAATAAAAATTTATAAAGCCCTAATACAATCTAAACTCGATTATGGGTCAGTGGTGTATAGCGCAGCAGCCAAAACACTACTGAACACTTTGGATCCCATTATCCACAGTGCATGTCGCATAAGCTTAGGAGCCTTCAGAACTAGCCCGTGTACCAGCCTTCTAGCAGAGGCAGGTCTCATGCCACTGGAATTGCGAAGAAAGCTACAATGTTTAAAGTATGCATATGCAACATTCAGCATACCTCCAAACCAAACAAACGCATATATCTTCAACTCCCCTAAAACAGAAATGTATAATGTACATCCAAATTTTCCAAAGCCTCTGAGAGAAAGACTTCCCTTATACCTTAACGCTCTAAATATAAATAAACCCCTCATATTCCCAAGAAGCTATCACCCCATCCCCCCATGGCACTTATTCAATCCCACCATAAATCTTGAGTTTAATCAACTTCCACACCCTTTCTCACAATCTGAGACCCTTCTTCTCCCATTTATTGCTGAATATGAAGCAAAATTCAATAATCACTTAAAGATCTACACAGATGGGTCAAAATGTAATGGTAAATGCGGTTGTGCTATAATTTCAACCACAGAGGGTACTGAAGAAATATTTCGACTACCTGATTTCTATTCAATTTATTCCTGTGAAGCTTGGGCAATCCTAAAAAGTATTGAAACCATTTCTGCAAATAAAGTAAATCCAAACATACTTATCTTCTCTGATTCCCTGTCCTCATTGAGAGCCATAAATAATAGATATACAAAGAATATCTATATACAAAAAATACAAAAACTACTGTATGATCACCATGAGGCAGGAAATCAAATAGTTCTTACCTGGATTCCTTCCCACAAAGGCATTATAGGTAATGAAAAAGCAGATGAAGCCGCAAAAAGAGCAACAAAATTACCAAATATTGACAATAATGCTTATGGTTCATATGAAGATATTAAAAAGCTTTTTAAATCTCAAATAGTTAAATACTGGGACACACAATGGAAGAACATAACATCTAAACTGCATCTCGTTAGGAGATCAATAAATGAATCTCCATTTCCACATAAGTTGGTTAACAGGAATAATCAGGTTACTATCACCAGACTCAGAATAGGTCATTTCAAAGCCAGTCATGGACATCTTATTAAAAAATCCGATCCAGAACAATGTCCTAAGTGTGGAGCTAGAATTTCTTCCCCACATCTGCTACTTGAATGCCCAGAAACCAACACTCAAAGAGCAGCAATGAAAATCAATGGCAATTTATTAGACCTTCTTAATACCATAGAGAAGTGTGATCAAATTATCAAATATTTAAAAGTAACGGAATTTGACAAACTAATATAGAACCGCATAGTGAAATGAATGGGATACCAAGTAAGGGGCTTATTTACTAAATTGTGGATATGAATATATATATATGTGTATGTGTTGAATGTGAATGTATATGTATGTATATGTTTATTATATGTATGTATCTGTATATATGTATATGTAAGTCTATGTATATGTACTTTGACATATTGTAAATAACATTTGCTATTCTGTGTACTGAATATAAATACCTCTATGTATAATTCTGTCCAACGGGCAAATTGATAGATGAAATGACCACTTAAACCCACAGAAGTACAAATTAGAGCATTGTACTGGGAATTAATAGTAACTTAGGGATCTATTTAAAAACATGAAAGTTATGTAATCTAAATTTAAATTTTTCCTTTAAATTTTATTGTACTTTCCAGTAACATAAACTGAATTAATAAGCTAATATGGATTCTGAAATTGAGTATTAATTTCCTAGGGATACAATGGATCTTTACATTGATTCAAACAGTTAACAACTGGTTCATATGAGGTTGCATTATTGTGTCAAGTATGTAATGTATTGCATGTATTGCTTCTATGTAATTTATGTATCTAAATATCTGACTAGTGTACTTGTGTATTACTGTGGTCGCTTATGACCCGAGCAGTTTAAAAGCGACCTAAAATAAATAAATTAAAAAAAAACAAAAAAAAAACGCCATTTTGTTATTCCACTTTTCCCATACATTTCACAAATATACTTTTTATTATATCTCTCACGTCGTTTGTATTAACATTAAAGATATTTCCATTCCAGAATATATTTAGTATACATTACTGCATATGTGCGTGCAAGTGCCTCAAATTATTTTTCATGAAGTTTCTTGAAAATTTATAAGATACTACCAAAATGTGATTAAAATTGCGCATTTTCAAATCTCTTAGACAATATGTTGCCAAAAAGTCTCCAAATTTTAAAGAAATTGCATGTAGGATCACATTTAACTCTTGTATAATATTCATAAAGTCTTATATTAAATTAGATGTCAGAAGTATTGAGAAAATGTAAATAAATATTTTGAGCCGCCGATACGTAGCAGCTGGGGAGAGAGTAGGGACCGAATAGCTAGCCCAGAAAAACTGAATAGCTACCCCAGATTAAAGAGATTAGGAAAGTGGTTAATACGAGACAGTGTGTGGCAGTCTGTTGCACCACTATTTTATCTCTAAATGTATCATTCTCTCCCACCTTGATTCCATTGCAGTTTCGCTGAACCCCTCTCGTGAAGACTCTCGTTGTGCTCGCTCCTTGCTCTCTCCGTCGCACGTGGAGCTCCCTTCGGCGCCGTGCCTTCCGCGCGTCCACGCGTCGTCGCCGGCCTCGCCGCCCTCGCGGAGGCTGTAATTGAATTCGGCGCCGCGGGGCGCGCTCGCGTCGCAGGGCGAAGGCCGCGCCGCAGGTGGGCTCGACGCGACGTCAGGAACGTGGCGCCGAGATGGACCGCCACCCGCGCCATGCTACCCGACAAGCGGCAAGTGCCACATGTCACTCGCATGCGCTACTCGCATGCACCACTCGCAATGCGCCGTTTGCAATGCGCCGCACGCCATGCGCCGCTCGCCATGCGCAGCTTGCCATGCGCCGCTCGCCATGCGCCGCTCGCCATGCGACGCTCGCCATGCGCCGCTCGCCATGCGCCCCTCGCCATGCGCCGCTCGCCATGCGCCGCTCGCCATGCGCCGCTCGTCATGCGCCGCTCGCCATGCGCCGCTCGCCATGCGCCGCTCGCCATGCGCCGCTCGCCATGCGCCGCTCGCCACGCGCCTCTGGCCTTGCGCCGCTCTCCATGCGCCTCTCACCATGCGCCGCTCGCCATGCGCCGCTCGCCATGCGCCGCTCGCCATGCGCCGCTCGTCATGCGCCGCTCGCCATGCGCCGCTCGCCATGCGCCTCTCGCCCTGCGCCGCTCGCCATGCGCCGCTCGCATGTGCCGCTCGCCTCTTGCCACGCCACGGCGATATGTTGACGATGAGAAATGACAAAATCAGCCACAGTGGAAGGAAAGCTATCATTTTATTGACCATTTGGAAAAGTACAATACGTTCTGTGTTTTCAAGTCTTAAGTGTATCAAAGGAGTTATATACAAGAGGATTAATTATTTTTTTCAAGGCTAACAGCAACAAATTTCACAAGACATTGCCGAATATAACAGCACATGAATGTTTTATGTCGTGTTGAGTCTTGTTGTCTTGATGGTATGAAAAGTAATTCAAATACTCGTAGTAAAGAAAAATGAATTTATAGAAGTTTTAATTTGAACCATTCAGATTATTCGATTATTTAGTCATTATCAATCGACTTAGACGCGGTCAGAATCATATTGAAGGTTGCTAGAATTTGCCTATGCAGCTTACATCTGGACCGTCTGGAAGCAAAATGATTGGTGATAATTTGGAGCCGTAATTAAATTTCAACATGACCTCACCCGTGGGTAAAGTAAATGCTTATCAGAATTAAATGGAACTCCGACATTTTTCATTGTTTTTATTAAGAAAAATTTAGGATGCAATGCTGCACACCAGAGTTGCTCGAGTGGGCAGCCCTTTTGGCGTGCCCTAGTTCGACTCTTGTCTGCCTGTCTCCTCTATAATCCACTATCTCGAGTCAGTCCGACGGGAGAGAAGAGAATTTCACTGGCACAACCAGCTTAGGTGGCTCAGGACATCAATTGATGTCTCTGCAGTATCTCTGATCGGGAAGTCGTACGGTTCGAACCCCCTCGGTGGCAGGATTTCTGACACTAGCTACATAGCTAGGTCGAATTCAGCCGCTGTCTTGAGGAGAATTTTAGCGGGCGGCTGCGGCGAATACCGCAGCACTAACCTAAAGAACCACGAACCGCGCGCGATCTCTTCCTTGTCCTATCCTCACCCCTTACTTGTACTTACATGCACTTCACTATCACATATTTTTGGAGACCAGTCAAGAAATTAGAGCTCCTGGCTGGGGTGGTGCGCCACTTGATAAGGTAATAGCAAATGCGCTCGGGCATTTGAGCAGTCCTGTCGTACTGGACTCATACCTGTGATTTGAACGTAAACGCAATAGAAAAAAAGCCTTGAAAAATTTCCCAGTTTTGTTCCGATGTGCAGCGCGGAGGAGCTCGGCAGGGTCCGCAAGCCCTGGTTCGTGCACCGCCATCTCGCGGTTCCATCTAAGCCCCACGACTGGAGAAAAAAAATTTCGTTCCACTTCCTTCCCGCGAACCTTCTTATCTCACGGGCGGAGCGGGTGGAGGCAGCTGGCGAGGATGGCGTGGCGCTGCGAGGGCGTGGAGGAGAGCGGCGGGGCGGACTTTGGCCTGACAGATGTGCGAAACGGTTGCCAGCGAACCCTGTCGGAACCCCGGATTATTTGGGTTGCGGTGGCAACAGATCAAAACGGATTTCGCGAGAAAGTTGTGTGAAAAAGAGAGACGTCCTTTTGTAGTGTGGAAGAAACTATTCTATTTTTCTCTCTTGTCCTGGAAGGACAGCTCACAAAACCAAGTGAAGATAATTCTGCGTCATGCGTTTGAAACTAAGAACATAGGGTAACAAAAATGGGACAGGTAGTTTTTTTAATTTCGTGAAAATAGTAAACACTATTTTTGATGTACAGTGAAGTATAATATGTGGAGGTTTTCTTGTGCTCCAGAATGTGTACACTTCTCTTTTACATTTCAGTTCTTCTTTCAATTTTGAATGAATATTGCACGAACCGTAGTCAGCAACATTTGAAAATTAGATATTTTTCCTCTGAAGAGAAAACGTATATGCATCGCCACATGATCTACTGACTTAATAGCATAAATGAGAAAATAGCAAACCCCTTTCTTTTTGCAATTACAAAAGCAGAGCTCAACAAAAATTGCTTAGCTTGACAAGCTATATTTATACCCAAAGCTAAGTGCCATCTCTGCATTTACTTAATGAATGAAAGGATGAAGGGAAACTGGCCGAAAAAATGGAGACAATTAATTTACATTTTATTCTGAAGTAAAATACGAATAATGGACATACTGGGTAATTTGCAGGGTATTTAAAATTCGTAGAATGCTAGTGAACTGCAGCAGCAAAAATGTTGAACAAAACCAGAGAAATTGTTTTCAAAAAAGTAGCATGCATACTGCTCAAGATCAACAAATAAAATACTCTCATGTAACACTGATATAAATAAAAGATTTTAACAAGAGAAGTCTTCACGAATACTGCAATAACACACAGCCCAACAGTTCTTTACGTAGCATAACGCAACTCGCGAATAGCAAATATTTGTTGGCAAGCAGCCTCTTCCTTGGAGCTTTACTGTCCCATTGCGTCAGCTGCGCCGTAAGCAGCTGAAACAGAGTATGGAAATTGAGTCGGAAGATGTGGCAATCGAATATTTCTATTTTTTCCACTCAAATGGAAACTGGTTTCTGTTTCGAAATTGAGATGTTTCCTTGTTTTGGGATTTTCCCGAGTTCTTGGGTCCTAACGACACCAAAAAGACCTCTCATACGGCAGGAAGCCCGTAGATTTCTTATTCTATTTCTGCTCGCATTGTAAGTTAGTAACGTAGATTGAAACTTACGTTTTACCAGTATCTGAAATGAAAGTTTTCTTTTGTCAATTTCTTCAATTTCTCTTTTGTCAGTTTTCTCAAAAATATTAGAAAGGCTTTTCTACTTACGAATGGAAACATTTCTCAGGAAAAACAGAGCGTTTTCAGACTCACAACACGGTTTTAGAAAATCAAAATCTACGGAAACTGCCATTTTTTCTTTTCTCAAAGATGTTGCTTCATCAATAGACCAAAATGAAGTACCCATTGGAATATTCTTAGATCTCTCGAAAGCTTTTGACGTTATTGACCATAAGATCTTGCTCTCAAAATTATCTTCGTATGGAATTCGTGGTATTGCCCTAGATTGGATAACTTCTTACGTTAAATATCGGACTCAAAGAGTAGAAATACCATACTGGCAGGAAAGGACATTACATACTTATATTTCCAATTCTTTGCCAATTGAGCATGGGGTCCCGCAAGGTTCGATCTTAGGTCCTATTCTCTTTCTCTTATATGTAAACGATATGCCCTCGTCTATTAAAAATGGGAGACCGGTTCTGTTTGCTGATGACACGAATGTTCTTTGCAAAAAAGAAGCAGTAAATAGTACAATTTCAGAAGTTTCAAATTGGTTTAATAACAAATTAATTGTTAACGAAAGAAAAACTGTTTCAATGCATTTTTGCATCTCAAATCGGAAATCGCATGTTCCATTGAAAATGAACAATATGCAATTAGCTGATGTTGAGGCAACAAAATTTTTAGGTCTTTCAATTCAATCAAACCTCAAATGGAATGTACATATAACAGAATTAAACACTAAATTAAGTTCATTATGCTATGCATTCAGAATTCTTTCAAATTCTGTCAGCCTTCATGCAGCTCGTTGCGTTTATTTTGCAAATGTGCATTCCCGCCTGAGATATGGCATAATATTCTGGGGAAGCTCATCCTGTAGTATTCAGACCTTCAGATTGCAAAAGAAAATTATTCGAATAATGAAAAAATGCCTTCCACGTGATTCCTGCAAGCCTCTTTTCATTGAGCTGGGAATCCTACCATTGCCTTGTCTATTTATTTACGAATCTGTAATATTTGTCAAAAATGACCTACTTAACGGAGGGAACATATTTTCATGCAATATTGATATTTATAATTACAACACACCCCGTAGAAATCACGTGCATCAAGTGTCAGTATCAACAGCTCAGTACAAGAAATCAACATACAATACATGTACGTTACTTTACAACGCATTGCCAGATGACATAAAACAATTAAAGTCGGTACACAAATTTAAGTTAAAAGTAAAATCTTTTCTGCTGCAAAACTGTTTCTATACAATTAGAGACTATACTGATCGTGAAAAAGAAAAATAATGTTTAATGTAACAAAACAAAGATACATAATGAATTAGTTTATGTTTGCATTGTATACATTTAAAAAAATATTTAATACGCCTGTAACAAGTAATGTACTTCAGCTTCCGGGTCAATGACCCCCATCTCGATCAGGTTTTTGTCCAGTTTCCCTGATCCATTGAGCAAATGCTGAGATGGCCCCTTGTTTTGCTTCTGGACGTAAATGTAGCTTCACTGTGCGCACGTTTTGTTGAGCACTCCTTTTGCTTGTAGTTCATTTGCAGTTGAAATTGATTTTCTATAACTCGGGAACAAACATTTTTCAAATATCTTTATTTTCTAAAATAATTATTTTCTAAATTCATTTTTGCTTTTTTTTTTTAAATTCTGGCCCTCAAGAAAATGTGCGCAGATAAATTTCTTTCCCCACACGTCATAGTATTAGATATGAATTGCACCACAAGTATTAGATATGAATTGCAAAGACAAACGAATATTACGATTATCCATTAAATGCATTACCAGCAATGGAGATTAATTTGAGTTCAAACCATTGAATAATTTACTCAGTGTATTGTCAGTTAAGTGTTTTCTACAAAATTGTTCTCTGTTTCACTTCAATAACGGGCCTTGTTTTAAACTATTTAATTATTCAGTATCTTGTATTTGATTTTACACAACAGCAAAGGCAATTTTGTGAACTCCAACTGGTTTCACTTCTCTCTGCTTATTCTGCTCGCCTGCCGACTCGCAGCCACTCAATTACCGCTATAAACGAACCCTTTTAGGCCTTTCCCGTTCTGTTGGGGAGCAGCCCGATGCGAGCTGCATTGCTTCGCGGAGCCGAGCGGGAAAACCTGAAAAATGTGGGTAATTAAACAAGGATCTGGACGGGAAGCAAATACAATATCAAATAATGGAAAGCTATTAATATCTCCGGGATATTACGCCAAAGAAAGGAAATAACGTGGCGAGGAGAAGGCTCAAATGGAAAGCAAGAGAGGCAAACAAAAGCCAATTAAAGATAATGAGATTCTTGTGTAAGCTCTATCGAAGGGAGCTTCTACGGAAGTTGTGCTGCAGCTACGAGAAGTGCACCCCCCCATCGGAAATCAATCGGAGACGTAAGAAATTATTAATCATCTCCAGTTTCTTTCTTCCGAAAGTTTTTATCTCTGTATTCGGAAAAGTCGGATTTTGGATGTTGTAAATTACTGACTTGAGCTGCCTTTAAAAGTTTCAAGCCGAGAACCAAGAAGATTTTCCCGGAAAAGAATACCAAATGCATAATTTAAAAACTAAATTTTTAAATATTTGGAACGTGTTTAAAACGTAAGTATTGAGTAATGTAAGCGGAATATTCCTCTATAAAGAACTTGGAGTAACCAGAAAAAAAGTTGGGGAAACTAATACAAGGTGTGAGATGAATTTCGAAAGTATGAGTTTTTAATTATATTGAACAAAGTAGTTAAAATATACTGTAAATGCAAAGGATGACACTGAGTTGTAACGGAAGACATGTGAAACAAACGCCATTCAAGGTCTGTTGTAACCATTGAAACTGATAAAGACTACTATAGGTATAAGTTTGAAAGATTTTTGTTTATTTACGGTTCACAGAGTGATTAAAATATTTTTGTTTGATCGTTAGTAACTTTTTTATATGGTTTAGAAAAGTTTGTACTATATTTTATTGAACAAATTATAAAATTTAGAAAAATCGTTTTTTTTTCGATACCCTCGTGATAAGTTGTAAGTGCGTTATTATATAAATAATTATAATTCTCCAATTATGTAGAGATATTAAATTGTCAAATCACTGTTTTCTATTGCTTGTAGTATTGTACATTTACATTGCAGAAATTGAAAATGTAATTAATAAATACATAGGTAAAATAAATAAATAATTGTAGAAGAAATAAATGTAATAATATAAGTAATAGTTTTGTTAGAAACCACAGAACTCCAAAATGTGTTGTGTATGTATTGAAATTTGAATTTCCCGCCTATTTTCCTGGTCTTATTATTAGGTTCTCTCGTTAGCAGTTGTCCCCTTAATAGTATGCGAAATCTTCAATGTGTCTGTATAGTACTTGGCTAAAACTATTGCGAAAAGAAACAAGTTGTCATGGATATAAAGTTACATATGACGTCATTCAAATTAGTAGTGTATTTAATAGAAAAATTAACTTTTAATTTATTATAATACAAACAAGGTGATTTGAATCAACAGAGATAAAAAGAAAAAATGGTGAAAAATACCCAGGGACCTATAAACTCTTAATTTTGCCGATTACGTAATAGTTCTAATCGTTTATCTAAGGAGCACGTAAGGAACTGACCAAGCTTTCAAAAGTTGTAACGACTCCGATTTCTTATTAGAAAACGGAAAACAATACAATTGCTGGTTCCCTTTAAAAGCTAATCCTGAAAGCTGGGAGAGTGTGGGCAAGCCTATGAGAAAAGAGAAACAAAAGCTGTTTCAATTTAAAGTCTTTTATAATGGGCGACAATTTAGTATCAGATGTTTAACAACCTTTACACGGACGTGATTTAGGAAGTTATTGCGTCATAAATCAAGAATGCGTTGTGAATGGGGTACCAGAGCATGCAATTGGAAACTAACCTAAAATCTCGGTCAGCTGGAAAGCACGGAAGATTATTAGGGTCAGATATTTCATGTTGCAGCTGTTGCGTACATTTTCGTGGTTCAGGAAAAGGTCGTTGATTCTTTTGCTCTTCAAATTAGCGACACATCAGCTTCAAATTGAATTGAAATTTGTATTTCAATAAATATATCAATTCAATTTGATACGAAAATCTCATCACTCGACTAATTTTACCGGTATCTTGGAAGTTGAGAAGTTTGCGGAGATGTATATTAGAGCGATCATCATTTCCATCTTCAGCATAATTGTCATCGCCGTCATCCTAATGAATTTGGTCGTTAGATTTTTCGAAAACGTATAATTAACGCTTATTTCTTGTCATGAGATATTGTTTGAAAGGACACATCTGTTGTCACAATGCTGTCTGGATGAATAATAAGGTATAACTGTGAGGAGGAAAGTCGTATTTAAATTATATTCAGAGGCGAACTTAGGCTTGATAGTATTTTACATGCTGTTAAATATCTGTCATTAACAGATATTTCATTTCTTCCAAATGATAGCGAGTGAATTTTGAACGTTACTTTAAAACTAGTGGTGCTACAGAATGGCACAGACTTTCCCGTGTTAGTTTTCTATTCCCTTGGGTCTTCGCTAGCTATGCGGAATTGCCACACTCTTTCTTGCCAGCGGTCATCAATCACCGCAAAAAGTACATTTTTTTGTCATTTTCTTAATTTTTCACTTTCCTATAGGTAGAACGGAAACATTAATTTTAGAATATTAAAGAACAATAAACCCTAGTCATAAATGGCAATTTTCTTTTAAAAATTATGTGCCGTTTAAGAGAAAATGGCGTTTTAGCGCTACTAAAAATGCGAAAATTGAAGCTCATTTTCACAGAAAAGTTTTGAGTTTTCAAAATACTTTATTTGAAGTTATTTAAAGCACTTACACTCACAAATATAACAATGTTTACTAATTTCTGGTAATATGCATATTAAAGATGTGAGAGAGCTTTCAAAAAAAATACAATTATGTAATTTTTCAAAAAACAAAAACATAACTCAACTCACCACTAGTTTCGCGCAGCATTACATAACTTTCCCTATACTACGTATATCACTCCGTTTATACGTACGTATACGGGAAAGTAAAAATTCATACGATTGCGATAGAGTAGGGCTTGGCTAATCAATATGACTTCTTCAACATAATTTAAATATTCACAAGTTTTGAGAGATGTATATGACACTGTGATTATTATTATTATTATTATTATTATTATTATTATTATTATTATTATTATTATTTAAATTTGTTCAAAGAATTGGTCGGCCCGACCGGGATTCCAACCCGGGCCTTCTGGTTTACGCCCAGCTGCTCTGACCACTAAGCTACCGAGTCAACCAACCCTTTGAACAAATTTAATTATTAAAACGCATTGTTACTTGGTAACATGGTCACAATTTGGAGTTTATCAACATCCCCTGGGTGTTGATTCTATATGACTATACATATAGACATAACATATTCTCCGAGCGTATAGCTTCCAACAAGGTGACGGGAAAGGTGACAATTATATTATTATTATTATTATTATTATTGTTATTATTATTATTAGTTTCATTAGTATTATTATCATTATTACTATTAATATCATTATTATTAGTTTTATTAATATTAAGGAAACTATTCCAAAAGTTAAAATATCCATTTCAAATCACTGGTGCCGCGTCATTAGTCAAATCGACTGGGGGATATCAATTTTGGTGGCTTTTCTATGCACATGGCTATGCATAGAAATATGCATATGGCTATTCTATGCACAATATGAGCGCTAATGTTGTGGACAGTCAGATCTCCGCTCTTCACCGATTCTCCACCCGTGGATATCGCATGAGCTGCACAACCTCTACATCGCAAGGTAAGGTAGTATGTGCGTTCGATCGACCTCGGTGAAGTACGCCCCCCATATATTTTAAATAAAAGCAAAATCTCTGTGCTACCATATGGTAAAAAAATTGGCCGTTACTGACCTAATTTTTTAATTAAATCAGTTTAAATTAGCACAGGCTCTTATGGAAAATCTTTCGTGGGCATAGGATTTTTTTGAAGTTATTGAAACATACGGTGAAAATTCTATACGGTTATTCTATAAGTAGTTAATTTGTTTAGGAATCAGATGGTATTAAATGTAAGATCCCTCACCGGGCATTCTGAGAAATAATTGATAAAAAAAATTGTTGCAAAGTTATTCGCTACGGGAAGTACTGGCTGTCTGCCTAGGAGTTATATATATTCTGTACAAATCTTGCTATTGTCATCCCAGTTTCTCTTGGGGTATGAGATACCCCTCCCTAACTTAAAATTTTCTACTACTCACCAACACAAACTCTTTTATAATTCGCATTCAATGTAAGCAATGTGAACTAATTCACTGCTGAAAGAAAGAAAGAAAGAAAGAAAGAAAGAAAGAAAGAAAAGTTTGGCTACCGAAGTCAACCTAACCTCTATTAGGTTTTACCAACTAAGGAAAGTGAAAGATCATGTGAGAGAGTAAATTTATTAGTGAAAATTGTCTTAATAGAGCAACTACTCAGTATTTATTTTAACTATTTACAAGTAATAATGTTCAGGTTTACAAGCAGCTATTGGTAATCTGTGTCAAGTAAAGGAAGAACTTCTAACAGTTTTCAAAAGACTTACTGTGAAGGGGGAAAACACGTATCGAAAGAAACTATTTCCAAGTAGAACAAGCACATTTACTTCAAAAGGAAATAAATGAGTGGCAGAGCCACAAAACTAAAACTGAACTCTTGGTTACACACTCTAAAGAATACTTAAGAACTTCCAAAGAAACCTTACAGAGCAAATTACACTTCCTGACTTCTCACATCAATTTACACTCCTTGCTGAAAAACACTCATTTCCAGTAGTAGTTGGAGAGGGTTCGACATTTACATGAAAAAATAGTGCGATTTAGTTAGTTGCTGCGCCACGTCTCCTCAAGCCGTTCACTGGTTCGCTTCAGTAAATGCCAAGTCAGTGGTCAGATTTCCACTATGATGTAGATTTTTGAACGCGCATGTGCTCGCACAACTGCGCTGACTTCATGTGTTAGACAATAAGTCCCATTACCCGTCGGGTGTAAACTTAACCGCAACTCCTGTATTTTTGGTCTCGTATATACAAACGATTAAAATCTTACGGTATATTTTCACAAGTGAATGTTTTATCGAGCACCTTTGGAATCGTAGTGAATACACGTTTTCGGTTCAAAAATAATTAATTGCATTTGGCAACGTGGGATATTGCCCCGGCTTACAAACTCTAATTGCGCCTATTATTTGCCACATTGTCCGTCTGTTGCTTGATAATTTTATTTTCTAATATCTTCTATACTTCATCTTTAAGGGAAAAAATCATGAAAGTGAAATATAGTTTCTTGCAACAACTAATCATACGTAATCTTTAGCTACAACTCACTTGTTTCGATTGTTCTTATCGGGCGCCAAACTGTTAAATCCTTAAAGAGCTTTGACTGTATTCTGTTGGTAGCATTAAGTTGATATAACAATACAGTATAACGAAACTAGTAGTGCTAATAAAAGCACATGCTTTCTCCCGTTTTCTCTAACTGCTTCGATGTATTATACTACTTCATAAATCTGCAAGATACTTTTTCAACCAGCAATTTTTATCCGCTCCGAGTCCCAAACTCGGATCCTCACTTGCTGTCATGCTTATCACTGTGTCATAGAAGCACCATATGGTCCGAACTCGAGCAAATGCATAAAATCTTAAATGCTCACTTCATGTAAATAAAACAACTCAATACTCAAATACTCAATACTCAATACTCGCATCAAACTCCCCAAGCTTGGAGTTCATTCAGATCGATCGGGGAATATCAGTTTTGGCGAAACTGCAGAACGGTTTAGGGGCTAGCGTTGACGAAGTGGAAAGATAGGTCTTTTGCCATCTATAAATTTTTCCGTATCAGGGACACAAAATACATGGACTCTGATTTCACCTAGTGTTAGAGAATTTTTTTCTATATTTAGCAACTTGATTTATCCACTCTTTCGTTACTAGAGATCGGCAATATGAATTTTTCTTGCGAAAATTTGCCGTATTCCGACGGATGATTACCTGTATGATGTACTTTCGTAAAGGCGAGAAAGTAAAAATATATAAGTGCACAGAAAATAATAACTGAAAAAGCAATTTGTAATGCTGTTCGCCGGTTCTGGTGATGTGGTATTGCAGTCAAGAGCAGCAGGAAAGCAGTTATGATACATACACCTCTTCTCTCTTCCCACGCTCCACCTCTAAAACCTTCTTCGTTTATCTCTTCAACCTTTCCAGCGGCGCGTTAGGAAGAAAGAGGTTTACTTTACTTTGCATACAAAGTAGGTCACACACCCAATAAACCTGCACCTTCTTTTGTTCGTCCCCTACAGCGATGTAAATGCAAATCTTTCTTAGTGATTATGTCAGCCATCTTGTCGTAGGGAACAACCTCATCGTCGTCCCCTGTCTTTCCTTGTCGTGTAACTCCACAGGTCGTCTTAGTAAAGTAAATAGGCGTCGAAAGCCGACCGATCAGCCAGCAGCTAAGAGATGAAATAAATCTAGGGTATATAATTTGTGATTATTACTTTCCCGTATACATACGTATATAAGGAGTAAATTACGTAGTATAGGGAAAGTTATGTAATTTAAACGGCGTGCACATTTTGGGGTCACCTGATACCGAAAAAGTGATTCTTTTTAAAACGTCCTTCTGTCCGTGCGTCTGTCCGTGCCTCCATCTGTCCGTCTGTCCGTGCGTCCTTCCGTGTGTCCGTCCGTGTGTCCGTCTGTCCGTGTGTCCGTCTGTCCGTGTGTCCGTCTGTCCGTGTGTCCGTCTGTCCGTGTGTCCGTCTGTCCGTGTGTCCGTCTGTCCGTGTGTCCGTCTGTCCGTGTGTCCGTCTGTCCGTGTGTCCGTCTGTCCGTGTGTCCGTCTGTCCGTGTGTCCGTCTGTCCGTGTGTCCGTCTGTCCGTGTGTCCGTCTGTCCGTGTGTCCGTCTGTCCGTGTGTCCGTCTGTCCGTGTGTCCGTCTGTCCGTGTGTCCGTGTGTCCGTGTGTCCGTCTGTCCGTGTGTCCGTCTGTCCGTGTGTCAGTGTGTCCGTCTGTCCGTGTGTCCGTCTGTCCGTGTGTCCGTCTGTCCGTGTGTCCGTCTGTCCGTGTGTCCGTCTGTCCGTGTGTCCGTCTGTCCGTGTGTCCGTCTGTCCGTGTGTCCGTCTGTCCGTGTGTCCGTCTGTCCGTGTGTCCGTCTGTCCGTGTGTCCGCCTGTCCGTGTGTCAGTGTGTCCGTCTGTCCGTGTGTCCGTCTGTCCGTGTGTCCGTCTGTCCGTGTGTCCGTCTGTCCGTGTGTCCGTGTGTCCGTCTGTCCGTGTGTCCGTCTGTCCGTGTGTCCGTCTGTCCGTGTGTCCGTCTGTCCGTGTGTCCGTCTGTCCGTGTGTCCGTCTGTCCGTGTGTCTGTCCGTCCGTGTGTCCGTCTGTCCGTGTGTCTGTCTGTCCGTGTGTCTGTCTGTCCGTATGTCCGTCTGTCCGTGTGCCCGTCTATCCGTGTGTCCGCCTGTCCGTGTGTCCGTCAGTCCGTGTGTCCGTCAGTCCGTGTGTCCGTCTGTCCGTGTGTCCGTCTGTCCATTTGTCCGTGTGTCCGTCTGTATGTCTGTGAACACCACTAGCGTCTTAACCATGCATAGGATTTATTTCAAATTGAAGAAACCCCTGTTCATCTGGCTCGATTCGAAGCTTTCAGATTTTCAAAAACAATCTTTAAAATTTACAGGTACTTCACATGATGCTCCCCGGACATTTTCAAAATGTTCTCAAAAACTGCTCCCATTTTTTCTGTAAATTTCTGGTAACAAATTTCAATATAACCTAGGTCCGATTTTCACGGTTAAATCTGGATTTTCCAAATAGCAAAAGTTTGAAATTTTGTCGGCGTCTTTGTCGAATTACAAAATTGAAGATAGAGATTTTTTATTCAAATAAAATTTGTTCTCAATAGTGATTTCTTTCATTAAGATCATTCTTTTGAAAATTCTAGTAGTTTTCGCGCAGTATTGCATGATATATACGCAATTTTAAAAAATTACGCAAACAAGATTTTCTAAAAAACCCGCTCCAAATTTTTTCTTTTAACTTTAAGTAAGGTTAGTGCTTAATATACTCCATGAGGTGACATAAACAGCACGTTGCTCTAAACTTTTGTTTTTTCAGAAATAACAAAAATATAATTTTGACTTTTTCACGTCGTTAATATTTACATTAGGGGCGATTTGTTTACATTATTAAATTTTATGAGTACATCTTCTTTAAATAATGTCATATGAAGTTGCTCGGGTACTCAACAGTTTTCGGCGAAAACTATTTCAAAATTACCCCGTTTCAGATTTATTCAAACGCCATTTTCTCGAAAATAGCCCCACATTTTTTCTTCAAACTTTTCGAAAGAATGGTACTAATTGCACTCTTAAAATGACATCAAGTTCAATGTTTGGATGTATATTTTGTTTTTTCAAAAATTTATGAATGTAATTTTTTTAACCCTTTGCGGTCCTCTGTCCCGTGTGGCGGGACATAGCGTTTCCCTCGTTGCAGACCCTTTTAAATCCCCAGGTAGCTGGTTGCACCGGTCCGACGTGCCTCGGCGTAAGAAACTGTACTCGGGTTTCAAATTATTTTTCGTATTATTACAAACAAAACATTTTAACTTATTTGCCTAAATCATAAAACATAATTCTGTAACTTAATGTTTGGTGCGGAGAGCTTCACCTCATTACCAATAACGCCTGACTATTGCATTGTACGAACGAAGTCCGAGTTATCATTATTGTAATTTTTTTTTACACTCCTCGGAATATCTCGAGAAAATGTTTTGAAATTCTTACTTTCCTGAAGATTGTTAACTCTCAGAATTGTTTACCGATCCACACAATTCAAGTTTCGACAATCTCGAACACTTACTTCTCGATGTCACTGTAAGTTCAAACGCAACTTCGTAAGCAAACTGATTTTAAACAACATAAGATGGGCAAAGTCTGGCTACAATGAAGGAAAATACTGCCTAATCTCTTCTGAAGAAAATCAGTTGTACAGGAAACCGGTGCCATTTACCTGAGTGAAATAATACAGAGTTAAATATAGGTCCCGCCCCACGGGACAAAGGACCAAAGCCAAGAAAACGGAAAGCCCCGTGACGCGGGACATCGGACCGCCAGACGAACAAGACGGAAAAGTGAAAGGACCGCAAAGGGTTAAAGGTCTCTGACACTTAATATGCATATTTCTAGGAATTCGTAAGCACTATTGTATTTGGGACTGTAAGTTCTCTTCAAATGACTTCTATTGAAGTTTTTCGAAAACTCAAAACTTCTCTGTGAAAAAAAATTCTAAATTTCGCGTTTACAGTAGCAATTAAATGCCATTTTTTTGAAAACGGCTCCATATTTTTTAAGAAAATTGCCATTTAGGACGAGGTTTTACTGTTCTTTAATATTCTTGGAAGAATATTTCTGATCTACTATTAGGAAAGCAAATGAGTAAGTAAAGGTATAAAAATGTTCTTTAGGCGACGATAGATGGCAGATGGCATGAATATGTGGCAATTCCGAATAGCTTGCCGATACCAAAGGAAATAGAAAACGAATACGGGAAAGCCGGTGTCATTCTGTTTCACCACTAGTTCTTATCTCTCGTGCATCGTTTAGACGCCCATTTTTACTTTCCCGTATACGTACGTATACACGGAGTGATATACGTAGTATAGGGAAAGTCATGTAATGCTGCGCGAAAAAATGGCCAATTTTCGGCGGAAAAAAATTAATTGCCCGACCGTGAAAACGAAGACGTGGATGAAACCAGTTGCTAAATTAAGAAAAAAATCCCGTAACACGTGGTGTAGCCAGAAACCCTGTTTTCTAGGTCCTTGATTCCGAAAAACGAATTGAAAGGGAAACGTCTATCTGTCTATCTGTCTGTCTGTCTGTCTGTCTGTCTGTCTAACTGCCTGTCTGTCTGTCTGTCCGTCTCTCCGTCTGTCCGTCTGTCCGTCTGTGAGCACTGCTTGCGCCTAAACCATACATACGATTTCTTCCAAAATGGATATTACCCGGTCGATGTGGTTCTAGTCAATGCTTTGAGATTTTGAAAAAGATTCTTTAAAACTTGGGGGTACTTTATATGAATCCCCCCGGGGATTTTCAAAATTTTCTCAAAAACGGCTCCAAAGTTTTTTCTTTAAACTTCTTGTATGAATAGAGTAAAATACACATATTAACATGGCGTACGTCCGATTTTCACATATAACACTGAATTTCGAAAATTGTGAAAGTTTGAAATTTTTTCGGCATCTTTCTCCAACTACAAAATTGAAGATAGAAATTTTTCCTTCATATAAAATGTGTTCTCCAAAGTGAGTTCTTTGTTTAAGGTCATATACATTTCTTTAATAAAGGTCATGTAAATGTTTTTCAAAATTATAGTAGTTTTCGTGCAATATTGCGTGTAATATGTGCAATTTTAAAAAATTACAAAAACCAGATTTTCTCAAAAACGGTTCCAAATTTTTTCTTTAAACTTTTGTTAGGGATAGTGGTAAATGTACTCTTATCAATGACATAAAAGCCATTTTGGTCTATCGGTTGGTTTTTTCAAAACTTAAAAAATATATAAATTTTTTCACATATATCTCTCGTCGACAATATTTACATTATCTGCGATTTTTTCACATTATTATATTTTTTTGGTAGAGATAGTGGTAATTGTACACTATCAGATGACATAAAGCCATATTGCTCTATAGGTTATTTTTTTCAAAAATTACAAAAAGGTAAATTTTTTCACAGGTTTCTCACGTCGATAATATTTACATTAGCGGCGTTTTTTTCACATTATTATATTCACAAGTACATGTGCTTTAAATAATGTCATGGAAAGTTCTTTGAAAACTCAAACGTTTTCTGTGAAAGTAGCTCAAAATTTCGCATTTTCAGAAACGCTCAAATGCCATTTTCTCATATATGGCTGCAATTTTTTCTTCAAACTTTTGTAACGGATATTGCTAATCACACTCTTTAGTATAGCGTAAAGTTTATTTTGAGTTATTTTTTTGTTTTTTCAAAAATTACATAATTGTATTTTGTTTGAAAGATCTCTCACATCTTTAATATGCACAATACCAGCAATTTGTAAACATTATTATATTTGTGAGTGTAAGTGCTTCAAATAACTTCAAATAAATTATTTTGAAAACTCAAGCATTTTCTGTGAAAATGAGCTTCAATTTTCGCATTTTTAGGAGTGCTAAAACGCCATTTTCTCTTAAACGGCACATAATTTTTAAAAGAAAATTGCCATTAATGACCAAGTTTTTGTTTTTTTCTTTAATATTCTAAAATTAATGTTTCCGTTCTACCAATAGGAAACCGAAAAATTAAGAAAATGACAAAAATATGTACTTTTGGCGGTGATAGATGACAGCTGGCAAGAAAAAGTTTCTGGCAATTCGGAATAGCTAGCGAAGACCGAAAGAAATAGAAAACTAAAACGGGAAAGTCTGTGCCATTCTGTAGCACCACTTGTTAATTACCTCAAAGAAAAGGGATGTAACACCTTTACGTGAAAGGTAC
The DNA here is from genome assembly GCA_031308135.1 of Acheta domesticus. Classification (NCBI taxonomy): domain Eukaryota; kingdom Metazoa; phylum Arthropoda; class Insecta; order Orthoptera; family Gryllidae; genus Acheta; species Acheta domesticus. Next base: position 214,889,428 of record JAHLJT010004567.1, read on the forward strand.
GACCATGTTCGTCAATGTTTTGTCCTCAGAAGCTTAATACAGCCAATTACACAGAAACTCTCTCCGGCTCAAGATGAAAGAGATCAATGACAGAGTACCTGAGAATTTAGAATAAATTTTAAATTCAGAACGAATGAAATACTATTTATGGTGAAACATCAAATCAGCAAAATTCTACTATGCCTAGGATGTAGGTTAGCCTCCTATAAAATACCTTGGAAGCTCCACTGATACTTGGAAGCGCCATCAACAAGCCCTTCGTGAAGGACTTAACTTACTCCCTTAGTAGAAGAATGAAGAATTTTGAGAAGATGAAGAAGAATGATAAACATGAATAATTTTTTGAATAACTGTTTTCCTGCTTCTTGAGATAGTGTTGAGAATGTTATGAAGGGACTTGCTTACGGAAATTGTTTTCAAGAAGAAATTTGCTCTGGATTTTCTTAATAGCATGAATTTTAGTCAATTATCCAGAGAAATGTAAGTAATGTCACTAATTCGCATTTTCTTCAGTGACGAAATAATAACAAAAGAAAACAGTTCGTTCTCATTGAACGAAGAGTTACAAATATTTTCCGAACAATTGATTGACTTTTGGCATATTACCACAATACGCAGAAACACACTTTAAAGGTCATTAAAGCCGGAGCGCATTTGAATCACTTATTTTTAAAAGGCCTAAAATCCAGTTTTTGGACTTACCATCTGTTACAGCTAAAGACATCTAAAAAGAAGTCACAGGTCTCACTTTTGAAATGTTAGCAATTTTTAATGAACTATGTATAATATAAAAAAACAATATTTTTATAAAAAGGCTGCAAGATGGCATTAAGAATCAATTTCCATCAAAAAGTACATTTTTCTGCAAACTGGACGTGAGTCCTTTCATAAATTAAGTGATTCGTTTGTTTTTGTTTTTTAATATATTTATTGATACATTTTCGATAGAAATTTGTCTTTCAAGTGTGCGAACATTATATTAACATCGAATAGAATATAAGGAGAAACTTAAAAGGTAGCCTTTAACATATTACTGACATGTATAGGTATTTTGACTTTGAAGAGACAATAATCTAAAAACAAACAATGGTTATAAATAGTACATAATATACAAAATTTATAGAGTAAATAGATTAATGGAGTAAAGTTAACTATGGAGTATGCAAGAAATCTTTTGAATAACGTAATTTAATTCTCGGAAAAGGATTAGCTGGTTTTCCAAGTTGAAAAGATGTATAAGGAGGAAAAGAAGTAAGGGAAGTATAGAATCTATCGGAGTGACGAAGGATCCACGATTTTAGAGGCAGAATACCGAGTTCGTGTAATATTTGATCGTTTCTTATGAACCAGGGTGCTATCAATGCTTTTCTTAAATATTTATGTAGTATAGCCTCTAATTTTTGAATATGTGATTTCGCTGCACCACCCCAAATGGGGCATGCATTATGTCTAATATGGGCGAATTATTTATTTAAATATTGACAACGCCGAATTTACAGAAAGGTGAGAATTTTTGTTCAAAAATGGGTATAATTTTAGAATCTTGACATTCGTTTTATTTATTTTTGATGTAATGTGCGGTTCCCAAGTTCATTTAGTGTAATCCAAGCGCCAAGCGCAATCCAAGATTTGACGGGCCATATGCTCCCCGCCGGCGCTCAGAGCGACGAAGCAGGCGCCCCAAGGCCACGCTGCGCAGCGCCGTGTTGCTGGCGGTTGCCAGGCGACGCCTATTGTCGCAGGACAACGGGCGCGAAATTGAGTTAGCGAAAGATATATATTTACCGCAGCCGAGATCGCAGGGTCTCAACGGCGCGAGGGCGTTCACACGAGGACCGAACCGAGCCACGAGTCGCTTTCCTCAACGCGGTTCTCCCGACCGACGCCGCTCTGGCTTGATGTTGAGCCCTCAAGGTCATTGATGCTTCACTTGCTCAGTTTCTCGTACGTTAGGCCACTTCAATTCAAATTCTCTCAAGACAGGTTTTTCACATCTTTCTACTTTTCACTTTCTCGCTACCGCTTACGCAGTAGAGAGAACGTTACGTATAGTTTGGGAGCAATTAGTCCCAAAAATGGCCTAACCTCAACATCCAAAGTAAAAGTTTCCCTCCAACTCCAAATTGTTCAATACACTCCATATTGTTTGGTACAAAGTTACACCATTTTTGAGCGTTTGGTTCGGGGGGAGAGGGGAGAAGTTGGTAAATTTAGCGGTTTTTGTTAATTGTTCTTAAATATTTCAAAAACTATGTAGTTTAGCGCAAAAAAGTGTCATATACAAAAATAATTTACATTAAATTGCAAAAACAAAATGATCCTGGGCATAATCTTGCTAAAGTAAACGGTTACAGAGTTATGAAGGGTGTAAAAAGTATACATTTTTTCGTATTTTCTAGATTTTGGGGAAGAAAAATGACCATTATCACTAAGGAAACAATTAGTTTTACATAGGATTGCGTTTTGTAAAAGCTCATTACGATTTTAGTGGCCGGTGGTATGTTAGTAGCCTTGAAGGAACGACAACCTCACTACCCTTTCAAGGGGCGTTACTTTAAAAGGGAAAAGAGACTTTCCACACGCCTAGATCATTTAAACCTGTGACAACGGAGATACCCACTCTGAACTTTCTCTGTACAATTGTCGTATTAAGAATTAATGTCTTTCCAACATAAATGATTTTAAGATCTAAAAAATATTAGCTGTATAGTAATTATGATACATAATAATTTATATTAAATTATAATAATTATTGATATAATAATATATCATTTTTTATCACAATATTTTGAAGACTGCAGCATTTGGAGCTTTTTCTTTACAAAATAATTTTGGCATTATTCTTTTACCTTTGTTTTCTTTCTTCTTCTTCTTCTTCTTCTTCATATTCCTCTTCATCCTAGTTATCCTCCCTTGCGTTCTTTCCCTTGTCTTAAATTTGTGTGGTGGCGGTAGAATAGTAGTAACACCACGCAATTATCGGTTGAAATGAGGGAAATAAAAGTAGATGGAAGACGACATTTCTTGAAGGTTAATCCAACAGTTTCTGTGAATTCGCAAGGTCGGTTTCAATGAAGTGTGTCTGCTTATTATTTATTAAAGGAAAATATTACGTTTGGTTATATATATGTGGGTTTAACCCTCGGATGCAATCGTGAATTTATCGACTCAATTCCAAAGAAGGGGTGAGATTGACCCCGGGCTTATAAATTATAGTTATGGATTTGATTCTCAGAATATTATTCTGGAATTTAATCATTAATGGTTTTCACAATAATAAAACATCCTTTAATGACATTTATTGACGCTTTGAAATACTTTTTTAGAAATTAAAAAGTATTTATAATTAAGGGAGCACTATCATCATATGATGTTTATTCTGGAGTGAATGATCAACAAATTTAGTAGGAACTTGTTGTATTACCATCAAACATACTGGTACAAAACATTTATTATATTATCGTTGTGCAAATTTAAGTTGGTTTGCAAATTATTCCAAAGTCAGATTAACCCAACGTTTCTATCCGAGGGTTAAGATTTCATGATAATAGGTCAATAGTAAAACGGGAGGCACTGGAAACGTTTCGAGAACACCTCCCACAAACACATTTTGCTGACCACAAATTACAAATTGAATCGACTGGAAGTTTGGGTAAATTTGGATATGTTTCCGATAGATAATCAAATAAAGGTTGTTAGGAGATTGCCTTTTCTAACAGGATAGATTTAGAAGAATATTTAGAATGTATTTTAATGGAAAACAAGGCTGAAAATACCCTATTTGTTTTTGTTTTTCGGCAAAATAATTTATTTTAAACATTATGAGGAAATGGTTAGAGCAAAGAGGTTGACATTATGCATTCAAAAATGTTATTAAATAATAAGATTTTTCTACTTCCATTATATAATTCTGTCATTTGATGGCTGCAATCAGTTGCATAATAATACTCATTTCGATACAGTTTTCATTATGATACAGGTTCTTGACCAATCACAGAGAAGTTTACAAACCAAGTACTGACACTTAACTAACCATTGAGAATCATTATAGTAAATGTTTGGTTCGATTGTGTACATTAAAATAACATTTGAAATTATAGTATGCTTGCCAGTTTTAATTCCTTTTATTTAGTAGTAATTTTTCGTAGAATATTATTTAGAATAAATTGAACCGTAATTTTACTTTGATCCTAATTGACTAGTCCCTCGCAGGCGCACTGGTGGCCACGGCCACCTACGGCAGCATGCGAGGGTAGGGTTAGGGAGGGAGTTGTCCGCTCGATGGTCTTGGGTGAATCCTTTATGTCAACGGCCACGCAACGATTCAATGTAAACGTTTAACTTATGAAAGTCGTAAAAAAGTACTGTATGAAACTCGATGTAATGGCTATTAATACACTCGTGTGAAGTTTAGGATACACGCTCGTTCCTCTCTCGTATCGTAATAACAAACTCGTGTATTAATACATTACATCATCGTTTAATAATGTTCTATTCAACCATAGCAAATTCTATCAGCACCACAATCAATAAAGGTCATATCATCAGCTGAAGAAAATTATCTGATCTCAGAACTCTCAATTAAGAAATTTCCAGTGAACTTCCTAATTTCTAACATATCAAAAAATTTAACTCAAGGTCTTTTGCCTACTTAACTTCAATCTGAATTCCGTCTCCTCCACAGGTCACTTCTCCTCATCCTTGAACTACGTAAACGATGTTCCTAATTTTAAACCCGATAAGCCTCTCTCTTGTCCCCAAATCACCCAATTTCCCTTTTGCCACTATCCAAGCTTCTAGAATAGTTAATTCACTCCCGACTGCTGAAAATCCTTAAAACAATCAATGCGATTCTCGTATTTTAATTTGAATTCAACGAAAAACTCTCTGGATATCATCCCTTGCATTGACTCGCAGAATGCATCACATCTACATTACACCAATTAGGAATATCACATTGTTTATACTCCACATTATACAACATTTTAAGCAACAGAACTTTTTCAATGCAGAGAAACAACTCGACCTCCCCACCATTACCCATCAAAGCAGAAGTACTACAAAGTAGTATATTAGAGCCACTTCTGTTCAATTATATCTATGAAATATATTTAAATACTCATCAACCATGTTTTTGAAAACACGAGTAGTTTTTGCAACATATCTGTTTCAAAAACTGCAATCTATAAAAAGTTCTCAAAAAGACTCCATATTACTTATTTTGATTTCTTCCACGGTTAGAGATAGGGACGTTTAAAATCATAGCGGAGGTCTCGTTTTCGTTGAATTCTCTGAATTTTTGAAAATTACAAAAGTTAGAAATAATGCTGAGGTTGTTTTCCCCCGAGACTGAAGGTACAGGGGTAACGTAAATAGCGTGCTGAACCTAGATTCACCTCTATATTTGTTTATGCTGGTTAAAAACACTTTTGCAAATTAAATATTTTGATATTATTGTGAAGAATTTATAAATAACGCAAATATGTCGGGTTGTAAAAATAATAGTTTTCTCTTTTCGCAACCGAGTTTTTCTTTTAAAATTTTCTGATGAATATGTAGTGCATTAAAAATTATATAAAAATAATAACAATAATAAGTTATAATAATAAATCACAGTAATAAATACATACTAACGTATTACTTATACTAACGTATACTATATACTAACTTATTACTTACTGCTATGGAGAGTGAGAGCTCGCTCGAAAATTAAACTAATTAAATGCGTGTTAAAATCAAGAAAAAACTTTTATACATTTTTTATCATGTAATTTGTGGAGCACAAATATGTGCATACCTGTTTGATATATATTCAAATATAGGGATTGACATATTGTACTACGGAAATTACATAACAAAAATGTTTAAAAGTATATGCTTTTTTCTTTTAAACCTATATTTAAATACTTTAATTTTCGTATGAGTTCTGCCCTCACCCTCGATGTGTGTGGGCGGCGAGTTTCCTCTCCCCCCGGCGGTTAGAACATTGTTGCCGCTTGGCTCGTTCGCAGCATTTCTTAGGAGCGACCGACGTTGTGAGCGGGAAGTGACTCGTGCAGCTTGAAATGCTGTGTCGTGCCTCCTTAGCTCTCCTATAATTCTAATGTTAAATGGAGTGGATGCTGGAGTGAGCGGTTAGCTCACAGACCATTCAATCCGCTACAGCACTGGTATCAAGGTCTTCTACTGGTGGCTGCGGCACGCGTCATGCCACGAGTTTCTCTGCGCAACTAGCGTCGGGAAAGGGAACTATTAGTAGTATTCACGCCGTTTTACAGAAGAGATGGCGTTGTCCGGAGTGATGAACTACGTAGAGGGGTGATTTGGTCGTGGCACTCCTGCCATGAACTCCAGCTCACGGCATTGACCTTGACAACACTGCGCTACAGGCTGAATTCTAATCTGGCGGTGGAACACGTGCAAGTTAATATTCAGGTAAATATTGCAAGACGTTGCGGTTTGCAGAACGTTGCTCTTTGTAGGATTTTTTCAAGATGAATTTTCCTCTGTCGATGTGACCTGAATCGAAGCTTAGGAACTTTTAAAAATTTTCTTCAAAATTAAGGAACACTTTACATGAAGCCTCTATCATTTTCAAAAATTTCTCAAAAACGGTACTGACTTTTGTATTTAAATTTCTTGTAGCAATAGAGTGATATACTCTCATGACAGAAGTCCGAAATTTGTTAGGTGTCTTGTTACACTGACAGTATATTATAAAGTTTCTCAAGAACTCGTAAAGCTTTTGTGTAAAAATAAGCTCAAAATTGTAAATTGTCAAAAACACTCAAACATTTTTTTCTAAAATGGCACCAGATCGTTTCGTTAAATATAATATATAGATATATGTAGAGGATGAGTCACGTAACTTTAGCACCTCCTGCAGGTTTTTGAACGGTTGAAGTTATTGCAATGTAGTTTTTACGTAAGTGCGTGGGGGATGGGGCTAATCGGCACAAGAATTGATTTATATTTTATCACTTTATTTTTCGAGATATTGAGGTAGCTTTTTTTTCAAACTGATTTAGTAATTTACGTATTTTTTAGTCTAGCATGACGAGCGTGATGTAATGACACACGTGATGAGGTGTTTTACTCTTCTTTATTTTTTACTTTTATATTTTAATTATTTGTATTTTTTATTTATTGGTTTTTGTTTTTTGTTTTTAATGATTATTTTTTTAACTTTTATTTTTTAATGTTTTAATTTTAATTATTTTTAATTCATTTCTTGGGAGAGATGATGGGATTGAGTTAGAAGGGAAGGCACCTTGGTAAGTGGTGTTTTTTTCTTATTTCGTCTCGTTTTAGATTGTTCGTTTTGCCGGTCGGTCTGTGTCATTGGTATTGCTTCATTGGTCATTGTGACGTCAGTCTTAGAAGACAATTGTCATTTACCCAGTGCGTTGAGTAATTAGAGGAGGAAGTTGGAGTATATGTAATGGGTGTTTTTTACCCTAGTGTTTGGGAACGTTTGCGAGGTTATGTTGATGTGGGATTATTAGGTTTTAGAATATAGGGTTATTGATAATATTTTGAATGAAGGATTTTGCGAAGTCGTGGATGTTTGAGGATGTGAGGGATATTTCGATGGAATCTTAGGTCATTGTATCTGGTCTAGTGGGAAGAATTAAAGGCTCTAGGAATGGTGTGAGTTGTGAGAGGATCTTTTCAAAGATTTTCCCTGGGATTGGGAGGAGACAAATGGAGCGATAGTTGGAAAGGAACCGATGGTCCTTGTGAGATTTAGAGATGGAGCCGCAGGCGCTTTCCAGGCGTTGGAGGAATATTATAGATTTGGGCAGGGATTTAGTATTAGTTGTAGGAGGCTAATGCTATTGTAGGTAGGGGTTTCTTTTGGGATGGGAAAACTCTATCGGGACCAGTAGCTTTTCTATTGTCTGTTGTAGTTAAAATTTTGCGCGTTTCGTCGTCCGTAGTTGTTCAGATCAACTTTTGTTCAGGAGGAAGTGAAGGACTGTTATTGTAATTTAGGGTTATCTGACCAGGGAGGGGGATATTTAGTGGTAGGATGTAATTGGAATTGGGCTAGGGACTTGGCTATGGGTTGCGGGTCAAATGTGAGGTTATTGGGTGAAGTTAAGAGCGCAGAAATAGTGGTGGGATTCTCGCGCACAGCCTTTATAACTTTGTGGTTGTTGTTGGGGCTGCGATTGTCTTCGATACACTGGTCATATTTGTGAGTCTCTCAGTGTTTTAATAGTGTCTGTAGTTGTCTTGTCGTTGCATCTGTTCGCTGCGCATTTTTTTTTGGTTTTTTAAGGTCGCATTAACATTTATATCATTAACGACCACTATTGGGTTTAACGTTATGGTAACTATGAAGATGACATGATATCGTGATGATAGGGGGATGAAAAGACGAAAACAAATTCAACGAAGCTCGAGGCGGGGCTCGAACCCTTCGGACTGAGATTGCTACGACACTACTGGCTTAGCGACCCCGGCCACCGGGGATCGGCAAGTTGCGTATCGTTATCGTAATGTCTGTACTTATGTAGTGTCTTTGTAGTTGTCTTTTAGTCAATGAATATTAAAAATGATTCATTCGAATTGAAAATGAGGTATCGTATATATGTAGTTTGAAATAAAAGAACTCATTAATAACAAAGGGCAGTATCAAGAAATAAAATCCCAGAAGTACTGCATTTTCCATTTCGGAAATAAGGACGATTTCCGTGGTACATAAATATTTCAAACATGTTTTTGTGAGCTTTTCCGCATTAGAAGCAGTGTATCCATAATTAACGGCGAGATTCATTATGCACCAGAAATTACGAGCATCTACATGAAAAGCGAGTTACATAGTTGGGTCAATCCTGTAAGCTGATTACATTCTTTCCTTAGACGAAAGCTGCAACTAGTATAACTGTACTCGGTTTTTGTACCTCACATTGTTTAACGCCAATAAAAATCAACGTCGTTTGAACATTGAATGTAATTTATAGAATAGATTTTTTGCAAGTTTTAAAACTAACCTTTTGAGCAAATAGACAAAGATTTAGGATGAATGTATTTGGAGTTTTTAATAATCTTATACGAAAAAGAAAGAGAACGATAAATATACAGAAATTGTAAAATCATTGCAATTAAATACATATTTACGAAAATATAGAAAAGTACAAATAAATTATAAACGTATTTATGGGAACGTCCACCAGAGATATGATTAAAATAATAACTCTAACCAAAATAATAATGACAGACCAGTAATAATGCTTCAGGTAGAAAGATATGAATTTGAATATTATACTAATTTCTGTAGAACATTTCTACTCGAGTAACACAATACCATTTTCTATATCTTTTTGCAGACCATTCATTAATTTATATTAAAGATAGTGATAAAAATATGGCAGCTGCAACATTAATATTGATACTGGTAAAGAGATAGTTATAAGTAAATCAATCACATCTGCGGAATTCAGAGGAACATGTTGGTATGTTTTGCTTAACCCTTGAAATGGCGTTCTTTGTAATAATTGAAAAAATAAATTCCTATAAATCTGGCACCATTTCATTTCGTATTTCTCCTCATAATTAAATGTCGTCCATTAGACAGGAATATAGTGTCTATATTTAAAGTGAAAAATGAAACCGAACTACAGAGGAGAAAATAGAAAAATGTATCATACTGACATTGTTGTAAAAATAACGAAGTTTTGAATTGTAGAATTACATCCGTTCATATTTTACATCCCCCATGCATTCTCACCGACTCAATCAACAAAGGGTTGACAGAAATGAAGCATTGTGGGAGGGCAGGGAGAGTAAAGAAGGAACAGAACAAGGGTAGAGGTGAAGGCGAGACGAAATGCTTGTGGCATCAGTGGTATAACGGTTTTTGTGTGTTGTACCCAAGTTCGCGGGGGCAAATCGCGTGGATTGTTAAGTATAAAATAATCCTTCGTTCGCTTTTCTTTGGAGTTGAAGTAAAGTCGGCTGCCCTATATTGTAGATTTACTGCGTGTAAAAATGATCTTGAAGCCTAAAAGAAACCTCTGCGCTAAATGGTAACCAATGTTTCGTCGCCTGAATTATTCTTTCGCTGATAGCGGGTAGCGAAATGTGCGTGGTCAGGCAGAAGAGCGGGCCTGATGGCCTGGGCCTCCCCTCATTTTTTTAAGTAAGATTAACATTTTTTAAATAGAATTGAATTGAAACACCTTACTGTTGCCGTTACCATGCCCACTAAGCTAAAACCAGTCCCCGGAGAAAAGTACAGGAAAGTCGGCAGTTCCGACGGAACCAATAGGTACCGCAGTCTTCTAAACACTGAATTTTCCAGAAAATTGATATTTTTGAGGGTTGTAAATATTTTACCTTTGGCAAACAAGTATATATCTTTGGAAAATGTAAGTTTCAATGAGGAACTGAGAGTTTTTGTAATATTAGAAACATGTAGGCATTAATTTAGAGTAAGGCTTTTAGTATAGGTCGCATGATTTAGAGTATATTTATTTTTGTTCGAACACCACATTTTGACAGTCAAACTGTCGAACCATGCCTACATCCAGTGTACGCGTTATAAAAATAACGATATCTCAACCTCTAGAGCGCGGGAACCAAACATGTCAATTCCATTTTGAAGAGAAAAAATGAAATATTTTTTCAGAACTAAAAAACGAAAATTGATATTTTTGAGGAATGGACCCTCGCCGGCTCTCCTTAAAAAAATTTCATTAAGGGGAAAAATTTATATCTTCAGTATTGCGATTGTAGGAATATGCCATAGAAATATTAAACTTTTGGAATTTTAGAAAACTCAGTGGTTTCAACAAAAATGTGACCTATATTGTTAAGCGTCCTTTACTCTATCCGAAAAAACATTTAATCAAAATATTGGGAGCCATTTTTGAGAAGTTGCAGTTTTCACTATTCTTTTGTTTTTTTCATAAATTACGAAAATATATTTTTTTTTGTTTTTTCTCTCACGTCGGTAATACTTACATTAGCGGCGATTTGTTAACATTATTATATTTACGAGTACATGTGCTTTAATTAATGTCAAGTGTTTAATTAATGTTTCTTGAGAACTCAACCGTTTTCTGAGAAAATCAGCTCAAAATTCTGCATTTTCAGAAACGCCCAAACGCCATCTTCTCAAAAATGTCTGCAAATTTGTTCTTCCAACTTTTCGAACGGATAGTGCTAATTGCAATTACTCCAAAAAAATTAAGAAAATGTCAGAAATCCGTACTTTGGGCGGTGATAGAAGGCAACTGGCAAGAGTATGTAGCAAGTCGGAAAAGCAATACAAGACCAAAGGAAATAGAAAATCAATACGGGAAAGTCTGTGCTATTCTGTCATCACTAGTTTCTTTATTTTTTAGGGATAAAGCAAAGACCACTTAAAAATACAAGTCTAATTTTCGTTAAAGTTCCTGAATTTTTTGGAAATTTTAAAAGTTAGAAATACTGTAATAATTTATGGGTTCTTGTTGCATCTCTAGTTTAGGTAACATATTAATCGATGGTCTAATCCAGTTGTGAGGAGATGCTGAATGTACATCAGTACCTGAGGTTCTAGACGAGAATGCAAGCGAGTTGTAACTAGTAGAGAGCATTTTGGTGTCCCTGGCTTGGAGAGGCGTAGGTGACGTGGCCTGAGCTGGGAGGGGATGTTTGCCGTCGTGGTCACTTATGAGGCGCGCTGACCGCGGGCTGTGTGGCTGCGGGACGTGCTGCCCTGGTCGCCTTCCTCTGTCCTGCCCTCGCCCTTCGCTCCTCACTCCACCGTCTCTCCCCCGCACCCTTCAGCAAGCCGCCGCCGCCGCCGCCGCCGCCGCGAGGGTCCCAATAAAACCTCGCCCCTTCCCACCTTTACTCCGCTCCCTTGCCTTCCTTACTCCTTCTCACCTCTCTCCATCTCCGCTCCAACATCACCGAGCCACCACTGTCTCCATGGCTCCAACATTACCTCACCTGCCGAGAAGTGCTTCGCCTCGTCAATGCTCCCTCCCTTGTCCGAATTCCAAATCCGCCTCCACTCCACAGCCGTTGACTCCGCCTTCCCACCGCCTTTACTCGACTTCGTTCCCCCACCCCCAAACAATCTTGTCCCGTCCTCGACCCTGTCCCAGCTCCCACCCCCTTCGCCGTTCTTCTTCCCCTCTGTTTCTTTATTCTCTCCACCTTTGCGGGTTCAAACAAACTAGATGAAAGCCGTGGATTTTTAAGGGCAAAGAAGTGCTTCGTACGCCTTCCTTCGGAGCGCAAGTAAAGCCGGATGTCCCATGTAGTAGATTTACTGCATGTAAAAAGATCCCAAGGCTAAAAGATGCCTCTGAGCTAAATTCAAATCGCCTGTTGCGTTGCCCGAGATGATACCTTCTTTTTTCCGATAGATGATGAAAAGAGCGTAGCGAAATTTGCGTGGAGAGACGAAAGACCCGGTCTGATGGCTCTAGTCTCGCCACCTAAAATAAGGCAAGTCCCTCCCACTGCCAGCCTTGCTTTAAATTCCTCCCTTTTCCCCTCCACTATCTGTGTTTCATTCTCACACCCACGTTCTTACGACCACTTCGACCTATTTGAATGTCCTCACTCGTCCCCGCACACATCTCACCTGAACTCAGATCGGCAACACGTCTCCCTCAACGTCCCGTTTTCTTCGCCCTCACCGCGTCCCCAGCGTCCGCGCAGGTCGCCGCCTCTGCTCGCGGGCGCTCGCAGAGCAGCAATTGAAGTTAAGAGAGGCGACCCAGTGGCCCGCGCTTCTCGTCTCGATACTCCAAGCCGCAGGAACCCCCTTCGCCTTGTCTATCGGCTCTGGCTCATGGCTTCGTCGTGGCAGTGGCCCGATACTCTGGGCATAGAGGGACTCGGCGCATGTGAGTGGACGCATTGTTTTGACTCTGGCTCTTGCCCGCACACCTAGTAGCTCTGAGCTGGCAGGGCGGCCCAGGCATTGTATAGGGAGGTTGCCGTGAGGGCTAACTGGATACCGGCCGGATTCCGGTTATCAGCCTGTCGGCGTACATGTGCGTCGGCGGGGGTGCGGATAAAGGCGAAAGCTTCGGTGCCCCCGAGGTCTTGTTCTCCCCAGTAGAACAGGTGCAAGTTGTTGGGTTGTAGCCTAGCAAATTAATTTAAATTAAGCAATTACGTTAAAGTAAGAAATTTCTATTATGTAGGAAAATATGTTTACATTTGTGGGAGAGACTAGAAGCATATTTTATTCACTTTCAAAATTAGCAGTATAGTATATAATCAATATTTTATCCACATTTTCTACAATTAGGCTTGTCATATCTATTAAAATCATTTTGAAGGTTGAAAATGAACTTTTACGGACACAGATTTATAGGATCAAACAGATTTAGTCACATTTCTCATGCTCACTTCTGGAACTTTCTCCCTCCCTCCCCCAAAAAAACCTTGTACCACACGACCCATTGAATAATTGGACCGTATTTTGTAGTCTTTGTCTGTCCGACAGTAGGCGTTTGCCTCGCCTGGCTTTCTTCGACTGGACTTCGAAGGCAATGCCCTATGGCGATAAGCCTCTTTTTTTATTTATTTTTATCTGCTCGATCAGGAGGTCCTACAGAGTTGTGAATACATATACACAATTCTTGGAAAAAATTTCCTAAGTCGATAGAGTGTCTTACTCAGGTGTTAAAAATCACAAAGAGAGAGAGAAAATATTTGATGAGGTGAGTAATAGCGGGTTAATTGTGTATATCAGGGTTTAGTGGGGATAATAAAGATGGGTAGTGTGAGATGACATAAAGGGAGTTTTAAATCACGGGGGTCTAAAGATATCTTTGGGAAAACGAGATTTAATTCTGTTGGGAGTATTGGCTTGTTGACCAAGGTGAAACAAGGAGGCGCTTGGACAAGATGGGAGAAGTGAATAAAAAGCGATAAGCCTCAACAAGTCAACAGCGCAGCTGCACCAGGAATGGGTGCAATTGCCTAAGAAGTGCGTGCTGATCGGAGACGAGTGTGAAACATCCCTATTATGTTGACTATCAGGGCTCCTTGAGTTCGGTAGTTTAGGTGAGAGATTTTTGTGCGTTGTCGATTGCGTATTCGATCACATAGCATTTTTATTTCACAAAAGTATTTGCGTCTTCCGTAAAACGAATTTCAAAATTTAGCATTTACAGTATGATCGTTCTTGAAAATCACTTGTTCGAGGCAGTTTTAGGCAAAAACATATTAAAATAGGCATCAACTTCCCTTTTTGGGACATTTTAGTTACTATTAGATGCTCTCAGTAGTTCTATTTTCTCATGATTTGAAAACATCCGCAATTATTTTCGACAGCTTCGTAAAAAAACTAAATAGGTATTTGTCCTAAAATCCGAGGTCTACTTATGATGAATAGACTAAGGTATTCTAGAAATTCAAAAACGATAAATCCCCTACACCACATGGAATCTCCAATTTGTTCTATAAAAACCTTCCCCTAAAGCAATTTAATATATAATTAGTGTAACATTGGAGTGGTCCCGAAAAACTAGTGCACTCGGACATCATCGTTTTGTTAAAAAAAGAAAACATTCTTGAATCAATAAACTATAGAAGTGTTGCTCTCACTAGTACAATAACGAAAATATTTACAGCAATTCTGGCAGCTCGATTGATGACTTGGAATGAAGCCTGAAAGGCAATTCCTGAATAGGAAGTACGATTTAGGAACCATAGGTCCTGCGAGAATAGTATTTTACTTTACCAGCCAGAATAACCCTGGCATGAACAAAACCATGAGGTGAACTGTATGCAACATTAGTGGAACTTCCACGTGCGAGGAAAGCGATGTTGGTTGAAGACTGGAGAGGGGAACTGCCCACTACACAGCGGTTTCGAAATGTATTGGGATTGTCGACAAGTGCAGATCGCTTCAGGCGTTTCAAGCTGTGGGAGAATTCGCCGAAATCCCGCATGCCAGCGCGTGGCGATATGTGGGCGCGAATTCGCAGATAGCTCTCGCGCCGATAGCTACTACTTGTAAGAGCCAGGCAACGAGGTCGGCTGCCACAACCCGCAGCCAAAGCAAAGCAACAAAGCACAGGGAAATGCAATTCTATCACTACTCACTCAAGGCCAAAAACTGAGAATAAAAACTTTACGTGAACACATGTTGTTTGATAGAGCATTTTGACATGCATGAAATGAGTGCCGAAATGTTCTAGCAAAGAAATATGTGACTCTGTTTTGCCTATGATTGACCAGATACGTTTCGGAATGTTTTATTTGTATTATATTTTTAGTGTCCCCGCTCGATAGAGAGAGCGGCCAGAAACGTTCACATTTTGATTCCGAGAAGAAGCTAGTATTTTCTATTTTAACAGTCGCATACTAATGAGGTGGGAGTCAACGATGCCCCCCCGTTGTGCATATTACTTTGTCATCTGCCGTGGACTTATCGCACTGAGCGAAGTGGCTTAGCGCGTAGCGCGCAGACTTCGCAGTTGGGGGGAGGTCCGAGTTCGATCCCCGGGCCGGCCACCCTGACCGGGGTTTTTTGTGGTTTCCCTCGGTCTTAAGGAGAATTCTGGGATGGTTAAAAAAAGTCAACATGGCCTCCCACCTCCCACCACCCGATTGATACACTACTCTTACACTGAGGCCCAATAAAAAAATTTTAACCTTGTTTGCCAACAAAATTAAACACTTTTTGTTGAACTTATGACGAAGTATTTTTAGTTCCGAAAAATTAAATCGTTTTCAAATTTTTAAAGAATGACGGAGGTCTTATATTTGTTGATCTGCCTGAATTTTCGAAAATTGCATGTTGGAAATATTGGGTTAAGACAACTAAATTTTTGAGCATCAGGGCGAGTTTGTAGATCACCGGTCGCTTAATGCAGAGGTAAGGGGTACGACGTGTTTACTCAGAGGACCTGAGTTGGAATCTGGAGGGACGAAATTGCTTGTTGGAACCTTCTTAAGGTTCGTATAGTAGTACAATATTGCGGAGTAGTTACAAATAATGTGAGAAGGTTCATGCTGTTGTAGTATCTTGTTTTGTAAGTTTTTAATAGAACAAATGGAAAACCAAGTACAACAAAAAATGACTTGTCTGTGTCTCCGTCAAGAGAACAGAAAATATAGATGTTTAATATATACAGAAACTCTCACCAACTATTGGCCACCCCACAACGTTTAAACGATTCACGGTGTCTAAATGCAGTTTTCACTGAAAATACCGGATCATTGGGCAAGTAATCTGCCTGGAAGATATTGTTTGAAGTATTTTTAGTTTTCGAAAAATTAAATCGCCTTTCGTTTTTTAAATGGAGTTACATATTTTGCTCACCAGCAACGGATAGATCATAAAAGAGGAATACAATGATGTTTCATTTGTTAGTATTTTGATAGTAATTTGGATATAAAATTAGACTTTCTAACATGTGATTTTAAATTAAACAGACAATATTTCCTGTAGCGTCCCTTGCAACTCTCGCCTTCGCGGCGCCGAGTCTGTTATTAAAGGAAATTTTGACGGTTTAATTTAAAATCACATGCCAAAAAATATTATTTTATAGTAATACCACTGTCAAAAGATTATAAATCATCACATAATTATGTTCCTCTTTTTATGACCTGTTAATTGCTAATGAGAAAACTATAATTTCGTTTACAAAATCAAAGATAACTACATTCCTCAAAAACTTAAAATACTACGAACAATATCTGTACATTGAATTACTTGCTCTATGATTCCGCATAGTTAAGCGAAAACAGCATTTCTCTATTGTGTACCTATTAGAAGATATGAGGGCTACCCACAGATAGTGGGACACCGGATATTTGAACAAAAACTTGCAAAATGTGATTTTAGTATATTTCTAAATACGTGTAGCATTAATTCAAAAATATGTCTTCTTTCAATTACTTTGCAATTTACTGTGAAGTCCAGCTGAACCTCAAATTAGTATTTTCCGGATTCCGGAATGGCATTGGTAACCGACCGTTAAAGTACAGTAGTGCTCAATGAAACCATGTCACCTAAACATTGGGCATTCCGTATTTTCTGTGTTTTGCAAATCTTTCAAATTTTAAGCACACATTAGTAGAAATTGGTAATTATATATTTGATGTAGATTAAACGATGTTTCCGATTCCATTACCTTCATAACTCATTCGATTTTTGCAAATCAGCTGGTGTATTTTCAGGATTATGTTGCAGATTACAACTATGACTGAGGTGTTGCGTTTTTTAGCACTACTGTAATTATTGACAAAGTGGGAAATGTTCGCACTAGTTCAACTTGTACTGTAACCATTTATCAACTTCTTGACCGAAGTGGAGACTGGAAATCAGCAATGCAGAAGGTCTCAAAATCATCTATTTTCAAATTTTTATAGTAACCAATTGTACGTTTCAAAGCCAGTAACTTGTGAGCGGTAAGTGAGGCGTAGAATTTTATCGTTCCTGAACGTATGAAATAATTAGTAGTCTAAAATTAACATTATTTTGAAAGATTGTAAATATTCCTAACAAGAATTTTTAAGAATGTAGTTTGAGCGAGTAAAATCACTAAGGTATCTCATGGGGGCATTGAATACATTAGATAACTATAAAAGGTATTTTTAAATTCAGAATAATTGAATTCAGGATACAAGAAAAAGTCGTGTCGGGTGGATACTATGTCTGCAGCCGCCCGCCTCCCCTCGCTCCCTTAAAATATCATTGTTCAAATGAGTGAAATTATTTAGAATTTGATTTTCTTTAACTGCAATGTTAAACGTTGAGTACACACATCACTTCCCCCTCCAGTCCTCAAACAACTCTGCCAACCACCTGTGGCCCTACAAGGGTGCTGGGGGGCCCCTTCTCGTTTCTTCTAGGGATTCGAACGAGCTGCGTGCCAAAGGTTAAGCTACGCGCCCACGCCTCCGCCAACGCCGCCGCCGCCTCTAAAATGGAATTTTCGCCGCGCAAATTCGCATCTGAACGGCGCGTAACGACATTGCAGCACAGTTTTGCGGCTGCGGGCCTCCAGATTTCGCGTCCGCTTCGCTCACGACTCTCTCGAAAATTCGATTTCGCCCGCCCGGGCGCGGCCCGTCTGTCTTTCTCTCGACTCCCCCCCCCCAACCGCCACGCCACCCCCCTCAGTGGCGCCCCTAGCGGCGCTGTCGATAAGCTTCGTCAGCGAGGCGCCTTGCTCCCTCTATTTATAGCTGTAGTCTGTTGTCTCGCGTTCTCGTGTTGTCAGTGCTTTCAATTATTTATTGCTGTTCTACAGACCGTTACATCGAGGGACATTAATAAAGATCTTTAAGTATTTGTTGACAACTGGTGAGACAGGAGGTTGACAGATGGTGTGCTAGAACTAAGTGTGCTCATGTACATTTTGCAAATCTTTGTAGAAGAGAAATTTGTTTCTGCAAGGTTTTTAAAATATATAATTACTTTATTTTAAAATTCTCTCTTTGTGGTAATGGAAGTAAGAAGTGGGAGACAGTGAACTGGCAGAGGCGAAAGCGTGTGAATCTCTACTGAACATTGATATTGTTTTCATATTCTTTTATTAATATATTTCATTAATATTAAAATTTAATAAAGCATTGAATTTGAGAAGAAACACACGACGTCCCCTGTGAAAATATCACCCTTCTTCGTTTTCGTTCTTCCTCATTCAAATTTATCATTGAAGTACCATTCATCATTTTAATGGAATCTCTGTTTATTACTGATGTTGATTGATACTGAATGATTAGTGATGATTTATTACCCTTGCTAATGCACACAACTCTTCCAGTGGAAGTGTCAACAGTTACTTCAATAAATTATCCTTCGATCAAAACCATTTTTTACAAAAAGAATTGTTACCTAAGTAGTTTTATCCTGTATAGCCCTGTTTTAGGTAAAAATTATGAAAATTGTAATAAACGTGTGTTATTAATATATAATCTCAAGCGTAATACTTTTCTGTTGCAATACAATGAACAATAACATCAGAAGATAAATTGTGACTATTGATCTCGTACCTACTTATAGTGCGATTTTTATAACTTTGCCTGTCAAGCCCCTATGGCCACGATGGAATATCACATGCTAAATCTCGTCTTTCTCGGTCCTGACGCTAGATGTTGTATGATCGCAAGCGCTGCTTGATACGGATCGCGATCATGCGATATCTAGAGTCACGACTGAGAAATACGCGAAATACCGTGACATATTCCATCGTGAAGACGGTTCTTGAGGGGCAAAGTTAGAAAAATCGCACTCTAAGGGTTAACTGACGAAACATATTTGGAGAAGAATGCAAATTTGTAGGTTTCATTGGCAGGACTATTACCAGTGATTACTTCAAGTTTATGGTCATATTTTATACAAACAATATGTGTAATTCAGCAAACGTGAAACATATGATGACGAATTACGTAAGTAAATTTCTGAATCCTTAATAAAAATGACGTCTGTGCTCCACCCCTGAAGCTGAATAAAATATGTAGGGCTCTCTATTAAAACGTGTTGCACTATAGTATCGCGTTTAGCGTTACTGAAAGGTTTGTGAAATGTGTAATTTATTTACTTATATTGTTTAAGTCACTTGGTTTTGTCGATGCCCGACTATTCTACAAACTTACATTATCTTAATAATACTGACGTGAGTTGACCGACGGTCTAATCCAGATTCAAATAGTTCTGAAAACGTATCAAAATATGTAAAAAAAAATAAGGTATTCTCCCTTGGCTTCGTTTCGAGCTTCTACTGAACCGATTGTATTTATTTTTCCTTTAAAAGAAAGAATGTGATCCCTAGCTGTGTTATCAGACGTTTGTGTTGATTCACTAGCATTTACGGTGTAAATCAATTAAATAAATAGTTCTTTAACTAGCGTACCCGTGCGAGAACTCTCGCATGTTAAACACCATCCTTTCCCTACCCATTTATCTATCATTTCCATAAAGAAGGAAAGGGAAGGAGAGTAACTACTAATGTACTTGCAGAATATCAAACAAAATAACAATGCAATTGATGTTGGAAACAAATTTTCAATTACGGTTTATTCAGCATTATAGAGAAATATTCTTGGAACAATTCACACTTCTTTAAAAACATTTGAAGAAATTATTCAGTCTTTCTTGAGAGTTAGCTTTTCGCTTTCCTTGATAGTCACAAAAATAATAGAAAAGGTTATTACTCTTGAGAAAGCCAAGTAAAGTAGTGCGAAAATATCGGATCGGACAAGCACGAACCTACTCGTTGCAATATTATTTAACTTTCCTTGATTTGTTATGAGGAACCGAGGAGGTTTTGGAGAGTCAGGGTGCCAGCTTGCTGGGGTGCGAAAATTGAAAAATTATTTGTATACTAAAAAGTATTGGATTATTTTCTGTGTTCTTACGTACCCCAAGAAAAGCAATTCCGAGACAAAAAAATCAAACTAATATTTTCACCTTTGAGTACTAAATAACATTGTTGCCATTAGAAAAAATTTAGTAGGCTTAGACTTCACTTCGGTACATGGGCATGTTGCTCAAACGATGTTTGCATATTGAATATATTAACAAACCGACACTGAGTTTAATATCAAACAGAGTATTATTTACAATATGAGTTAGCAGCTGGGCGTTGATGTCCATACTTCCAGATACCGCCAACATTTAAATAGTGCATTAGGACTGCGATTGTTGTCGAGTGACTTGCGTTATTCTTTCTATAATTTTAAATTTAGTTGTTTTTTTAAATTAATTCACCTAATATTGTCGGCTAGCGCTTTTTGATTTTTGTTTTTCATTTATTTCAAGTTTTTTAACTTTAGCTACTTTCAAAAGTTTGTTCTTTGTGTTGTCACAGTTTAGTATAAATTTTCCCCCACTACCTCCGCGTACCCGTGCGAGAACTCTCGCATGTTAGACCCCACACTAATCCCTATCCGCCTATTTCCATTCTAAGAGGGAAAGTAGTTAACAAAACGTGTTTATTTGTTTAAAAATCTATAAAGGTAACTTACAATGTACTAACACAATAACAAATAAAAATAAAAAACAGTGCAATTGATGTTTAAAAGAATTTTCAATAAATATTTATTCAGTATCATGGAGAATTTTCTTGGAACAATTCTCAACACTTCCTTAAAGACACCATTTGAAGTAATTATTCAATATTCTTTGTCAGTAATTTTTTAGTTTTTCGTGATGGTCACAAAAATATTAGATTTTTACTTTGGAGAAAGCTACGTGTCTGAACCCGCTGACTTGAAAATTTCATCGAATGATAACGAAAATATTGGTACAGGTAAAACACAAAAACAGTCTTCACTCTTCACTGTACAACCACATCCCTCCACAATTAAGTACACAGCACTTACAGTCCACGGCAAAACATTAATTGAATGGTTTCACTACACGCATAAGACTCATCTTCATAGGTATCAAGGAACTATAATAGTACTTCTAGTTATTGCTGGAGAGCAAATCCTGAATTAATGATTGTGCAAATAAACCTAATCAGACTGCACAAACCACGGTGTGTACAGAAAGCGTAAATATAACTTTGAGGAATCTTAGCCAAAGCGTGTCGTCACAAAAATGGCTACCAGCATTAAGGGCTGAAATATTGAGGCGGCTTTGATAGTATTGAAGCGCGGAACCGAAAATTTAATTGAATGTCGAGGAATGTCTCATCTTATGGACTATGATGTGAAAAACTTTTCTTTGAGGCCTTTCGCCTCAAAATTTTAGTTTTTAAGGTCCTAAAACGCTTTGTTTAGGAGTTATTTGAAGAAAACTTTGACAAGTGTAGCGGGTTGCATTTAACTTGAATATTTAGATGCCTTTTGTTTAACAAATCCTTCATATTTTTAAAGTCAAAGTGCAATTTGTCAAGCCTCCGTGAAATTCTCTTTCTTTAGGGACCACATTTATGTAGATTGGTTGTGTGTGAGAGCCGCAACGGAAAGGTATACTACTGAAATAATACAGGAGACGATACTTATCAGTAATATTGCTTAACAGTAGTCGATAGTTTCTTCCAAAGTCTGTTTTAATTATCGATAGATATGAGTACATCGATAGACGTATGTTCTCGTCGCTTGATGCCGCGTATATTGTTTACAATTCGTTAAGGTAATGTTTCAGGCGTAATAATTGCATTTTAGTTCTGACTGTGTTTGCATGTATTTGTTCTCGTGATGTATTTTGTAGAGAACATTCCAACAATTGGTTTTGTTTCTTCGGTTTTACTTTAGTGAAGTTGTGGAGAGGTTATGTCGCGTTTCGAAACGTCCACGCAGATGTGACAGTGAAGTAATTTAATTTACTGGTGGGTCTTAATCTATGAAATGTCAGTTTTTTCTGCTTTGTACTTCCCATGAGAGAGAAGGTCTGTAAACCAGTTTACTCTGTGTTTATTAAAAGGAAAAATAAATTTGCCTTCTTGCAATATGTCAGAAGAAATGAAACAGTTGTTTATAGGAGATGACACATGAAAAACTTTAGAAATACTATCCGTCAATATAATATCCATCAATATACTCTGCCTTCTGTGTCATTCGGTGCTCATATTGCGTAGTCATTTAGTCATGGGACGCGTGTTCAATAGTGTAAGTATTAATTTATCAGACATAATTGATTTTCTGCTGCATAATATTTAATCATCCTGCCCATAAAAATGAATAAATACAGAGGTGCAAAAATAAACGTTTTGATAAGAGAAGTTTGTTCTTTCTTCTTCCTATTTAAGAATTTGCTTTGTGAACATTAGGCTGGGCGGAGTAACATTTACCTCAGATATCACTGGCAAATTTTGACGGGTTCTCACTAGTTCGAATTTAAATTACATTTGATACCAGCTTCTGATTCTTTAATTCAATTTATACTGAACTCACCAAATGATTTTAATGAGTCTTTGTTCGAAATATCGAGTTGAACTTACCTTTGTTCAAATATTAAGTTCTTTTTTTTCATGAGTCAATGTCACTTTATAGAAGTGTATTACAAATTCTTAATTTTCACTTACATTACGATGATTCGACATTTGTAACAATGGAATCGTGTTGGAATTTCAGTCACATGGAATTTCTGGAGCCTTCCCGGAATCTTCTTTTAGGATGCAACTTCTCCTAATTTAAATGACCGCCTACCCAAACAATTACTAAAGCGCGTATTTTAGTATTTTCAAAAAAATCTACGAAAATATTAAACATCTAAATTTATAAACTAAATGATACTGACTACTATGAAACTATTTACCCCAAATCATGAATGAATCGGGGGAACGTTTCATAGCGACTTGTCTTCACGTCAGCTACTCTTAAACTATGGCATTAGTTCTCACGTTAGCTACTTATAAACTATGGTATAGTCGTCAATAAATTAGGTTCGCTTTCCATATCGAAGTCTGTACGAGGCTATTTTTTTTTCCAGAAATTGTTTGCAGCTCATTTAAGGTTTCAGAAACTTATAGTTTATACTGACATATCAACAAAACCCTCTGCAGTGTGATATAGAAACATTGCGCACTACATTCAGCGCCAATTATGAGCGAAAATTGCCTAGTCTGATGATATATGTCATTCGTAGGCTGGAATAGTGGCCAACGCAAAAAATCAAACTGTTGAGGTAACTGAGTTTGAAGTATTTCCTTTGTATTGAAATGCATCATTCCTGCATTCACACTTCCGCCATTTGTTGGTGGAATACTGTACCATAAAATACGCTGCTGTTGCTGATGAAAAGTAGATCAATCTCCAATTCTGGAGAGGGCATTCACTCAAAATTGGTATTTGTGCTATTGTGCAATTGTGCTATTGCAGCGCACGAGCGATACGCATCATTGGTCTGAAGGAGCTTCCTTTTAGATTTTGTCTGTTTTATTTTGTAGTTTTATAAACTTTTGCCTTAGCGGAGTTATTTTAGTTGATTGTTAGTGATTCCGGGCGCGTCAATCACTGGCGTCATTACCCCGTGAGTATAGTGCATGTTTTGCTCGGGAGGTGGCGGTGGTCTTCTCCCGCTGGATGGCGAGATACAGGGCTGACCTACCGTCGACTATCGGGGTTTTCTCTAACCAGGTATCTCTCTCCAGCGGAGCACCGCCTTAA
Source organism: Acheta domesticus (assembly GCA_031308135.1). Taxonomy (NCBI): domain Eukaryota; kingdom Metazoa; phylum Arthropoda; class Insecta; order Orthoptera; family Gryllidae; genus Acheta; species Acheta domesticus. The sequence goes on from JAHLJT010004567.1 coordinate 214,913,464, forward strand.
CCGGGACAAACTCTCAGCTCCTGACCTGTCTCCCGGCATGTGTGTCAGTGTACTGCATGTTAATGTAAGTGTATGTAAGGGGAGAGGATAGGACAAGGAAGAGGTAGGAAAGAACGCGCACGGTCCGTGGTCCGTTTGTTAGGGTATTTCTCCGGCATTCGCCTGGTGTTGATTGGAGAAACCACGGAAAGCTACCGATCAGACAGCGACTGAATTCGACCTAGCTAACAAGCGAGGATCGAAAATCCTGCCACCGCACAGTGGGGCAGGAGGCCTCAAAAGTTGCGAATAAATATTTTAAGTGAAGAGAAGAGCAGTAATGGACTGAGTTGATAACAAAAGATGTTAAATAACATAAATAAAGCAAAATATATCATTATTTGTTCATTTCAAATTACAGTGCGTTATAAAAACGTTGTTTCAAAACTTGCAGATACGAAGTCTCTTAATGAAGAAAAGGTTACATTTAATGATTGCCTTTATCTGTGTGTATCGTCATTGTATGACCTAGTTCTAATCAACATAAGTAATCTAAAGAGTCAACAGTATCATTATCTTCTGTTTCACATTGTGCTTTTCCAAGCAACATCATATTTAAAACTTCTATCGTAAGGTCTTCAATTTTCTTTGCAGGAAGTGGCCTGTAACTTGATGACAGGGTCAGATGACACCAGAAGTCGGTAAAATGTCTTTATTGGTTTTTGTCTATGGCACACTTACGAGAAAAGTCTTCCCTAAATTTATTAATGTTCTTATTACGTGTCTCTTCAGATAACTTACCAGTAGATAGTAAAGGTTTCGCCAACACTGCTGGACAATGAATAAGTAGTTTGTGTACTGTTGGCGGCATACAGTACGAAAGGTATTTTTCCACAGTTAATCTGGCTGTATTAACACAAAAAGTTTGGAACTTTTCTAAATACGAAACCCTCTGTAAATGGCGACGAGCACTATGCGAAATCGTTCTATTAGTTTACGATCAAGACCTGTTACACATGCCGATATCTCAGGATTTTCAAAAAACGATCTTGCAGTATTACTATCAGTAGAATTGCTAAATACAGGCTTTGGTCTGTCCACTAATAAACTCATATTTTCTTGGAATTCTTTCTGTATTTTTCGTATTTTCAGACTATCATCTTGGCTTCTCCTCATGCCTGCCATGATTTAAGTGGAATTTTTTAGGATATGTGCAGCAGGCACTCAAAGCATCGAATCCAAATGTGCAGTACTGAAATAGCAAATTCCAAATCTGGGGAGTGAACTTCCATATTTAGACATTTTTCGATATCATCGAATTGTTTAGAAGTCTCTCAACATAAATAGCATTTGTGTGAATTTCGTGTCAGTCAGAGCTTTACAAATCTTTCCGTCAATCATAACAAATATCAAATAGTGCCTTACAATAATATTCTTACATTTCAGATTGATCATAGAGGGTGAGAGATCTGACTGTCAATATATGTTTTCTCAGCTGCTGAAAGCTCCCACTCTCTGGTTTCAACTGCATTCAGATTGGTCTGCAATGTGTAGTAAACGATGGGCATGGGTTTTGCCAAAGTACTGTTTTTTTGTTTTCGGTATTTCTTGTTAGCAACTGCAGCGGGACGATAGATGACAGAAAGATACTGGAACCAGAGATATATGCTTCACTGACAGTGTCTTTATATATAGGAAAGCACAATGATGTCTGAAGCCATCTTTTATTTATATTAATAAATCTATCGTGCATTCTGTTCGGACCATTTCTGTTTATATTGGGAACTAAATGATTGTATTCATTTTCTGAGGCTTTGGGACAATTAATTATTACTCTAATGTGTTCTTTCAAGAAACAAACCTATTTTTGAATATTCTTGTACCCTCTTCCCTTCATAAGACTAAGTTTATGTCTAACGTCGCCTCCGGAGATACTGAAAAAGAAGAACGCACAAACTTAGAAAAAATATTTTTTTTTCGAAAGGGGCAAAAACGGGCAAAATGTCTCGTTAAATACTTCAAGTAGAATGTATGCTCAATTAAGTGCAACAAAAATTTTTGCTTGGACGCATTTGGAAGGTAACTAAATCTTTATCAATTCATGCATTTCTTGCAATTTTGCCAAAGGTTGACAAATATATTTCTGTAAGCGTACAGGCACTAAATATTCGCAATATTATGACAATAAACTTTACTTAGCTTTCAAAGTATCAGCCATGTCAATTTAGTTCCAAAATTCCTTCGCGTTTACATTATACAAACTCAAAAACATTAGCATACATCCAGCGCGCCCTACGTAAGCTTACCAACTGACCAGATTTGCCGATGCAAAACTCGTATCAAAACACGCCAGGAAACAAGTCGGTGCATGTTTGAGATAGAGTACTCCTTCCTGTACGCAGCAACAATCAGTAAACATGAATCGGTCGACTTTTGATTTTTGAATTTGTCTCATGTTTTCCCGTCTCCTGCCCCACTGTGCACCGTTGGGACTCGAATCTAAGACCTCCCGGACAGAAGAACTGTAGTGACTTCAATTAATGCCCTGAGTCTTCTTTCCAAATCGTTATTTTAGGCTTAAACTATCACCAATTGAGTGACTCTTCATTCACTTCAGACCGTACGCAGTATCTTTATTGGTCTGTCGAAGATTAAAAACAGAAACGGCTCAAATACTTTGGACTCACTTAAAAAGTATTAAAGAAGTATCATTAAACACACGGTACTGTTTGTAAATTTGCGAGCGTTGAGGAAGTGTTGACGGTTAAGGGTCGGTAACACGACAGCAGAAGAGTATATTGCTCGTAATTAAACCTCCAAGTCTTTTCCCGGCAGTGTCTGTGATGACCTGGTACGGTGGTCGTTTGTTTGCCTGACGCAAAGCAATAGCATCGCACGGCGTGAATCTAAACGAATCCAGTTAATGACAGCACTTCGTACAACATTGCGTCATCCTTGGCTCTGAGATCTTTGCTATCACCCCCCTTCCAAGAGATCGTCACTTTACCGAAAAATGTAACACACAGCCATTGCAATTCTCATCATGTTATAAAAATGTATATAGTAAGATCGCATTCTAGGGCGCAGGTTTTGTTGATATTGATTTGTAGAATGTGAGAACATCCTGTCGTTGAGTCTAAAGCCACTTTGTCCGCTGTCAGAAAAACGCGGTATAGAATGACACCTACGTCGGGATTGGGGGTCAATAACGTTGACTAGACTTCGCAGTGGGGAAAGATTTCTTGACGTTTCTGTCATGGTCTTTTATCAACTCTCTAAATTTTGCTGTTTCCCATCGAAATTCCAATTTCCTCTGTATTATGATATACTTCAAACTTGTAAACTACTGTTTATTAAGCTTAGAATCTCACCATTGCCCTTCCTCTTGATTTCCGAATCAGTGGTTTCTGTAAACAATGACTTAATGAAGAGTGGTAACATATTTTAAGCAAATACAAATATCTGTAATTATGGCACTCAACATAGTAATCATGTTTATCATATCAACAGCTCACCACAAAAAACGCACATACCATAATAATAATAATAATAATAATAATAATAATAATAATAAATACAAGAGTTTGGAAATCGAGATCAGCCGAATGTGGAGCGTAAAAGCACAGTTCGTATCGATAGTTATCGGAGCTCTGGGATTTGTTCCGGAAAATTTGTGAAAGAAATTATCTAAACTCCCAGGTTATTCAAAAGACTGGTAAGTGCAAGAAATTGCTTCATTTGCAACAGACCACATTTTGCGCAAAGTATTGTAGAGGAACCGACAGTCCCTAGATCTGCTCCTTAGGTAGCTGGTAGAACCTGAAGTAGATTTTATTTTGAGCCGATCTTTAGTCGTGATGTAGTGGAATAATAATAATAATAATAATAATAATAATAATAATAATAATAACAACTCCACCTAGGGAGTACACGACCTTGCAGTTGGTGGTGGAGCTTGAGTACCCCCATGAGCCTTAAAGCTATGTCAGTGGTAGCCTAGCTACCGGTGGGGCCTCCCTTGCTGAATGGGTTGAAGGTGAGGGGTCAGACGAAGAAGTACTCCATTTTGAGGAGAGTGGGAAGTAAGTAGAGAGGGAAGGGTCATGAACCTTTGGACTTCCTGTTGTCGGCCCATAGAGGGTACAGGAGAGAAACTGGTTTGGCACACCAGGCCACTGATTAGAGTGGAGGCCCGAACCTTGCATTAGCCAGCGAAGGAGGCTGCCTTCAGCAGTCAGTGAAAATCCCGTAGGGTTTAGTAATGCCGACTGGCGATCGGAGGGACCCCTTGCTGGGCCCTGCGGGGGGATGCCCCGAGGCCACTGTGGGTCGCAGTAACGGATGGCAGGAAACAACCCGAGGGTTAAGTGTGATCTGTGAACTCGAACTTGCGTCCTGCGAATCTTCAATTCAAACCAATGAGCAAAATGGATAGAACAAGCAATGTAATGAATCTTAACGTGCCTTGTTCTACCAGTGTCCCATACCTGCTCAGAAACCGAGCTAATGTCACCTTGTCGACGTCTGGCCATCCCACGGATGCTAGTCCCAGGGACCCAGAGCCGGCAGTAGCTCGAAGCCATCGTCAGAGATGGACCCGGGATTAATTAAAGGAGGTGATATGGTGCTTTTACTACGCAAAAGCGAAAAATGGGGGCTCTGAAATAGAAGTTTTCAAGGTATGGAGAGAGCGGAACCCAGATATGAGACCTACCCTAGACTCAAAGAAGCTTGCCAGTCAACGACGATACATACTCAGCAGTGGAAAATTCACAGCAGATCAACTTGCTGACATTGAGAGAAATGCGGAATATGTACTTCGCTCGAACAATCCACATGACGAACATGTAGAACTTGAAAATGATGATCCCGTGGAAGGTTCATCGCTTTCCAGTGAAACACACGTCAGTGGTGAAAACTCATCTGGCAATGAATTACACGATAAGGACATGATGCGAAATCTCCTTCGGCGCGAGATAGAAAGAGTTAGTCAACTTCCGTTTGAATCTCGCGAACCGTTGAGGAGAATATACGAAAATGCCAAAGCTAAAAGAGTGATAGAAACAGTTAATTCTGTAAAGGATGAGACACTGATATTGTCTGGTATCAATGTTTTATTAGAGCTTAAAGATCTTTTTCGATAGCTTAGCTATCATCATCAGAGCTATCTGAAACAAATTACAAAATTTTTGAACGAAAATTGCATTACAAAAGGTTTAACGGAAGAAGTTAAAGTTCAAAGGTTTAACAAAATTAAGTTAATTTCCAAGCAATTAAGAACATGGGAAACTGGAAGTCCCCCGGGATTGATAAGATCCAGATTTATTGGATTAAGAAATTAACAGCAATACACTCTCATCTAGCAAAGGCTGTTAATAAAATTTTTGAAAACCCAAAGGAAATCCCGGAATGGCTCACACGCGGCATCACGTATTTGCTACCCAAAGCGGGAGACAGCTCTTTGGCGAAGAACTACAGGCCAATTACTTGTCTGCCAGTACTGTACAAAGTTATAACTTCAGCTATAGCTGACAAAATGTATAGACATCTAGATAAGAATCATCTAATGCCAGCTGAACAAAAAGGATGTCGTAAAGGCTCTTATGGGTGTAAGGAAATCTTGCTACTGAATAAAGTCATCTTGAATGATGTAAAGAAACGCAAACGTAATTTGAGCATGGCTTGGATTGACTACCAAAAGGCCTTTGATAGTGTACCACACGATTGGATTTTGAAGACCCTGGAGATCTATCGATTTCATCCTAGACTTGTTGAGTTTTGCAAGGCTAGTATGAAGTCGTGGAGAACCAGGTTACTAATCCACAGCGGAAAGGAAGCAGTAGAAACCAGAAGTATTCAGATTAACAGGGGTATTTTTCAAGGAGATTCACTATCCCCTCTGCTGTTTTGCATTAGTTTGATCCCACTATCGAGACAGTTGTCGCAAGCTGACTTTGGTTTTAAGCTCCATGGTGATGAAAGGCCAGTATCACATTTGTTTTACATGGATGATCTGAAAGTGTTTGCCAAGAATGAAGCGATTCTCTCCCAAATGCTGTCTGTCGTGAATGACTTTAGCAATGACTTCTGCATGAAGTTTGGTCTTGACAAGTGTGCAAAAATCAATTTAAAAAGAGGGAAACTCACAACGTCTGAGAACATTGAAATTGATACGCACACTGTGATTCAAGATCTTGAGCCAGGTAAAACTTACAAATATCTGGGCATTGAAGAATGTGAAACCATCTCGAATGACAGAATGAAAGAGAGAATTCGTAGGGAGTATTATAGGAGAGTGAGACTGGTCCTGCAGTCCGCTCTGAATTCCAGGAATAAAATATCTGCAATAGGTAGTTTGGCGGTACCTGTAGCCGAATACAGTTTTGGACTAGTGGACTGGACTGAGCAAGAAATTCGCACCATGGATCGAAAAACCAGAAAACTGCTGACAATGCATCATGTTTCCCACCCTCGAGCTGATATACATAGACTTTATGTGGCACGTAAGGAAGGAGGAAGAGGCCTCAGACAAATTGAGGCCTCCTGGCACAACGCAATAGTCGGGTTGGGTAACTATGTAGTCAGCCATCAAGACGACCCTCTAATGAGGCAGGTCGTGAAATCTGACCGAAGAATGGGAAACAGAGGCATTGTTAGTGTAGCAAGAAACATTGCGAAGAAAACTAGGCAAGACACGTCGAATAACACGGACACTGAACCTCTGATGCTGCTAAACATGAAGTGTGAGACACAAAAAATGTTAAAGAAATCGTGGAGAGACAAACCACTCCACGGTCAATACCTAAAAAGAATGGACAAGGTGCAGATCAATAGAGATCAATCATTTATGTGGCTTAAAAGGGGAAGGATGAAGCCAGAATCGGAAGCACTTGTAATAGCTGCCCAAGATCAGGCCTTGAGAACACGACATTATGATAAAGCGGTTCTCAAAATTTCCCAAGATGACAAATGCCGCATTTGCCTGGAGCAAGTAGAAACCATTGATCATATTGTCTCAGCTTGTCCAATCCTAGCAAAGACCGAATACCTTAAAAGACATGACAGGGTGTGTAGCTACCTCCACTGGCAGATCTGTACCGCCCTCGAAGTTCCAAACACATGCCCCAAGTGGTACGAACACTCACCGAAACCGGTGACGTCTGTTGGATTGTGTACGATATTGTACGACCAACAAATTCAAACTGATCGCACGATAGCGGCAAACAAACCGGATATAGTTATCCGGGATTTGGCCAAAAAATCGTGTTTACTTATCGATGTTGCTGTACCTTGCGATCAAAACGTCGTTACCAAGGAGGCAGAGAAACGTCTTAAATACAAGAGTTTGGAAATCGAGATCAGCCGAATGTGGGGCGTAAAAGCACAGGTCGTCCCGATAGTTATCGGAGCTCTGGGATTTGTTCCGCAAAATTTGAGTAAGAACTTGTCTAAACTCCCAGGTAATTCAAAAGACTGGGAAGTGCAAGAAATTGCTTTATTTGGAACAGCCCACATTTTGCGTAAAGTATTGTAGAGGCACTGACAGTCACCGAATCTGCTCCTTAGGTAGCTGGTTGCAACCTGGAGTAGATTTTATATTCAGCCGACTCATAAGATCTTCAGTCGTGATGTAATGGAATAATAATAATAATAATAATAATAATAATAATAATAATACCATTGAACCTAATGTTGGGCAAGGCCTTCCCCTTAAATAGTGGGGTGGCTCAAAATTGTATTTTAATTCAGGTTAGCTAGTCCTGGAGAGAGTTCATTCAATGCGAATTGTCGACTGTCTAATTATTGACCCCTGTTCACTTTATTGACTGACCATATTGTTATTGTCCACTGTCCATATAATTGGCCACTGGCCATATTATTGTCCACTTATTATTTACTGACTACTGATTATGCTACAATCACTAACCACCATTCCACTGTGCTGCTATTCATGGTTTACCACACCCCTGATATTATTGATTGTTGAACTCGCTGTACTTTTCGCCCCTATTATCTTCACTATGTGTATGAAGTTTCCATAAGCTTCTATATTTTCCATACATACCACACATGAACATTATTTTACAATACACTGCCAGATGTCATGAAACGATTAAAATCACAAGCTAAGTGCCAAAGTAATGTTTTCTCGTTCGTAACTGTTTAAATAAAATTATGTACTACACTGAGCATCAAAAAGGAAAAATAATATTGCTTTGAACAGTGATATTTAGTATTATTTCTGATTTGTACTCTACAGTTTTAGTCATATATAACTAATATGCATCTAAAAACTGTACCTCTTCCAAAGAGGAGGTAAGAAGCCAATTGCTTAAAGTTCTTCAAATTAATCATACAATAAATTAGATTTTATGTGTCGACGCGGGATGAGATAAGAGAAACCTCTATCAGTTCGGTTTTCCCGTTGTTTCCTTCATCTCAAATTGAAATATTACGCTGGTCTCCTGCTCTGTCTACGTCTGACCTTCATGTCTGGACGTGGTCCTCTCCTACCAGTGTTATATGACTCATCGCCCGTGGCTCGTTCTTTTCGTTCAAAAAGAACCCAATTAATATCAGTTCAATGGAGGAGATTCTCCCCTCAGCCCTATAGCTCTGTTAACTAGTGGTGCTACAACAGCACGTACTTTCTCGCCCGTATTTTCACGCAAAATTACGCGAAAAGTGCTCACATTATCGAAGAATAGTACACAGTTAACCTTATTTCAAAATCGATCTTTAAGAAACAGATTTCATTAAGGAAAAAATCTCTACCTTTAATATTTTAGTTGTACAAAGACGCTGAATAAATTTCGAACTTTTGCGATTTTCCAAAAATTAGGGTTTTTAAAGAATATGAGACCTGCGCCACTCTCTTAAACGTCCTTCATACTATCCAACTACGAAATGTAATCAAAATCGATGGAGCCATTTTTTTGAAAATTTTGAAAGTGTCTCAGGGGCTTCGTGAAGTGTACCAAAATTAAAATTAAAATATTGATTTCAAATGCAAGAGGGCCGTGACATCAGCCAGATCAATTGGGGAACATCAAAATATTAATTTTGGAGAAAATCGGCTGAACGGTTTAGCCGCTAGCGTTGTTCACAGATAGACAGATGGACGGATGGATGGACGAACAGACAGACAGACAGATGTTTCGCCGTCATTCAGTTTTTCGGTATCAAGTACCCACTAAACATTCATTCTGGCTTCACCATGTGTTTGAGGATTTTTTCTAAAATTAGCAAGTAGATTTATCCACTCTTTCGTTACCAGGACCCTGTAATAATTTTCTGCCGAAAAATCGTTTTTTCGCTCAGCATCACATGCCTTTCTGTCTACTCCGTAGCGAGAAAGCTAAAATCGTTTCCTCTTCTCGCCACAGGAGCGCTGATCAACGCACGAGAGGAGAAAAGGCGAAGAGTTCCTTCTCAGAACGATTCTGATTCATTGCGATCGTTTCCATGAAGTTTAATAACCCTTCTATTATTATTGCTCAAAATAGGTTTCCTTATAGTTATGAACTTACAAAAATGAAACATCTTCACTACAACATCAAAGCTAATATTTTACTTTGAATGTGATGTGATTTCGTCCAGTCGAAGAAAATAGGTGAGAAGGACATTTCTGGCTTCCCTCCCCTGAGAAACCACAATGATTTGACCCCTACCTCGATCGGGTTTTCCGTCCAGTTTCTGTGGTCTTTTAACGACGTACCCGTGGGTCAAGCATTGCCGTGCCCGCAGTGCTAACGACTAACGGTGGTTATTGAGTTTTTTTTTCTATAAGAAGAAGCAACACCGTTGAAACTTAGCTGCATAAACCCCTGTCAACTTCGATGCGGACCAACCACCGTTTGTTTTACATCTGCCTCTCCCTCCGACTTAACCACAGGCTTATAGCAGCTAAGCACGGTTTTAGATGAAGATTCGAACCGACCTAAGTCATTGCGTACACCCTGGCCAGGAATGTACAATGACTTAGCGATCACGGCTAAACCAACATCTGGCATTCAAGAATGAAAAATCTTGCTTATATGTTTCGGTTAGGATGTCTACGTTTACTAGAGAAGTGTTTTGGGGTTGAATACTTTCAACTTCGTCAGTGCCAGTATAAAGCCTGGATCTAAAAGAATGACGGAAAGTAAATATGCACCTTAGTAAATATATAATAACTAACAACAACTGAGAGCGCGCGCGAGAGAAGACCGCACGAAAAAGTATTCAGCATTGCGCAGCGGCCAGCGCGCCTAATGCGTAGCAATGAAAGGGTTAATAAATACCGAAATCATCATTTGCTTTGCTTCTTGGTATAAATGTATTTTCACTGCCTGTGCATATTTCCTTGACCTAAGGATAAAATGTAGTTCTTTAAATAATCGATCTCCATTTTCTCGTGAGAAAAGTCGATTTCGTCCCTGAGGGCATTGTAAGAGGTTATTAGCCAAAATCTGTAGTTGATTTGCCTTTGCATTTAGATTGTATTGTACGGGAGCGAATATTTTCACACTAATTCTTGGCAAACACATTTCATTGCTACCTTTATTCATATTTCAACTTAATGTATGTGAGGTACAGCAGGCTGTCAAAGAATACACAAAAAAAAACTTTAACAATTTCACACAAACTCTTGCAGTGTTGCGAAACACAAAATTAAAGGCACACACTGACCAAGCGATGCTACCTGACTAACACTGCAAGCAAAAACCAAATGAATGTAACATTGAAAGGTTACGAGGCACACATGGCTGGGTTGTCGAACCACACCACTGTCACAGCACCACCGCTCCTACAAATCACACCGCTGTCCAGTAGAGGGTCTCAAATGCAGAAATCGTGAAAAATGCCCTTCACCGCCGTGGATGCTTCATGCTCCCGGTCCACCATAGCTCCATCCGCATGGCCCACACTCCACCAGCTGTGTCGCCCGCTGTCCGCGCATGCTCTGGCCCAGCCCCGGGTTCCGACCCCGGGCAGGGCGCAGAGGGGCGGGCAGCCGGCTAGCTGGCGGCGGGGGGCGGACGTAGGCGGGGGGAGAGATGCGGGCGCGACGGCGCGATGGTGTTGGTGGCGGCGGTGACGGTGGTGATGTAGTGACGTCACCGGTGTCGGTGGCGAGGGTAGCTGATTGCAACCTGGCAGGGCGGCGGAAGAACTGTCACATGCATCAAGGCGCGGGGAAACAATGATTTAATTAATGTCTTCATTCCATTTCATTGATTGATTGATGGATTGATTGATTGATGATGGATTTTTTTTTTTAAGTGGGGCGTGCGAATTTTGGAATTGGCGCCCCCATGACACCCTGGTCTAGCATGGGAACTCCCATAATTTAGCGGGAAGCACTCCAAAGATTGCCCAGGTGTGCGGAAGTCGCAGGAACTTGTCCGCGCCGAGCAAATGTGCTAACACAGGCGTTTCAGAACTCTCACGCATCCATTGCACGCAAAAATTGCTTCATATATTTTAAATGTTTTGACATTCAATCCATAAATAAAAGCTTTAAAAGGAACTTGCAATTAGGTCATTGACTTCATTAATAACTTTGAAGCACTTCAGGTTGTTTCGTCAAAAATGATAATTCACAATCTCCATTGGTTTTAATTATTATATTTTGGAATATAATACAAAAACATTTTACGTCTGGAGGACTGTTTATTATTATTAGTGACCGGAAAAATTTGTAGTAAGATTCGGCAAAACATGTAAGTATGTAATGAAAACGATAAGAATAAGTAATGAGTATGTAAAATGGGTGAAAAAATGTAATATTTTATCTGAGGTTATGTAAAAATGTGATATCAAAAATTAAATATTATTTTCTCATCTAGTGACAAAATAGATCTGTGCAATATGAAATTACGTTAATAAAACATTATAAGACATTTTTTAAAATAAATATTGGTTTGCCTACTGAATTAATATTTAAAGTAAAACAATTTTTTAAAATAAATATTCCTTTGCCTACTGAATAAATATTTAAAGCATGCTTTAAAGTATTTAAAATATGCACCACGTGCATGTGACCACGTCTTCACGTGCGGAATATGGCGTCATCAGTGCGCAATACAGAAGTTGTGTAAGAAAAAATATGTCCTTAGAAAAGTATGAAAATTCATTAAATAATTATTTTGTGAAATAAGTTATAACGAAATTGGTAGAATAATCAAACGTTATGTAATATAAGTTCTATTCAAGCAAAATAGCTGATTGATACATGTGATAATGTACAAAATATGTAAAAATATATAGAAAATTTGTATATAGTTTTAGGATTGTTGTGAATCGTCAAGTTTACTATTTTGAGATCTAAACAATGGCAAACAATATGTAAATACATAAATTCCGGACTCTAATGTTTATTTCTCCCCACTTTTCTTAACGTATTACATTTATTCGTTTCTTTCTTCAATTTGTTCCACTTGATTTAAGGAAGAGAGTTTCTCAATCCCCCAGGTATTCTGACGGAAGCATTTGTCTACTTCCCAAGGGACTACATACTCCTGAAAAAGCTATGGAGAAGCATTGAGAGGATCTACAGTAAAGCTCAGGGGCTCAAGAGAGTTAAGAGAAGTTAAGGCAAAAAGTTGTAGTTGCCGGAAACTCGTAGCGAGAGAGGAGACTGTGACGAAAGAAACAATGGGTTGGGTTGAGGTAGGAAATGTTGAGAGCCCGATGAACACGTGAGAGTGCTGTGAACTATGAAACTGTAGAGCTATGACATGGTTGAGAATAACGAATATAAATTAAAAGATGAAACTGATAAGTAAAATGTCAAAATACTTACACTTTTAGAAGTGATATTTTCGGATAAGGTCATGAAAAAGTTCATGTTGTATGAGAGACGCAGTGAATAAATGGACGGAATACAAAAAACACGTCTAATTTTTTTAAAGTAGCAAATGCCTTATAGAGTATAAAGGCGAAAGACAACGAGCGATTTCTCAAGTAGGTAACAAACAAATTAGAACGTAGTATTGTAGCCAAATAATGAACTGACCAGAGAGATGTGGAGGAATATGAAAAAAGATCTTAGAATGTATTTGAGAATTTTTTGAACCATGAGAATTACGTAAGAGGGTAATGATATCACTTGAGAAAAACTTCAGATAACCGAATGACAATGTATTATCTTAAAAGCGGTGCTGATTAAATTTCAGGAAAATAAAGAAGGAAAATATGTTAGAAAACTGTCCCGTGAAAACACAGCCAGCAAAGGTTAATTTCCAATTTTCACCGAATGCATTTTTCCGTTAGAATACGCGAATCACTACTCACCTCTCATTCCAGGGTTTACTTTACCTCGCTATACTATAGGTAGGAAAATATTGGAACCGCCTCAGCAAAACGATCTCGTAATTTCGATCGTAAAATGTATGAGCTGTGTGTTTGAGCAGTAACTTCTCATACATATCAGGATTAAGGTATATTTGTACTGTTTCAAAGATGGTTAAAATTGGTGAAAGTGGCGAGTATATTTTGTATCACATTTGTGTTTGACGTAGTATAGTTGCACCTTAATACAATAAGAAATAGTTTTAGGTACTTAAAGAATGAAAATATTGTCCTAAGCACTAAGAACTCTAAGAATATATCAGATATCACCCTGAATATTGTTCATTTAATAATTTAGTGCATAATTTCTTGCAAGTCAAACACGCTCAGATGGCAACTCCTTCGCGGTGGTAATCATAAATTACAAAAAATTGAATGTTATTGTCAAGAATGTATATGCAATGACCAATTAAAATACTTTTTGCCGACCAGAAAAATGTAGTTCTTGTACAGCAAATTTCTTCCAGTGTTTCGTTTTTGATTTCCACCGTTAAACAAAAAGGCCTTGAAAAGACCGATTTATAGTGACTTTGTCTTCCGTTCAACTCAGTTTTTTTTTATGTTGATTTTGAGTTTTTTTAAGAGATTGTGGTTTTGAGAGATTTAATGTATTATCTCGAAGGTGAGCGAATCAAAAGTGTAAGAGATTATATTGGATTACTCCCAAGGAGGGCTTATAACCCACGGACTAATTTTAAAATGTATAATGCACTTTTCAGGAACAAGTAGTAATCTAATTTTCTATTGAGCCCCTGATAATAGCAGGTAGAAAAATCCCAGTCACATTTATTTTAATCAATTGTAGCTCGATCTGAGAGCTGTTTTTTCCAACAAATCCAAATATTAAATATTGGGGGTAATATTGTGGGATCTTTGCGAGTTCGGACGCAGAGTGCGGTACGGTAGCAAGATTTTCGGCACTAGCTAGACAGCTAGATTTCAATTCAGTCGTTGTCTGGAGGATAATTCGAGCAGCAGGCTGCTCTCATCGGTAGTTTTCCGTGGTTTCTCCGATCAACACTAGGCGAATACCAGAGCAGTGCACTGACAAACGGGCTAAGGACCGCGCGCGATTTGCCTTCCTCTTCCTTGTCCTATTCTCCCTTACACACGCTTACACTCAAGGGCACTTTCTCACTTGCCGGAGACTAGCCGGGGCTTAGAACTTCCCCTGGCGGCTGCGGCGCTGCTCCGTTGGTGGGAGATACCTGGTTACGGAAAATACCCGCGGTGCCGGATCTCGCCATCCAGGAAGGGAACATCACCGCCACCGCCCGTAATTAAAATATGCACTATACTTACCGGACGAATGACCTTAACATCCGACGCGCACGAAATCTCAAATTAGTCAACCCCTCTCGACATTTTGTCTTACATTCCCTCTCAATCTTCTTCTGTTTATCCTTTCCTTCGACATTACCTCATTCTTCCTCTCACAATCTATTGTCTCTTCTTTTTCCTCTCTCTTTCTCCCTACCGACCTTTTTCAACTCTCCTCATCCTTCTTTCACGTTTTTTTACCCATTCCTAAGCCTCTTTCTTCCTTCTTTTTTTCGTTTTCCTTTCCGCTCCCCCTGCCATCGTTTTATCTTTATTCCTATCTCTTTACTTTATTTCACTCGTCTTAAATTTTAGTCTCATAAAATCAATCGACGAGGGATTTCTTCAATTTCACCCATCATAACGCCCTCTCGAGGGCCTACTCCAATAACTTGCTCTTGTCTTCCCACCACGTCACTATTCTCTGCACCGCTCCGCCCCGCTCCTCCCCGCTCCTTCCCGCCCCGGTCCGCCCCGATACGCCCCGATACGCCCCGATACGCCCCGATACGCCCCACTCCGCCTCGATACGCCACCCCACTCCACCGCCCCGATCCCTGCCTCTTCATTGTTACATCCACACCCGTCCCGTTCCCCTCCACTCCACCCCGCCCCACTCCACTCCAAATGGAACCGTCCCTTTACTTCCCACTTGACCCATACCCGCTCCCACATCCCCGCTTCGCCTCATACTCCTTGCTTCGTCCAGTTCATTATGCTCCTTCCTACCTTACTGCGCCCTACCCACCCCACCCCACCCCACCCCGCTCTGTCCCATGCTTCCCCCAATCCGTCCCTCTCAATCTACTCCATCCCCTCTCCCTCTCCCCTGCCCCCACTTCTCACTCCAGTTCGTCCTGCGCGAGTGCGGTGTTGTGAAAGCGCCCTCCCCCGCTCCGTGCACGATTGCTGAAAAGGCGGGAAACCGTACGCCTCCGCCGGAGCGGCTCCTGCGCGATAAACTCCGCACGCACAGCGCCCGCCTGCCTGCCACAATGGTTGGCAGCTGCAGGGCGCGGGGCGCGGGGCGCGGGGCGCGGGGTGTGGGGCGCGGGGCGCGGGGCGCGGGGCGGGGGGCGCGGGGCGCGGGACGCGGGACGCGGGACGCGGGGCGCGGGGGCGGAGGGCGGGGCAAGGTGTGGCAGGGGGCGAGGCGGGGGTGGGGCGGGGACGGGGCGCCGGCCGCGGGGCGTAGAGCGTGTGGTGCAGGGTGCGGGACGCGTGGCGAGTGGCTGAGGTCGCGCGGGGGGGGGAGTCCGTGCACAAGAGCCACTGGTGCGTGTAGCGAATGCGTCGAAGGCTGGCGGGTTTTGCATGAATAAGAGTCTTCAATGGCCACTCATACCAACACAGGTAGCGGCAGAGGTCTACAGCCGGACAAGACAGAAAACTCCCTTCGAATGCGCATGCGCGGGGAGGGGTGACTCCCACCATCAAACGCTCACTTCCTCTGAAAATAGGGAAGTTCACAGGCGTAATATTGTGTGTGTTTGTTTCTAACACTAGGACAATCGTTCGCAGGTAATATAACCTGAACATCAAGCTCTCTCCTTACCATCGGTTCTCAATTCCATTGAATTAGTTTGGAGTTCCATTAAGAATTATGTTACTAAAGAAAGCATCGGTACTCCTCTATGAGTTAAAATGTATGCCGAATATTATTTTCTGAATATTGCCCAAATCCATGGAAGAAGTGTTGTGAACACGTTGTAAGAAAATCGGAGAAGAATATATGAAAACAGACATGACGACGAAAGGAGAAGTGGAAAAAATTATGGTTTCTTTGCGGGGCAGTTCCTCTAATGGCCGCAATGACATCACACAACGAAGGCTGCCGTGACATTAATGATTTATAGGTCCTCCTTGCTGGGGAAGTGCGACGAAACGCGCGCGCGCAGTAGGTTAAGATAATCAGGCACTCTAGCAGCAATGGGAGAAGCCCACGAAACTAAGCTCCTCCCAAAAGGGAGATTTCAAACTTGTGGCCCTGTAGGCATGGTTTTACGACCGGCCAGTTAAACTCAGAGCTAGCTTTGCCGATGTCTCTGCAGCCACTCTGAGCAGGAAATCCCAGGTTTTGAGTCCCAACGGTGGCGAGTTTTTGACACTTGCTTCGAATGCGGCCGCTGCGGCTGGAGGTGAATTTTTATGACCACTTGCTCTGATCGATAGTTTGGCATGGTTTCTGCGCTCAATACCAGGCAAATGCCGGAGCTTTACCCTAACAAATAGGTCTTACTACCATAGTACTTTATGTGCTCGGAGACAGTGAGAAGCTGCAGAGGTATAACTGTTAGCATATCGAACCCGAGTGCGATTTCAAATAAAAGTAATATGCATAAGTATTTATGTAAATAATAGTTTTAATGTTGCTAGTTTTATGTGAAAGTGAGAAAGAAACGAACATAAAAGACGTTTTTATACCTCAGTTCATACAAAATACTTGATACTTACCTCCAAAATTGAGGACCTAAATTCTCCATGTATTTAAAAAGTACGTAAAATATCCCTTAACGTAACTAACGAACTGAGCTGCATACGCGCGAGATAGAAGATTCCAGTCGCGTGATATTGAAGGACCAAATATTTTGGTGTCACACGCGTTGCAAGTGCGTGTCCCAGACACGAAGTTGATGTATGCTAATCTATGACGGAATTTTTTCGTGAACTAGGACATTTTAAGTTAAGCGTCAGTTGAGTTCTAAAACTATTGGTATAATATATAGAAGGACGTAATATCCATTTGCTTCCATGACGCCATTTGTGGTTCTCGGTGTAGTGAGTTGATTCCGTCACTGAGGTACCATAAGGAAAGGAGCCCAAATTAGTTTGGATAAAAGTATGAAGGAGAGCGTTGATTGAAACCAAATAAAACTAATTTTTATCGGGATTGACATGAAAACTATTTTTTTTGCTTCTTCCTGGTGTTAGTTTGTTTTCTGTTCAGTTGTTTTTATTTATGAATATTAAACCTGGAATACAAGTTATTTTTATGAAGGATTATTACTATTACTATTATTATTATTATTATTATTATTATTATTATTATTATTATTTGTTCTTAAAAAGATTAAAATACTCATTGCTTCGGAGTGCATGATCTTCATCTCGGCGAGACTGTTTGTTCAGTTTCTCCGTGCTCATGAGTGCGAAAGCTGAAATTACCTTTTATAGCTATATTTCTCCTAAACATCGCATCGAAGCGTCAAAAAAAGAGACCATAGGGTACGGCTAAGCACCTCCTCCCTGAAGGGGAAGAACCAGCCGTCAGAAGTGGAGCACATGTTAAGCTACCAAAACTCTTTTTAAATTTTCATCACACAGATCCAGCTATATGTTATTATTCTCGATATCATTATTCTTGTTGCAGTATTATTGTATTACTTGTAAATTGCATTATTGATATTATTATTATTATTATTATTATTATTATTTATTAATTGTAAAGTTTCAAATTTCATTCTTTCCGATTACAACAATCTTACACGTTATCAAAGCCGTTATTTTGGGTGTGGTTGAATCATTTTAACAATTAATTAATGTTAATTAATTGAAGAAATGTGAATTGCGGCTAACCTCCAGATTTATCAAAATACTCTTTCACAGATCGGGCAAGGGAAGGAAAAAATACACATATTGTAATGTCCCATGCTCGTGCCCCTCGATTGCCCTTCCTCATTCTCCTTGTTTTCTCCGAGGGTCTCGAGCGCGTCTTCCCTTCAAGACCAGAATCTGGGCTATCTATCGCTCGCGATCTGCCTGGGCTGCCGAGAAGTCTCTCTTCGCGCGGCGCGGGGCGGAGAGCGACGGCGCGGCGACGGCGGCGCTGTGATCACGCCGTGATATAGCGTAATTACACTGCGCGGGTCGCAATCCGACACTGTTCCGCTTTCTGGCGGCGCGGTGGCAGTGCGGGCGCCTCCTCTTACATTAGTCCGCGGTCGTTTCCGCCTCCACCCTCACTCACCCCTTCGCCCACTCTCCCGTGCCGGCGCGGGGTCTCCCTAGTCGCTGCGGTGAGCGCTGTGACCACGCTCTCGCCGCAAATGCCCAGCGCCACCCACCAGGCTTCTCACCCGCCCGCGGTGCGAATGGCACGTGCGGCCACACCACTGGCCCTTGTGGGACACCCATGTTTCCTTTATTAGTTTTCATATTTATTATATATTAATATTTATTATTTATTTTATATTCACAATTCACTCACAGACTACAAAGTATTAACTCAAAACATGAGCCTAATTAACACTTTTCACTGATTCTTCTTTCTTAATAACTATTGGAAATAACATTTATTTTTCGATTATTAAAAGTGTATTTTGAAAATGATGCAGACTTATGCACACCAGCCAATTCTCCAGCACCTGGCGGGAAACACACTCACGGCCTTTAAATATGTAGAACCATCGATCATAAAACGGCTTAACACTCGCCGTCACCGTTGTTTTCACCATCACAATTAGCATGTTTCGGAAAAATACTCCCTTGGAATTTCAGAACTTTTCAATGTCTCGGGTCAAATCCTCATATTTTAGTTCAATAAAGCTGCTGGTCCCATTAATAGACGTATTTTGATGAGGTATATTCCGAACCTAAATTGGCTTTCCAATGTTTCCTACCAGCGCCTCTGTACATTAGCCCGGCTCCCATTGCCTTCTCTCTCGCCCTCCCATGCTGCTCGGGCCAGTCCTCGCCCCTCTGCAGCCGCTGTTGACCGCGTGCTCGCCGCAAGCGCCCACCGGATGATTATGCACGCCTGGCCATCCACCCGGCGGGGCCTCCGAACTGGACCTTGCGGGACACCCGCGTTTCTTTTCTTCAAATGATTGTTTACTGTTTCCGGCCGCGACAACTGCCGTGGTTATTATTCCGTAATTGAAACTATTTTATATCTTGGGTGATTGCCTCCTGCTGTGACGTGATATTAGGTAAAGAACTAGACGACAGCTGGCGAAATTTCCCTCTGCAAGTTTCTCCTCCACTACAGAACCGCTCTAGCCGGGAATAAGCTCTAAAACTTCAGACTGGTCTATCGATCTGTGTGGTAGTAAAGTGTATAACTGTGTGTGGGGGGGTGAATATAAGTGGAGAGCGGAGGACGAGAGTGAGGAAGGGATGGACCGTTCACAGATATGATTTGTTTCGAGAAAACACGGAAAACTACCGACCATAGTAGCAGGCCGCGATAACTCTTCACCATACAGCAGCCTAGTTATGTACAGAGCTGATGTCAAAAATCCACCACCGGTCTCGAACTTCACGTTCTCACAGTCATGTACTAGCGGCTGACAAAAGTTATTGAAATGAGAAGCCTGTTCCTTTCTGCGATCGTTAGCTCAATTTTTCTACAAGATTAAGGCAGTGTGATTTAGTCTTTGATTCTCTGTAAACTTAAAATGTTTTGGCCTGATAAAGATGCTGGTCTTCATAGCAGACTTTTTACGAGATAAATTGGGTATTCTCTTTGCTTTTTTGTCTTTCCAGCGATCTATCATATTAGTATAAATCGCTTCAGTCTCACCCGTATCCTCACCCTCGTTCCCACCCCATTCTGTTTCCCCCTCCTTCAGCGAGTGCGGGAGCCGCATGCTTGCCGCAAACACCCAGAGTCACGTTCACACCTATGCCCACGCCCATAGGGTGGCTACCAGCTGCCACCCTCGAACTAGCCCTGCGGGACACCCACGTTGCCGTTAAACTCGTGGGTGACCGTTTTGAAATTCGCCATTATCTTCTAATTATTTGGACGGTATGCTTTAGCCACTTAAGGAAATGGATCCTGTCATCAAAATTTTGAGAGCGGTTATCTAATTAAAACAACATAAATAAGAATTAAAGTTGATTGCATAAAATGGCGATGTGTTGCAACAATATAAGCTTGGCCATAGCGTAGTGTCACCTAACAATAATCGCTGGGAAATAAACTATAAAATATATCACATTTATGTAAGAAATAATTTTTTTTTCGAAAAATGCCGAGCGTCGACCTTACAAATTTCTCACAGTGGTGTAGTTCGGCTTTTGCTCTCGCTGGCAGATTGCAATTCCGAGATCCAGCCGTGTCCGTGAAAACGATCTCCGGGCCTCGGGTCGTTACGGAAAACGTGTGAGGCTAGGTACACCGGTCACAATCAGCTCCAGTTCAATTCAATTTTATACCATTTCCGTCATCATGTGATGCGAGGGTTGGGAGGATGATATACCAAATACAAAATTAGTTAAAAAGAAAAAGTAAAGAAACGAAAAAAAAGGCTGTGGAAGGGAAAACGTAGAATCAACGTACAATGCTTCCACACGTGTTAACATCTTCACATGCAGAATCTTGAAAATTTCTTGTTATAATTTCGTGAATAATTAATCACCGTGAATAGTATTTCAAACAAAATAATTACCTCTTCGATTTTCTGAAATTATTTATAAACAGATTGTAACATTTTCATTCGTACGTCTTCACTTCTAACGGAAACGTCTTGTTCATCAAGCTGCTTCTAGTCAAATGGGGCGATTTGTTCGTAGGATTTGGTGAGGTGATGAGTGCAGGTTGATTCGAGGTATCGATTCTACTATGCTAACCATTTTAATACGTTGTCCAACGTTGCCAGTGTCAAACACTGCATAAGTCAATAGTCGTCTACGTTTTGATGAAGGGCGAAGTATTTTCAGTATAAAAATACGTGATCGGTCACACCATCGCAATGACCTTTTTCACTTACTTGCTGAAGAGGGCTACTATCTCACTGATTCATTTCCGAAGTTTTTTTGCTTAATTTCTTTCTGAAAATTCAATTTAGTTGTTTTCTACAATGAAGATTTGTATGATTTAATTTCTAGAAACTAGTTTCTCTATTCAACTCTCCCACATCTTTGTATCACGAAAAATTGAGCCTTAAGGCTGTCGAATAAATTCAAATTTTTTTTTATTATACTATTGTGCATCTTAATGTGAATAAAAAGTAGTTTCCATAAATTATATTTATTGACCAAATAAATGAAAAATGAAGGTGCGTAATATTATTAATTCTTAGTGTGTCCTTGTTGGGAATTTTCTAGTAATTGAAGCTTACTAGACAGTGATTCAATGAACTTGTTACCAATAAACGTCATCAGATCAAATACGTTCTTTACCTTGTTTAACATAACATTCACATGAATGTATTATTATTATTATATTATTATTATTATTATTATTATTAATAATAATATTAATATTAATATTATTATCATCTTATATTTTAAATACGAAAGGTTTTCGTTCAAAATAATTTTAAATTTTCTACTCAATCAAATTTCGTAATTTTTGCTAATTGCGTAATTGGCCGCAAATGTATAACTGGCTATTATTAATCAGTTTCTATAACAAAAACACTAAATTTTTATAATATCTTAAAATTAATAGAATGAACGCTTATTTGCCGTCATTGTGTCATTTCTTCATTTTGTTGCAATTGATCTATTAGGAAGCACACTAGCGAGAAAAGCGAGCTTCAGTGTGAGGTTATAGTTTTATATGTTTGAAAGTTGTGTCCTTTTTAAATTTGTAAAGAACAATGTACAATACGAATGCAATGTACAACAATCGTTTTTCTTATTCCATTGTACAATTCTCACATTTGATGACTGCAACAAGTTGGATAATGATACCCACTTCGATACTGTTTTCATTATGATACAGGTTCATGACCAATAACAGAGAAGCATACAAAGTATTGGCACATTAGTCATCGAAAGTCTTTATAGTAAATGTTTCGTTCGATTGTGTAAATTAAAACTGTATTTCATATTATATTATGCTTTTCAATTTTCATTTATTTTATTATTAGTAATTTTTAACGTGAAATATTATTTAAAATAAATTGAATTGTAATTTCACTTTGATCCTATTTGACTAGCGCAGTGGTAGTTATCGGAGAGAACATTTGACTAAGGTCATTTGGGTTATATATTGCTGCCGTGTGGGTTTCCTTAAAAAATGTTTGGTTTACAATATGTAGTGTACGAAAGGTGGACTGGACACTTTCAGAAATAAGAGAAAATACGAAAATGGTGACGTCGGAATTATTGCCGCAACATCTGTACTCCCTCGCAGGCGATCTCGTAAACCAAAGCCGCCTCCGGCGGGGTGGGTAGGGAGCTGTCCGCTAGGTGGCCTTGCTGAATCCTGCAGTCAGTTGCCACGAAACTATTCCATGTAAAAGTTTAGCTTATAAAAGTTACCGATATCCTAGAAAATGTAAAGTATGAATCTCGATGTAATAGGTATTAATACACTCGTGTTAAGTTTATGATACTCACTTGGTCCTCGCTCATATCGTAATATCACACTCGTGTATAAATATCCATCATTACATCATCGTTCCATAATGTTCTACTAAAACACGAATCCCATTACAGACAAATTTAGACTTTACACAAATTTGTGATTCATTGTGATTTAATTTAAAGTGGAGAGCATGTCCAAATCTTATAAATAATAAATATAAAACATTACAGATATATTTTCAAAATAATGTTTATCTCTACGTTCGCAGTGAATAGTTATCGTATTTTTTTCTAGAATCTCTAAATCTTTCTCATTCATTAGTCTTGGAGAATACGTAATATAATAGTAGGGATTCAACTAGTTATTATTAGTACAATCATAAAATCAAACGAAATAAATTATCAACGTAGAAAACACTTCAAATTCCGTACCAAATTAGAAAAAACAATGTTACTCTTATTGGCTGGAGAAATTAAAGCAATATTTTTCGCTAACAACTAGATATTTTGTACACGTGACACATTTTGTTTCAGCGGTGTTCAATGAAAAATTTTCAAAAGGCTCGGCCAGTCTTCAATTTGAAATTCGTTTATGCATGGCTTCTAATTGATGCCAACTGCAGTAAACTTTTACTGTTCTTTTATAAGCCGTAAACATAATATTGCGTCGACGAGTTTAGTTTCCGTTAGACGTAAACTGTGCTTGCGATTTTTATTGCCCAGGTAGTTCAGCTGGGAGCTTTATCCACAGAATCTAGAGCGACGAGTTCAAGCCACGGTTTATGCTGCATTTGATTTTCGAGTAACAGATGCAGATACCGAGGAAGAACACGTGCGCGAACGTCAGACCTCAACATATTCAAGAAATATTGAAAAGTGCTGCACAGTCGCTTGCCAGTTTCTTTCCCGTCGTTACATTTTCTTGTAAGAAGACCGCTCCGCGCCGCGCGTCCCTTCCTTCGTTAATTTGGGGAAAAGAGGGAAGAACCATCAATCTCTTGTGTTTTTGTACTGTTTTTATTCATTTATTTTGGCTTGGTCTGTAGCCCTCGGCAGCCATGTGCGACTATTACATCACTTCTTTTACATACCTAATTAGCGTGAGTTGACATAATCGTTGTAGTTAGTACATAATTATTGTTAAAATTTATAATCATTACATAACTATTGTACTCATTTCAGAAACATGTAACATTATATGAAAACATGATTTGTCACGTCTGCTTACGGTGGGTCAAAAATTATAATCTGTTTTCTTTTCAAACGTTTTGGATGTTTCGATCAGATACGTCTTCGAATTTTAAGTGGGTAGCTGACAGTATTTGAGATACTTGCTTGTAGAACTTCACGGATAAATGAGATAAATGTATCGTGAATGGTGGGATTGGGTTTCGTTGATTGAGGGTAATTCGGGTTAAACCAAGGTGCTTTTGTGATTATGCTTACGTATTAATTTTGGATGATTTGCATTTTGAGAGTGTTGGTTTTGGACGCTGCGGCCCAGGACTGGAGATGCGTCCCTTAATTTTGGTAGAATCATGGATTAGTATAGATATATAGATGGGTGTAATTGAAGTGGGGATGATTTATTGAGTAGTGGATATATTTGATGTGTACCTCTAGTGCCCAGTGCAATTTTGTCAATTTGGGCTTATTTCCTCTCCATGTGAGTAGTCTGTCGAACAGTCGTGGATACGAGATACGAGAACAGTCGTGGATACGAGAACAGTTCGTGGCCACGGCCGTGGCATTCAAGGGAATTCTTGCTCTCGTTCTGATCTTGGTCGGTAAGATGGGTTCATTAACAAATCTTCGAAGAGAGAATACTTTCCCATAGCTCATACTAGTGTTTATCTGTATATGTAATTTTGTGTATACCTGTTTATTGCAATTATATTTTCATAATAATGTTTAACTCTACGTTCGCAGATTCACCAATTTGGTACCAAATCAGAAAATACGGTGAAATGATGTTGAAGATATTCTGCCTCCGTTGTTGAGTAGGTTGTTGTGCCGTTTGCAAAGATGGCAATGGATGTTGATGGTGTCGGTAGATACGTTGGCGGTGTAGGACGGTGAATAGGATTCGGCAGAGGGTCGAACCTGCGGAACTCCTGCGTTCATGGAATATGGTGAGAGAGGGTTGGGAACTTGAACTGAAAATGTATGTTGACTAAGAAAACTATCACACATGTGAGATACTGGAGAGAGTTACGGAGCTTGAATATCAGTTCTGGGTACCATACTGTAATCAAAAGCCTTTTGCGATGTCTAGGAATACTGCTGCTGTATTTTTGTGGTCATGAAATTCTTCACTAATGTTCTCAGTCAATCGTAATAGTTGGTGTTAGATAGAAAGTATAGGTTGAAGTGAAACTGATGTGGCGGTATTACATTTGGTGTGGTGAAGTGAGAGTTGAATCTTGTAAAAAGTCGTTTTTCAAATAATTAATTTTCCCATAGAAATAGCAAAATGAGTTTCAGCTTGCTGTGTCGTCATTTAGTTTTCCTGACTTGGGGTGCGGGTGATATGTGCGTATGTTCATAACGGAGGAAGTACAGAATTCTCAGTAGTGCATTGAATATTGCTGAAATGTATTCAATGCCTTTTAGGGAAAGACGTTTGAGTGGGAATGCTGAGATTTGATCGAAGCAGTTTGATACTTCGGGATTACAAGAGAAATGTATTAAATGTTTTCGATAATGGAGATAAACTTGGGTCATTATGTTGTTATTGATTTTATTATTATTAATGGTTTTGTGATTTCTTCTAAGGAGAAATTGACGGGTCCAGGTTGTTGACGGGTTTTGGTGTGAATGATGATTCTGCCAGTCGTATCTTATATGCCTATTTGTGATTCATCAACTTTTGTAAAATGGGTGGTATGGAGTGAAAGAGTTCACTCTTATTGTGGGAACGTTAAATAGCAATGCATATAATATTGTGTAAGTAAAATTGATTACTTTGTCTATTTCTCATGTGGTTATGAGTGATGTGGTGAAAGTAGGAGTTGTGTGGCAAGGAACTGATAATACGGCCAGTTTATCTTTCGGAGACTAACAGAGTGGGTGGGGACGAATTTGCGTAGCAGTGTGTAGAGAGAGAGAGAAAATGATCTGATTGATGGGTTTTGTGTTTTTTTGTGGTCTCTAGAAATAGTCTCTAGAAACGTCAAAATCACGGATATCGGCTTGAATTGATGTACAATAAGCATTTTAAGTGGGGTTTTCTGATGCATTTACTATTAAATTTAGTCGTTGTGTGTCATTAAGAAGTGATACTTTAGTTAGAGAATTTATGTTACCCCAAATTATGTTTCACGTTCCTGCCACCCACTATGATGGTTTGTTCGTTGTATGTAAATACTCTATCGATATCATCTGACTTGTACGGGATACTTGGAGGTTTATATGGAGGCGTTATTTTAAGAGTGGTACATCTCCATTTACACTCGTTTGAGACATTGAGACGTTAAGTAAACGGTATGAAAAAATCGGGAATTGAAATAGAAAAAAAA
Source organism: Acheta domesticus (assembly GCA_031308135.1). Lineage (NCBI taxonomy): Eukaryota > Metazoa > Arthropoda > Insecta > Orthoptera > Gryllidae > Acheta > Acheta domesticus. Next base: position 214,939,875 of record JAHLJT010004567.1, read on the forward strand.
TTGAGTGTTCCTTTTTCTTATAATATATGAACTTTTTAAAATTTTATTTATTTAAAGTCGCATCAACGACAAGGTTATTAGCGACTGCAAAAATACATGTTATATTATATTTAATACATGATTGGATAACATAATGAAAATATAATTTAAGCAAGAGTGGAACAGTAATTCACAAATGACATACTTATAAATCGTCATACACTTTTAATACTTTACACAATATTAATATTTTACATGAAAATCAGTGGAGTATAAATATTTTTAAGATTATCTGTATGATATATGAACTTGTCTGCAAATTTGATGAATAAAAATACTGCCTGTATCTCAGAATATAGAGCAGTAAAGGAGGTATACCACTAAAAAAATGAGTTTTTCATACCGAATGGTTGAATATGTTAGCTGGACATTTTAAAGAAAAAAGGTAAATTAAAAAAATCGATTTCTTGAAGCAGAATAAATATGAAATTTTACAGTCACTATTTTACATACCCTCCTCTCTCATCAGACACATTCAGTCTTCCTCATCTTCAAGTTGTTTTGATCATTTTCTGAGTCTCAGCCTTTCTGAGATGAAGTTCCATTTCCAAGACTAAGTCGCCTTTCTGTTTATGATCAGAGGCTGGTCATAAATTTTGAAAAATAATTTATTGCAGAAACTGCAAGTATCTTTACGTGGTGAATGAAAGGAGATATCAAAGTTGTCATGAAAGCTTACGATAAATATGTATCCCTACAGAGGTTTTTTTTCTCTCTGACTTTTATCTAAAATATAAACCAAAAATTTTTGTAACATTCAGTTGAGTATTTAAATTACTTTTTTGAGAATTATCCTCTCTAGCATAATGACTTTCACATGCTGGAAAACTTTTGATGTGCTCATTGGCATCAGCAATCAGTGCTTCTGGCACACACTTTCTTGACTCATGTTTACCCTTTTGATCAAAATAAGCTGACCTTTCTTATCCCCTTTTTGATACAATTCTGGCAAGTCTTCCTTTGGAAATTTTGAAATTATGAGAAAGAAGGTTTTTCAAACTGTTATATTTGTGGTACCAATCTCCAGTCGGTATTCTTAAATGCACACTTTCCTATTTTCTGAAACGTTCTTTGGTCGAAGACGTTGAACAGAATGTTGTGTACATAATACATTTAAGTAGATATTTTGGAGATCAAAATTTCCCAATGCCCAATTTTTTTCTTCCTCTCGGATTCTTACTAATCTTACTTAAACATTTGCGAGTACAGGAGCCGTCTAAATTTTCGAATGTTTTTCTTCAAAATAATTTTGCATGTTTTTGTAACGTACTCTTTACAACCGTTTCTTTTGCGTTTTAGGTTTTGTTAACACATATATTTTCCTTGGCCCTTTTACTTCGAACGCGTTTAACTTTCCACTAACTGCACTAGACTCCCCACTATTTAAAGAACATGCAATAGTAGAATCTTGATCACAAATTCGTGTTGGCCGAAAATCGGCTTAGATATCAGCGTTTTTTGCATCAGAACTGCCATCTAAAAGTGCAGTAAGATATATCAGTCAATGCCGTTGTACATTAGTTTGCCTTATAAGAGTGAAAGACAATATAGTACATAAATACACACACATATTACTCGTTCACTTTACATTTGCAAACGGCAGAATTAGGAACTAATGTTATTTTGAAAGTGAAGGCCCAAGCACACAACCGAGAATACACGAATGGTCCCGATGTCAATCAGCATCTGACCAATCAGCTGTCTCCGAAGGCAGCACAAGCGCTACGGACACAGCTGACGAATTATGCCTTTCTGACAGTGAGCTGGAGTCGCGCCCTTAAATGATTAAGATAATATACAATAAAATAGATCACACCACACGCTATTCCCAACATTCACGTACAATATTTTTATTTCTTCTTTGCACTTATCTACAGCTTAATGGTGATGTTCTTGCCCCGCCGGGGTTCTGTGTGCTGTTCACCGCCATCTATATCATATTAAATGGTCAGTATCTACTGCAGACGCGCGTTTCTCATTCAGTCGGCGGTGACCTCATGTAAACAGATCGCAGCGCTCCATCTGCAAATGTAAAGTGAACGAGTAATACACACTTACACACACGTCCTTCCTACAAGTGCTGCTGGCACTTTTTTTTCATTCCTACATTATGATAGTTACAATTAATTAATAGCCGTTTTTAAAATCTTATCATGTATTCATTATTTAGTATTAACAATAAATGCGAAATCCGTAAAACAAATTTTTAATAGTACTACCCGTGCAACACGTAACCTACATGTGAGAGCGTAGGCTTCCGCGGCCGGAGTCAATATTAAGTTGGCTGTCCGGGTGACGCCGGACCTGAGGAAGGTCGCAGAATGGCGACCGAAACGTCGGCACCTTTGCCATGGACGCGGCGTCACCCGGACAGCCAACTTAATACGTAACCTACATGCATACTTTTCTTTCACTGACGAAGAGGAAACATTTTCGAAACGATGATCTTATTTTAATTTACCTCTCTCTATTAGGATATATGGATCAGGA
>JAHLJT010004567.1:214943403-215151987 GCA_031308135.1 Acheta domesticus
CTTCCTCTTCCTTGTCCTATTCTCCCTGACACACGCTTACACTCAAGGGCACTATCTCACTTGCCAGGAGACTAGCCGGGGCCTAGAGCTTTCCCTGGCGGCTGAGGCGGTGCTCCGTTGGTGGGAGATACCTGGTTAGGGAAAATACCTGCAACCCGATGGCGGCGCCGGATCTTGTCATCCAGCGAGGGAACATCACCGCCACCGCCCGTAATTGAAATATGCACTATACTTACCGGACGAATGACCTTAACAGCCGACGCGCACGAAATCTGAAATTAGTCAACCTCTCTGGACATTTTGTCTTACATTCCCTCTCAATCTTCTTCTGTTTATCCTTTCCTTCGACATTACCTCATTCTTCCTCTCACAATCTATTGTCTCTTCTTTTTCCTCTCTTCCTCCGTACCGACCTTTTTCAACTCTTCTCACCCTTCTTTCACGCTTTTTACCCATTCCTAGGCCTCCAGGCCTCTTTCTTCCTTGTTTTTTTCGTTTTCCTTTCCGCTCTCCCTGCATTTTTTATCTTCATTCCTCTCTCTTTACTTTATTTCACTCGTCATAAATTCTAGAGTTTGCTCTCAACCGCCAAGCGGGACGGACGTAACCTAGAGCCGAGTTGCTTGTGCAGTTAGCAGTGCTTGAATCAAAGTCTTATCAGTGCTTGTGCGATCGATAATTCTTCTGCATAGGCGTAGACCACGCTCGTTTTGCCGCATTGCGGCAAAACTATAATACGAACAATTATATTATCAAGACAAGTGCACCGTCACATAGACAAATTCTTAAAGTGAGGTTATCTCCAGTTTCGTGACAATACAGAACTAAAAAGTAAGTAATAGAATAAACAATCCAACTAAACAAGACAGTGAAATATCTAAAATGTTATCAGAAGATGTCCCCCTAGGGGGACATATCAGCAGTTCCATAGAACTACTAAACAATGAAAGTACAAGTGACTCGTATGCAACACTTGCAAATTCGCAGTTCACACACGAAAACCAAATGGTAGATATTCAGCAACAATACCAACATCTACTACATCAAAATCATATGCTACAAGAACATCTTCAAAAATTAGAACAACAAAACCAAATACTACAACAACAACTTCAACATTCTCTGTCCGGTGCAACAAACAACGAGGGGGCAGCAGCAGAATATGTCCCACGAGCACCTGTGGAACGTACACAAACGCCTGAATACCAACACCATGTAGAAGATACTTCAGGAAGAAACAGCAGTGAACAACAATCAACAAGTGCACATCAGCAGATAACAAAAAAAAGAGGATCCACAAAAGTAAGTGACTATAGTGACGCAAAGCGTAGAATGCTAAATAATAGTGCAACAAAAGACCTTACTCTAACAAATAAATACTCAATCTTAGAAACAATTGAAGAACCAAATGACAATGTAATTAATTTAGAACCACAAAATGAAAATGTAAAAATACCTCCCATATGCATTAGAAATGCAGGAAACATAACACTCCTAACAAAAGATCTCACACAATTAATAGGAAATGGATTCACACTTAAAACCACAGGAGATTCGGTAAAAATATTTCTAAAAAATGTAACTGAATACCGTACAGTTAGAAAATATTGTGATGAAAATAATGTGCCTTATTACACATACTGTATACAATCAGAAAAAAACTTATCAGTTGTAATAAAAATGTACCCCTAATATTCACTGAGGAAGAGATTTTTAATGAATTAGAAAGCCTAAATTATCCAATAAAAAAGATAACTAGACTAACTAACAGAGAACAAATACCCTTTAAGGTAGTTGCATTAGAACTAGCAAATACAATAGAAGGAAAAGAAATATTTAAACTAGATAAATTACTTCACTGTATTGTGAAAGTGGAATTAAGAAGAAAACCCCAAGGTTCACCCCAATGTAAAAAATGTTTCATTCATGGACACACAAAAAATTATTGCACAATGGCCCCAAAGTGTGGATACTGCACACAAAACCACTGGACAAAAGACTGTGATCTATTATTATCAACAAACCCACCACCCCCAATCTGTACTCTATGTAAAGGAAATCATATGGCTACATCAGATCAATGCAAATACTTCCCAAAAAGAAAGAAAATGCAACAACAATCTCAACTCAATAACCAATATCAAACTCTACAATCTCAAAATATTTATGAAAATAAAACCAACTCACAAACATACCAACAACAAACACATATTAATCACAATCCATTACACACACCAATGACATTTAATAACAGACAAAACTTACCCACACCCACATATGCTCAAACAGTTTCACAAAACAATATTCAATCAAACATAACACAAATATTGATGCAGATGTTACCAACAATAGTTAATCAAATAATAGCAACAATAATTCCTCAAATTCAAAGCATAGTGTCAAACCAAATATCAAATATAATAAGAAATGGATAAGCAGCCCAACTTAAAATCTATAACACTTCTAAATTGGAATGCAAATGGATTATTAAATAAAAGAAACACACTTATTCACTTCCTAAAAAATCATTCAATAACAATTGCATGCATAACAGAAACACACTTAGTACCAGGACAAACATTTAAAATACCAGGATATAACTGCTACAGAGAAGACAGAATATGTCAACATGCAGCAGGAGGAGTAGCCATCATAATCAAAAAGAAACTGGACCAGTCATTAATTTCTATCCCAAAATTGAATGATCTTGAACTGATTGCAGTGAAAATAACGTTAGGAAATGAATATCTAAATATCATATCAGCATATAAACCACCTAAAAACAAATCAATATAAATGAATTAAAGCAAATATTACAAAGTTCAGAACCTACCATTTTAATGGGTGAATTAAATAGCAAACATATCAATTGGGGCTGCAAAGTGAACACACCAAATGGAAGAAAATTACTAAAAGCTTCAACAAATTTAAACTTCCAAATCATAGCACCAACAAATCCTACTCACTACCCGAAAAATCGTAACGCACAACCAGATATCTTAGACATTGCCATCATTAAAAACCTAACTCATACCCTCTATGCTCATTCTTTACCTGAATTAGACTCTGATCACTGTCCTGTAATACTCACTTCAGATATGTACTACATTAAAGCAGAATTGCCCCATAGTATAAATACAAAAAACATAGATTGGATAAAATTCCAAACAAATGTTGATAACGCCCTTCCCATAAACCGATTCATGAAAAACAAAGAAGAGATTGATTTTGCAGTTGATACCCTCACTAAAATTATCCAAAACGCAGCGAAAGAGGCAAATACTAATCCTAATCATAAACCTAAATTAATGCAACAAACCATACCTGTTAACATCGAAAAATTAATTCAAAAGAAACACAGAATACGACGGCAATGGCAGCAATACAGAAGCCCAGATTTAAAGAAAGTGCTAAACAAACTAACATGCCAAGTAAAAACAGCACTAGATGAACACAGAATCCAACAATATAAAAATCACATTAAAAAAATAAACCCTAAAGACAACAACTTATGGCAGGTTACAAAACAAATATTGAAAGAACCAACAATTATACCCGAGTTAAAGAAATTAGATAAAAAAGCTACAACAACAAAAGAGAAGTGTGAAATATTAGCGGAACATTTTCAAGAAACTTTTGCTCTAAATCCAACTTCAAATAATAACAACACAATCCAAATTATTAATAATGAAATAATAACAGTTCCACATCCAGTAAAATATATATCACCAAATGAAACATACCAACAATTAAACACCTGCCTAAGAAAAAATCAGCTGGAATAGACCAAATTCCTACCATAATTTTACAAAAACTAAATAAGAAAACTATAGGCTACTTAACTGCAATATTCAATTCAATGTTAAGAATAGGGTACTATCCCACAAAATGGAAACATTCTATAATAATTCCAATACCAAAACCTGGTAAAAACTCAGCATATACAGAAAACTATAGACCCATAAGCCTAATCCCTATAATAGCTAAAGTAATAGAAAAATTAATACTTAAAACGACTTCTGAAATACATAAACGAAATATCATACATACCACATTTCCAATTTGGATTTAAAGAAAAATACTCAACGACACACCAACTTTTAAGAATCACTGAACTAGTATACAAAAGTTTTGAACAAAAAAAGCATTCTCTAGCAGTTTTCTTGGACGTAACTCAAGCTTTCGACAGAGTTTGGCACGAGGGTTTGATATTTAAATTACAAGAATCAGGCCTACCCCATTACCTAGTGAAAATAATACAAAGCTTCTTAAAAGAAAGAGTTTTTTCTGTAAGAATAAATTCCACCTATTCTTTACAAAAAGAAATCACAGCAGGAGTACCACAAGGTAGCCCATTATCTGCAACCTTGTTCAACATATTCACAGCTGACTTCCCAACAACTCAAAACACCACAGTAGCATTATTTGCCGATGACAGTGCAATATTAACCTCCAACAAATGCCAGAATACTGCTATAGAAAATTTACAAGATGAATTAAACAAGGTAACACTATGAGCAGATAAATGGAAAATAAAATTAAATCCCAATAAATGTTTAGCAAAAATATTTACACTATGTCCAATAACCACGAAACCCAAACCTCTAAAGCTATTTGATAAAACACTTGATTGGTTACCAAAAAACAAAGCGATAAAATATCTCGGTGTATTAATGGATACCAGACTAACATGGACTAATCATATAAATGACAAAATTATACAAGCAAACAGAAGACTACATAAATTATATCCATTAATTAACAGAAAAAGCGCCCTCAAAACAGAATGTACATTAGTGCTTTACAAAGCAATAGTTCTTCCCATTATAATGTATGCATGCCCGATATGGTACAACACTGCCGCAACTAATATAAAGAAAATACAAACCTTCCAAAACAAAATCCTTCGTATAGCTGTAAACGCCCCCTGGTTCATTAGAAACAGTCAATTACACTCAGAATTAAAAACAGAAACTATCCACCAAACAATGCTCAAACGTTCACATTCTTTTTTCACATATTTACATAATATACCAGCAACTGACTATTATAACCTTGGTCAATCAGCAACAACTTCTCGAATCAAAAACAGATTCCCATATGACAAATATTTAATCCAATTTGCTGACCCCCCATAAATCTTTCAGAATTTGAACAATAATAAACAAACAAACAAAATCTGAAAAATAATAAACAATAATGAGGAACCTGTTGGGCTTCCCTTAATTCTACTTATTAAAGAATGAATGTATTATATGAATGTTATCCCTTGTTCCTTCGATGATTGAATTGTACTGTCTGTTGGTTATTTATTTTTGTAAGTTTTGTGGTTTGAGTTGGTTTAAATGAAAACAATCCCTGTAAAGCAATTATGCTGGCCTGTGGAAAATAAATAATAAAAAAAATAAATTCTAGTCTTATAAAATCAATCAACGAGGGATTTCTTCAATGTCACCCATCATAACGCCCTCTCGAGGGCCTACTCCAATAACTTGCCCTTGTCTTCCCACCACGTCACTATTCTGTGCACCGCTCCGCCCCGCTCCTCCCCGCTTCTCCCCGCCCCGGTCCGCCCCGCTCCGCCCCGATACGCCCCGCTCCGCCCCGATACGCCCCGCTCCGCCCCGAATACACCGTCCCACTCCACCGCCCCGATCCCTGCCTCTTCATTGTTACATCCACACCCGTCCCGTTCCCCTCCACTCCGCCCCGCCCCACTCCACTCCAAATGGAACCGCCCCTCCACTTCCCACTTGACCCATCCCGCTCCCACATCCCGCTTCGCCTCATACTCCTTGCTTCGTCCAGTCCATTATGCTCCTTCCTACCTTACTGCGCCCTACCCACCCCACCCACCCCGCTCTGTCCCGTGCTTCCCCCAATCCGTCCCTCTCAATCTACTCCATCCCCTCTCCCTCTCCCCTGCCCCCACTTCTCACTCCGGTTCGTCCTGCGCTGCGCCGGTGCGGTGTTGTGAAAGCGCCCTCCCCCGCTCCGTGCACGATTGCTGAAAAGGCGGGAAACCGTACGCCTCCGCCGGAGCGGCTCCTGCGCGATAAACTCCGCACGCACTGCGCCCGCCTGCCTGCCACAATGGTTGGCAGGTGCGTGGCGCGGGGCGCGGGGCGCGGGGGCGGAGGGCGGGGCGAGGGGGGGCAGGTGGCGAGGCGGGGGTGGGGCGGGGACGGGGCGCCGGCCGCGGGGCGCGGAGCGTATGGTGCAGGGTGCGGGACGCGGGGGCGAATGGCTGTGGTCGCGCGGGGGGGGGGGTCCGTGCACAAGAGCCACTGGTGCGTGTAGCGAATGCGTCGAAGGCTGGCGGGTTTTGCATGAATAAGAGTCTTCAATGGCCGCTCAAAACCAACACAGGTAGCGGCAGACGTCTACAGCCGGCCAAGACAGAAAACTCCCTTCGAATGCGCATGCGCGGGTAGGGGTCACTCCCACCATCAAACGCTCACTTCCTCTGAAAATAGGGAAGTTCTCAGGCGTAATATTGTGTGTGTTTGTTTCTAACACTAGGACAAACGTTCCCAGGTAATATAACCTGAACATCAAGCTCTCTCCTTACCATCGGTTCTCAATTCCATTGAATTAGTTTGGAGTTCCATTAAGAATCATGTTACTAAAGAAAGCATCGGTACTCCTCTATGAGTTAAAATGTATGCCGAATATTATTTTCTGAATATTGCCCAAATCAATGGAAGAAGTGTTGTGAACACGTTGTAAGAAAATCGGAGAAGAATATATGAAAACAGACATGACGACGAAAGCAGAAGTGGAAAAAATTTTGGTTTCATTACGGGGCAGTTCCTCTAACGGCAACAATGACATCACACAACGAAGGCTGCCGTGACATTAATGATTTATAGATCCTCCTTGCTGGGGAAGGGCGACGAATCGCGCGCGCGCAGTAGGTTAAGATAATCTGGCACTAGCAGCAATGGGAGAAGCCCACGAAACTGAGCTCCTCCCAAAAGGGAGATTTCAAACTTGTGGCCCTGTAGGCATGGTTTTACGACCGGCCAGTTAAACTCAGAGCTAGCTTTGCCGATGTCTCTGCAGCCACTCTGAGCAGGAAATCACAGGTTTTGAGTCTCAACGGTGGCGAGTTTTTGTCACTTGCTTCGAATGCGGCCGCTGCGGCTGGAGGTGAATTTTTATGACCACTTGCTCTGATCGATAGTTTGGCATGGTTTCTGCGCTCAATACCAGGCATATGCCGGAGCTTTACCCTAACAAATAGGTCTTACTACCATAGTACTTTATGTGCTCGGAGACAGTGAGAAGCTGCAGAGGTATAACTGTTAGCATATCGAACCCGAGTGCGATTTCAAATAAAAGTAATATGCATAAGTATTTATGTAAATAATAGTTTTAATGTTGCTAGTTTTATGTGAAAGTGAGAAAGAAACGAACATAAAAGACGTTTTTATACCTCAGTTCATACAAAATACTTGATACTTACCTCCAAAATTGAGGACCTAAATTCTCCATGTATTAAAAAGTACGTAAAATATCCCTTAACGTAACTAACGAACTGAGCTGCATACGCGCGAGATAGAAGATTCCAGTCGCGTGATATTGAAGGACCAAATATTTTGGTGTCACACGCGTTGCAAGTGCGTGTCCCAGACACGAAGTTGATGTATGCTAATCTATGACGGAATTTTTTCGTGAACTAGGACATTTTAAGTTAAGCGTCAGTTGAGTTCTAAAACTATTGGTATAATATATAGAAGGACGTAATATCCATTTGCTTCCATGACGCCATTTGTGGTTCTCGTGTAGTGAGTTGATTCCGTCACTGAGGTACCATAAGGAAAGGAGCCCAAATTAGTTTTGGATAAAAGTATGAAGGAGAGCGTTGATTGAAACCAAATAAAACTAATTTTTATCGGGATTTGACATGAAAACTATTTTTTTTGCTTCTTTCTGGTGTTAGTTTGTTTCTGTTCAGTTGTTTTTATTTATGAATATTTAAACCTGGAATACAAGTTATTTTTATGAAGGATTATTACTATTACTATTATTATTATTATTATTATTATTATTTGTTCTTAAAAAGATTAAAATACTCATTGCTTCGGAGTGCATGATCTTCATCTCGGCGAGACTGTTTGTTCAGTTTCTCCGTGCTCATGAGTGCGAAAGCTGAAATTACCTTTTATAGCTATATTTCTCCTAAACATCGCATCGAAGCGTCAAAAAAAGAGACCATAGGGTACGGCTAAGCACCTCCTCCCTGAAGGGGAAGAACCAGCCGTCAGAAGTGGAGCACATGCTAAGCTACCAAACTCTTTTTAAATTTTCATCACACAGATCCAGCTATATGTTATTATTCTCGATATCATTATTCTTGTTGCAGTTATTATTGTATTACTTGTAAATTGCATTATTGATATTATTATTATTATTATTTATTAATTGTAAAGTTTCAAATTTCATTCTTTCCGATTACAACAATCTTACACGTTATCAAAGCCGTTATTTTGGGTGTGGTTGAATCATTTTAACAATTAATTAACGTTAATTAATTGAAGAAATGTTGAATTGCGGCTAACCTCCAGATTTATCAAAATACTCTTTCACAGATCGGGCAAGGGAAGGAAAAAATACACATATTGTAATGTCCCATGCTCGTGCCCTCGATTGCCCTTCCTCATTCTCCCCGTTTTTTCCGAGGGTCTCGAGCGCGTCTTCCCTTCAAGACCAGAGTCGGGGCTACCTATCGCTCGCGATCTGCCTGGGCTGCCGAGAAGTCTCTCTTCGCGCGGCGCGGGGCGGAGAGCGACGGCGCGGCGACGGCGGCGCTGTGATCACGCCGTGATTAGCGTAATTACACTGCGCGGGGTCGCAATCCGACACTGTCGCTTTCTGGCGGCGCGGTGCAGTGCGGGCGCCTCCTCTTACATTAGTCCGCGTCGTTCCGCCTCCACCCTCACTCCCCCTTCGCCCACTCTCCCGTGCCGGCGCGGGGTCTCCCTAGTCGCTGCGGTGAGCGCTGTGACCACGCTCTCGCCGCAAATGCCCAGCGCCACCCACCAGGCTTCTCACCCGCCCGCGGTGCGAATGGCACGTGCGGCCACACCACTGGCCCTTGTGGGACACCCATGTTTCCTTTATTAGTTTTCATATCTATTATATATTATATTTATTATTTATTTTATATTCACAATTCACTCACAGACTACAAAGTATTAACTCAAAACATGAGCCTAATTAACACTTTTCACTGATTCTTCTTTCTTAATAACTATTGGAAATAACATTTATTTTTCGATTAAAAAGTGTATTTTGAAAATGATGCAGACTTATGCACACCAGCCAATTCTCCAGCACCTGGCGGGAAACACACTCACGGCCTTTAAATATGTAGAACCATCGATCCATAAAACGGCTTAACACTCGCCGTCACCGTTGTTTTTACCATCACAATTAGCATGTTTCGGAAAAATACTCCCTTGGAGTTTCAGAACTTTTCAATGTCTCGGGTCATATCCTCATATTTTAGTTCAATAAAGCTGCTGGTCCCATTAATAGACGTATTTTGATGAGGTATATTCCGAACCTAAATTGGCTTTCCAATGTTTCCTACCAGCGCCTCCTATTACATTAGCCCGGCTCCCATTGCCTTCTCTCTCGCCCTCCCATGCTGCTCGGGCCAGTCCTCGCCCCTCTGCAGCCGCTGTTGACCGCGTGCTCGCCGCAAGCGCCCACCCGGATGATTATGCACGGCCTGGCCATCCACCCGGCGGGGCCTCCGAACTGGACCTTGCGGGACACCCGCGTTTCTTTTCTTCAAATGATTGTTTACTGTTTCCGGGCGCGACAACTGCCGTGGTTATTATTTCCGTAATTGAACTATTTTTATATCTTGGGTGATTGCCTCCTGCTGTGACGTGATATTAGGTAAAGAACTAGACGACAGCTGGCGAAATTTCCCTCTGCAAGTTTCTCCTCCACTACAGAACCGCTCTAGCCGGGAATAAGCTCTAAAACTTCAGACTGGTCTATCGATCTGTGTGGTAGTAAAGTGTATAACTGTGTGTGGGGGGGTGTATATAAGTGGAGAGCGGAGGACGAGAGTGAGGAAGGGATGACCGTTCACAGATATGTTTGTTTCGAGAAAACACGGAAAACTACCGACCATAGTAGCAGGCCGCAATAACTCTTCACCATACAGCAGCCTAGTTATGTACAGAGCTGATGTCAAAAATCCACCACCGGTCTCGAACTTCACGTTCTCACAGTCATGTACTGCGGCTGACAAAAGTTATTGAAATGAGAAGCCTGTCCTTTCTGCGATCGTTAGCTCAATTTTTCTACAAGATTAAGGCAGTGTGATTTAGTCTTTGATTCTCTGTAAACTTAAAATGTTTTAGCCTGATAAAGATGCTGGTCTTCATAGCAGACTTTTTACGAGATAAATTGGGTATTCTCTTTGCTTTTTTGTCTTTCCAGCGATCTATCATATTAGTATAAATCGCTTCAGTCTCACCCGTATCCTCACCCTCGTTCCCACCCCATTCTGTTTCCCTCTCCTTCAGCGAGTGCGGGAGCCGCATGCTTGCCGCAAACACCCAGAGTCACGTTCACACCTATGCCACGCCCATAGGGTGGCTACCAGCTGCCACCCTCGAACTAGCCCCTGCGGGACACCCACGTTGCCGTTAAACTCGTGGGTGACCGTTTTGAAAATTCGCCATTATCTTCTAATTATTTGGACGGTATGCTTTAGCCACTTAAGGAAATGGATACTGTCATCAAAATTTTGAGAGCGGTTATCTAATTAAAACAACATTAAATAAGAATTAAAGTTGATTGCATAAAATGGCGATGTGTTGCAACAATATAAGCTTGGCCATAGCGTAGTGTCACCTAAAAATAATCGCTGGGAAATAAACTATAAAATATATCACATTTATGTAAGAAATATTTTTTTTTCGAAAAATGCCGAGCGTCGACCTTACAAATTTCTCACAGTGATGTAGTTCGGCTTTTGCTCTCGCTGGCAGATTGCAATTCCGAGATCCAGCCGTGTCCGTGAAAACGATCTCCGGGCCTCGGGTCGTTACGAAAACGTGTGAAGCTAGGTACACCGGTCACAATCAGCTCCAGTTCAATTCAATTTTATACCATTTCCGTCACCATGTGATGCGGGGGTTGGGAGGATGATATACCAAATACAAAATTAGTTAAAAAGAAAAAGTAAAGAAACGAAAAAAAGGCTGTGGAAGGGAAAACGTAGAATCAACGTACAATGCTTCCACACGTGTTAACATCTTTCACATGCAGAATCTTGAAAATTTCTTGTTATAATTTCGTAAATAATTAATCACCGTGAATAGTATTTCAAACAAAATAATTACCTCTTCGCTTTTCTGAAATTATTTATAAACAGATTGTAACATTTTCATTCGTACGTCTTCACTTCTAACGGAAACGTCTTGTTCATCAAGCTGCTTCTAGTCAAATGGGGCGATTTGTTCGTAGGATTTGTGAGGTGATGAGTGCAGGTTGATTCGAGGTATCGATTCTACTATGCTAACCATTTTAATACGTTGTCCAACGTTGCCAGTGTCAAACACTGCATAAGTCAATAGTCGTCTACGTTTTGTTGAAGGGCGAAGTATTTTCAGTATAAAAATATGTGATCGGTCACACCATCGCAATGACCTTTTTCACTTACTTGCTGAAGAGGGCTACTATCTCACTGATTCATTTCCGAAGTTTTTTCGCTTAATTTCTTTCTGAAAATTCAATTTAGTTGTTTTCTACAATGAAGATTTGTATGATTTAATTTCTAGAAACTAGTTTCTCTATTCAACTCTCCCACATCTTTGTATCACGAAAAATTGAGCCTTAAGGTTGTCGAATAAATTCAAAATTAATTTTCTTATTCTACTATTGTGCATCTTAATGTGAATAAAAAGTAGTTTCCATAAATTATATTTCTTGACCAAATAAATGAAAAATGAAGGTGCGTGATATTATTAATTCTTAGTGTGTCCTTGTTGGGAATTTTCTAGTAATTGAAGCTTACTAGACAGTGATTCAATGAACTTGTTACCTATAAACATCATCAGATCAAATACGTTCTTTACTTGTTTAAAATAACATTCACATGAATGTATTATTATTATTATTATTATTATTATTATTAATATTAATATCATCTTTATATTTTAAATACGAAAGGTTTTCGTTCAAAAATAATTTTAAATTTTCTACTCAATCAAATTTCGTAATTTTTGCCAATTGCGTAATTGGCCGCAAATGTATAACTGGCTATTATTAATCATTTCTATAACAAAAACACTAAATTTTTATAATATCTTAAAATTAATAGAATGAACGCTTATTTGCCGTCATTGTGTCATTTCTTCATTTTGTTGCAATTGATCTATAGGAAGCACACTAGCGAGAAAAGCGAGCTTCAGTGTGAGGTTATAGTCTTATAAGTTTGAAAGTTGTGTCCTTTTTAAATTTTGTAAAGAACAATGTACAATACGAATGCAATGTACAACAATCGTTTTTCTAATTCCATTGTACAATTCTCACATTTGATGACTGCAACAAGTTGGATAATGATACCCATTTCGATACTGTTTTCATTATGATACAGGTTCATGACCAATGACAGAGAAGCATACAAAGTATTGGCACATATTAGTCATCGAAAGTCTTTATAGTAAATGTTTCGTTCGATTGTGTACATTAAAACTGTATTTCATATTATATTATGCTTTTCAATTTTCATTTATTTTATTATTAGTAATTTTTATTGAAATATTATTTAAAATAAATTGAATTGTAATTTCACTTTGATTCTATTTGACTAGCGCAGTGGTAGTTATCGGAGAGAACATTTGACAAGGTCATTTTGGGTTATATATTGCTGCCGTGTGGGTTTCCTTAAAAAATGTTTGGTTTAAAATGTGTAGTGTACGAAAGGTGGACTGGACACTTTCAGAAATAAGAGAAAATACGAAAATGGTGACGTCGGAATTATTGCCGCAACATCTGTACTCCCTCGTAGGCGATCTCGTAAACCAAAGCCACCTCCGGCGGGGTGGGTAGGGAGCTGTCCGCTAGGTGGCCTTGCTGAATCCTGCAGTCAGTTGCCACGAAACTATTCCATGTAAAAGTTTAGCTTATAAAAGTTACCGATATCCTAGAAAAAGTAAAGTATGAATCTCGATGTAATAGGTATTAATACACTCGTGTTAAGTTTATGATACTCACTTGGTCCTCGCTCATATCGTAATATCACACTCGTGTATAAATATCCATCATTACATCATCGTTCCATAATGTTCTACTAAAACACGAATCCCATTACAGACAAATTTAGACTTTACACAAATTTGTGATTCATTGTGATTTAATTTAAAGTGGAGAGCATGTCCAAATCTTATAAATAATAATATAAAACATTACAGATATATTTTCAAAATAATGTTTATCTCTACGTTCGCAGTGAATAGTTATCGTATTTTTTCTAGAATCTCTAAATCTTTCTCATTCATTAGTCTTGGAGAATACGTAATATAATAGTAGGGATTCAACTAGTTATTATTAGTACAATCATAAAATCAAACGAAATAAATTATCAACGTAGAAAACACTTCAAATTCCGTACCAAGTTAGAAAAAACAATGTTACTCTTGTTGGCTGGAGAAATTAAAGCAATATTTTTCGCTAACAACTAGATATTTTGTACACGTGACACATTTTGTTTCAGCGGTGTTCAATGAAAAATTTTCAAAAGGCTCGGCCAGTCTTCAATTTGAAATTCGTTTATGCATGGCTTCTAATTGATGCCAACTGCAGTAAACTTTTACTGTTCTTTTATAAGCCGTAAAACATAATATTGCGTCGACGAGTTTAGTTTCCGTTAGACGTAAACTGTGCTTGCGATTTTTATTGCCCAGGTAGTTCAGCTGGGAGCTTTATCCACAAAATCTAGAGCGACGAGTTCAAGCCACGGTTTATGCTGCATTTGACTTTCGAGTAACAGATGCAGATACCGAGGAAGAACACGTGCGCGAACGTCAGACCTCAACAAATTCAAGAAATATTGAAAAGTGCTGCACAGTCGCTTGCCAGTTTCTTTCCCGTCGTTACATTTTCTTGTAACAAGACCGCTCCGCGCCGCGCGTCCCTTCCTTCGTTAATTTGGGGAAAAGAGGGAAGAACCATCAATCTCTTGTGTTTTTGTACTGTTTTTATTCATTTATTTTGGCTTGGTCTGTAGCCCTCGGCAGCCATGCACGACTATTACATCACTTCTTTTACATACCTAATTAGCGTGGGTTGACATGATCGTGTAGTTAGTACAGAATTATTGTTATAATTTATAATCATTACATAACTATTGTACTCATTTCAGAAACATGTAACATTATATGAAAACATGATTTGTCACGTCTGCTTATGGTGGGTCAAAAAATTCTAATCTGTTTTCTTTTCAAACGTTTTGGATGTTTCGATCAGATACGCCTTCGAATTTTAAGTGAGTAGCTGACAGTATTTGAGATACTTCCTTGTAGAACTTCACGGATAATGAGATAAATGTATCGTGAATGGTGGGATTGGGTTTCGTTGATTGAGGGTAATTCGGGTTAAACCAAGGTGCTTTTGTGATTATGCTTACGTATTAATTTTGGATGATTTGCATTTTGAGAGTATTGGTTTTGGATGCTGCGGCTCAGACTGGAGATGCGTACCTTAATTTTGGTAGAATCATGGATTAGTATAGATATATAGATGGGTGTAATTGAAGTGGGGATGATTTATTGAGTAGTGGATATATTTGATGTGTACCTCTAGTGCCCAGTGCAATTTTGTCAATTTTGGGCTTATTTCCTCTCCATGTGAGTAGTCTGTCGAACAGTCGTGGATACGAGATACACGGCCGTGGCATTCAAGGGAATTCTTGCTCTCTTCTGATCTTGGTCGGTAAGATGGGTTCATTAACAAATCTTCGAAGAGAGAATACTTTCCCATAGCTCATACTAGCGTTTATCTGTATATGCAATTTTGTGTATACCTGTGTATTGCAATTATATTTTTATAATAATGTTTAACTCTACATTCGCAGATTCACCAATTTGGTACCAAATAAGAAAATACGATGAAATGATGTTGAAGATATTCTGCCTCCGTTTGTTGAGTAGATTGTTGTGCCATTTGCGAAGATGGCAATAGATCTTGATGGTGTGGTAGATACGTTGGCGGTGTAGACGGTGAATAGGATTCGGTAGAGGGTCGAACCCTGCGGAACTCCTGCGTTCATGGGATATGGTGAGAGAGGGTTGGGAACTTGAACTGAAAATGTATGTTGACTAAGAAAACCTATCACACATGTGAGATACTGGAGAGAGTTACGGAGCTTGAATATCAGGTCTGGGTACCATACTGTATCAAAAGCTTTTTTTGCGATGTCTAGGAATACTGCTGCTGTATTTTTGTGGTCATGAAATTCTTCACTAATGTTCTCAGTCAATCGTAATAGTTGGTGTTAGATAGAAAGTATAGGTTGGAAGTGAAACTGATGTGGCGGTATTACATTTGGTGTGGTGAAGTGAGAGTTGAATCTTGTAAAAAGTCGTTTTTCAAATAAATAATTTTCCCATAGAAAATAGCAAAATGAGTTTCAGCTTGCTGTGTCGTCATTTAGTTTTCCTGACTTGGGGTGCGGGTGATATGTGCGTATGTTCATTAACTGAGGAAGTACAGAATTCTCAGTAGTGCATTGAATATTGCTGAGATGTATTCAATGCCTTTTAGGGGAAGACGTTTGAGTGGGAATGCTGAGATTTGATCGAAGCAGTTTGATACTTCGGGGATTGCAAGAGAAATGTATTAAATGTTTTCGATAAGGGAGATGAACTTGGGTCATTATGTTGTAATTGATTTTATTATTATTAATGGTTTTGTGATTTCTTCTAAGGAGAAATTGACGGGTCCAGATTTGTTGGCGGGCTTTGTGTGAATGATGATTCTGCCAGTCGTATCGTATATGCTATTTGTGATTCATCAACTTTTGTAAAATGGGTGATATGGGTGAAAGAGTTCGCTCTTACTGTGGGAACGTTAAATAGCAATGCATATAATATTGTGTAAGTAAATTGATTATTTGTCTATTTCTCATGTGGTTATGAGTGATGTGGTGAAACTAGGAGTTGTGTGGCAAGGAACTGATAATACGGCCAGTTTATCTTTCGGAGACTAACAGAGTGGGTGGGACGAATTTTGCGTAGCAATGTGCAGAGAGAGAAAATGATCTGATTGATGGGTTTTGTGTTTTTTGTGGTCTCTAGAAATAGTCTCTAGAAACGTCAAAATCACGGATATCGGCTTGAATGGATGTACAATAAGCATTTTAAGTGGGGTTTCTGATGCATTCACTGTTAAATTTAGTCGTTGTGTGTCATTAAGAAGTGATACTTTAGTTAGAGATTTATGTTACCCCAAATTATGTTTCACGTTCCTGTCACCCACTATGATGGTTTGTTCGTTGTATGTAAATACTCTGTCGATATCATCTGGCTTGTACGGGATACTTGGAGGTTTATATGGAGGCGTTATTTTAAGAGTGGTACATCTCCATTTACACTCGTTTTGAGACATTGAGACGTTAAGTTAAACGGTATGAAAAAATCGGGAATTGAAATAGAAAGAAAATTGAGTGTTCCTTTTTCTTATAATATAAGAACTTTTTTAAATTTATTTTATTTAAAGTCGCATCAACGACAAGGTTATTAGCGACCTGCAAAAATACATGTTATATTATATTTAATACATGATTGGATAACATAATGAAAATATAATTAAGCAAGAGTGGAACAGTAATTCACAAATGACATACTTATAAATCGTCATACACTTTTAATACTTTACACAATATTAATATTTTTACATGAAAATCAGTGGAGTATAAAATATTTTTAAGATTATCTGTATGATATATGAACTTGTCTGCAAATTTGATGAATAAAAATACTGCCTGTATCTCAGAATATAGAGCAGTAAAGGAGGTATACCACTATAAAAATGAGTTTATCATACCGAATGGTTGAATATGTTAGCTGGACATTTTAAAGAAAAAAGGTCAATTAAAAAAATCGCTTTCTTGAAGTAGAATAAATATGAATTTTACAGTCACTATTTTACATACCTCCTCTCTCATCAGACACATTCAGTCTTCCTCATCTTCAAGTTGTTTTGATCATTTTTTGAGTCTCAGCCTTTCTGAGATAAAGTTCCCTTTCCAAGACTAAGTCGCCTCTCTGTTTATGATCAGAGGCTGGTCATAAATTTTGAAAAATAATTTATTGCAGAAACTGCAAGTATCTTTACGTGGTGAATGAAAGGAGATATCAAAGTCGTCATGAAAAGCTTTACGATAAATATGTATCCCTACAGAGGTTTTATTTTATCTCTGACTTTTATCTAAATATAAACCAAAAATTTTTGTAACATTCAGTTGAGTATTTAAATACTTTTTTGAGAATTATGCTCTCTAGCATAATGACTTTCACATGCTGGAAAACTTTTGATGTGCTCATTGGCATCAGCAATCAGTGCTTCTGGCACACACTTTCTTGACTCATGTTTACCCTTTTGATCAAAATAAGGTGACCTTTCTTCTCCCCTTTTTGATACAATTCTGGCAAGTCTTCCTTTGGAAATTTTGAAATTATGGAGAAAGAAGGTTTTTTCAAACTGTATATTTGTGTTACCAATCTCCAGTCGGTATTCTTAAATGCACACTTTCCTATTTTCTGAAACGTTCTTTGGTCGAAGACGTTGAACAGAATGTTGTGTACATAATACATTTAAGTAGATATTTTGGAGATCAAAATTTCCCAATGCCCAATTTTTTTCTTTCCTCTCGGATTCCGTAATCTTACTTAAACATTTGCGAGTACAGGAGCCGTCGAAATTTTCGAATATTTTCTTCAAATAATTTTGCATGTTTTGTAACGTACTCTTTACAACCGTTTCTTTTGCGTTTTAGGTTTTGTTAACACATATATTTTCCTTCGCCCTTTTTACTTCGAACGCGTTTAACTTTCTCACTAACTGCACTAGACTCCCCACTATTTAAAGAACATGCAATAGTAGAATCTTGATCACAAATTCGTGTTGGCCGGAAATCGGCTTAGATATCAGCGTTTTTTGCATCAGAACTGCCATCTAAAAGTGCAGTAAGATATATCAGTCAATGCCGTTGTACATTAGTTTGCATTATAAGCGTGAATGACAATATAGTACATAAATACACACACATATTACTCGTTCATTTTACATTTGCAAACGGCAGAATTAGGAACTAATGTTGTTTTGAAAGTGAAGGCCCGAACACACAACCGAGAATACACGAATTGTCCAGATGTCAATCAGCATCTGACCAATCAGCTGTCTCCGAAGGCAGCACAAGCGCTACGGACACAGCTGACGAATTATGCCTTTCTGACAGTGAGCTGCAGTCGCGCTCTTAAATGATTAAGATAATATACAATAAAATAGATCACACCACACGCTATTCCCAACATTCCCGTACAATATTTTTATTTCTTCTTTGCACTTATCTACAGCTTAATGGTGATGTTCTTGCCCCGCCGGGGTTCTGTGTGCTGTTCACCGCCATCTATATCATATTAAATGGTCAGTATCTACTGCAGACGCGCGTTTCTCATTCAGTCGGCGGTGACCTCATGTAAACAGATCGCAGCGCTCCATCTACAAATGTAAAGTGAACGAGTAATACACACTTACACACACGTCCTTCCTACAAGTGCTGCTGGCACTTTTTTTTCATTCCTACGTTATGCTAGTTACAATTAATTAATAGCCGCTTTAAAATCTTATCATGTATTCATTATTTAGTATTAACAATAAATGCGAAATCCGTAAAAACAAATTTTTAATAGTACTACCCGTGCAACACGTAACCTACATGCATACTTTTCTTTCACTGACGAAGACGAAACATTTTCGAAACGATGATCTTATTTTAATTTACCTCTCTCTATTAGGATATATTGATCAGGATCTTCATCATCAGTGTCACTAGAAACCTCTCGAAAATCACTCATCACGAGACACGTAGAACTCAATGAAGTTGGATCACTATCAAAATAAACTTAACTAGAGGTATACCCGCTCATTAAATGAGCGGTTTCTTTTTTCTCTACTTGTTAAGTAATCAGGTAAAGAAAAAAACTTTCACTTTACATTGAAAATACCTTGAAAACTAAGAAACGTCTTAAAGAAAAACCCTTTTTCAAAAGGATTGAAAGGTTCACAAATTCAAAAAAGTCTTTGCAATTCAATTACAATATATTTATTAGTTTTCTTTAAATATTTTAATTAAATATATAGTTACAATAAATATAAGACAGTAAAGTTCATGTGTATGGAATGTTACAATACATCATATTTATAATGAATATGGTAAGGTTTGAACATGAGCCACTACTATTTTTTCCACCCTGAAAAAGCGATTATATTAATTGTTAACAACGTTATTTCAGTCAATATTCACGTAAAACATTGCATCTAAAGTTGTGAAACATTTTAACCTACTCAATGAAAGAGCCTTACAACAGATCCACTGTCAAAGAACACATCATCCTCTAAAATTCACTCAATAATAGTGTGTGCAGTTCACTCAATATTTGTGTGAAATATGCCTATCAAAGTGCAAAAATTTTAACCACACAATTAATGAAATACAAAGTAGAGATTCATACAACAGATCCACTGTTAAAAATACATCATCCTCAAAAATTCACTCAATAATATTCATGTGATACATTGCATATCAGAGTGTGAAACATTGTAACCCACAAAATTACTGAAATAGAGATTCACACAACAGATCTACTGTTTATGAATGCATAATCCTCTAAAATAATGTTTCCCCCCAAATAGTTGTGTGGCTAATTTTATAAAATAAATCTTAAATCTAACATGAGACAATTGCAAGGTTATCCAGTTTTTCAGGTCTTCCTTTGCACAGTGTAGTTCTTGTTGGAAACATTTTGCAATTTTATGTGTGAAAAAAGGTTTGTGCTGCCTTACAGAAGAAAGAGTCAACATAGGTGAAATGTTAACTAATATTCTTCAGAAAACAAAGATGCAATATATTAAATGAACATTACTCGATAACTTATCTATTGTTTCTAAAGTAAAATTAATATCTACAATATTTCTTTGTAGACAACATTAGATGTGTAATATTTACAATTGAAATCTCCTTGTACACTGGATTTTACAATTTCCACTTTTACATCATGAAAGGATTTTACTCGTGAAAAACTGACATAGAGTTGACCATGTGTGAAAACTGGTGAACGAAGATAAATACCTATCTTATCAAATGTTTGGCCTTGCGATTTGTTTATTGTCATAGCAAAAGACAAACGGATTGGAAATTGACGTCTTTTCATCATAAATGGCATTGTAGGGTCTGAAGGCATTAACTCTATTCTTGGTATGAGTACTGTCTGCGAGTTAGTCTTTCCTGCCTATAATTACTTCTGTTTCAATCAAATTCCTATGCATTCTTTTAACTACCATTCTTGTACCATTCACCAATCCCTTTTCAGCATCCAGATTTCTCACTAACATAACAACCGCACCAATTTTCAATGTCAATTTGTGTGGAGGCAGTCCTGAAGGATTTAAAGTGTTCAAAAATTCTGTGGGATATAGCTGTTTGTCACTCTCTTTTTCTGTTAAAACAACTGAATCTATGCTTAAATATGTTTTTGAATCCCCCTTGATAATTTCTGTTACTACTCTATTATTTATCATCAAACAATCTTCATTTTTGGGGCATAGAATAGCTCTATTATAACAATATTCGCTATTTCCACCTTCAACCAATTTATCAAAAATGTGAGTAACTATATCATCTCGGTAAATACACTGGGTGGTATTTCTATTGCAACTGGTGATATTTCTTCATACACAGGAAGGGTACCATTTCCTAGTTTAATTAACCACTCACTGAAGGCTGTGTCTCCTTGTGCTCTCATGTTCCTGGTAAGTCTGTATTGATGTACAAATGGCCACAATTCCGACGATTTTAATACTTGTTCACAAATGGTAACCCTGTTTCCTCTACGTACAACCGGAAGGATTTGTCTAAAATCACCACCAAAGAGGATACATTTACCTCCAAATTGTTCCTGTGATTGCATGATATCTTGTAGAAGTTTGTTTACTACAGTTAATGCCACTCTTGGTACCATTGAAACTTCATCCCAGATAATCAAATGTGCCTTTCGTAAATTATCAGCCTCTGTCGAATTAGGTCTCAAAGAAGATACTGAATTTTCCAGCATAGGAATTGGGAACTTGAAAATGCTGTGTGCTGTTCGACCACCTTCCAATAAAGTTGCAGCTATGCCTGTCCAAGCAACAGGAAAAACAATTTTGGTTTCTCCTCTAAGAATGTGTAAAATGCATTTATAAATGAAAGTTTTTCCTGTTCCTCCTGGGCCATCTACAAACCAACATTTTGAATGTCCAGATTTAATGCATCCTAATACTTCATCTACAATGGTCTTTTGTTCGTGATTCAGAGAGGCATACAATGCCTTTCCTTTCTGAATTTCATCTTCTTTATTGAACACAAATGATGAGCGCTGTAAATTCAGAAGAGGTTCAGGTAGATTGAGTTTGGAACAATTTAAACCATGAGATTTAAGAATATTGTTAATTTCAGACAATGCCAAATGTTGACTGAATTCATCACTGTGACTTAATTTGAAATCCTCACATAAATAATTTTTAAACTTTTCCCACATATCTTTGATGTTTGAAGGATTGCAAAAAACGCATATGTATGCAAACAACTGTCTCAGCTTTTGAGGCATGTGAAACAATGATGCTTCGTCAAGACAATCATTCCATTCTTCATCATCCTCTACCAGATGTAGAGCTTTAGCAGCCAAGAAGAAAGTTTCACATTCTTGTCCATTAATTGTTTTAAGCTCCTCATATGATGAAGCCCCCTTTCTATGCAGAAGTAAAATGCGAAGGAAGAATCTCTCTCTATCAGAAGGATTTACAGTGAACATTCTTCCAATGCACTTGCTCGGTCTCTTCCTTTTTTGCCACTTATTATTTGACCATATGTAATGTTCTGGGATATCTTTATACAGAATGTCTTTTGCAAACACATCAGTTTTATTTAATGCAAACCATCCTGTCAACTTCGTTTCTCTTGCATTGGCACTATTCAATGCTTCTCTTTCATTTCCTGCTTGAAAATATACAATATGTTCCTGTGGCAAATGTACCGGTAATCTCTCTATTGAGTGAGATTTCTTCTGCATATACCTTTCGTGGAGACGCCAAACTGCTTCTGCTGGACTCACATAGCGAGTATTGATGTGAGCAGAAGCCTCATCTACTGACATAGTTGCCTCATTTTCTGCATTTTGTCTAATTTTAAGTGCAGCACAGTCATGGCCCTTATAAATATATTTGAATACATACTTTATGCACCTTATAGAACTGCAGACTTCAACATTTATATGGGCATTGAATCTTAATGTCAAGTACGGGTTGTATGGCACGATCCATCTGTTGTCTACCTGAACACCATTACGCACTACAATTTTATTGTCATTTCTTCTTCGATATAGGGGGTACCCATTAATATTGCTGTGCGTTTCTGCAACAAATTCTTTGGGATAACCCTTAGTGCAGGTTCCATTTTCCATGCATGGAGCAGCTGGATTTAAAGAACCGCATGGTCCATGTATCATGCACCTACTCACAATGTTGTGCAGTTGTGGATCTACAGACACATCTGGTAATTCAGCCGTCACAATAGAATCAATGTCTTCTACCTCTCTTATCTTGTCTTCATCTTTTAAGACAACTAAAATGTGTGCATGTGGCAAACCCCTCTTTTGAAATTCTATAACGTGCACATGAGCAGTAACTACACCAAAGATATGCCCTTCCGTAATTTCCGACATCAGAGCTATTAATTTTTAATAAAACACTCTAGAAACTAAATCAGGTCTATTTTCAGATTTTTGGTAGGAAGGTACATTATCAACTATTTCTTTCCACTTGGGATTAGCAGTAAAAGTAATAATAAGTCAGGTTTCCCAAAACGTGCTACAATAGACATGGCATCTTGATAATTTTGGAGCATGTTCCTTGGACTCCCTATGAAAGTAGATGGTAAACCACTGGTATTCCAGGACGTATACCTCGTTCATGAGCTTCTGAAGAGAGGAAATCCGTCAGTCCTTTGTAGTTTTCAGCTCTTAGTTGCTTCTGATGCGACATCACATATGCAATTCTTGAACCCTCAACTTTGACGTAAGCATCTACAACGTATTGTTGGAACAATCTGCCAGAACTGTGTAAAATACTGAAACCATCTCTTACTGCTAAGCGGTAAGAATAGTACTGCAACTGAGTAGCAACATTACGAACCGAGGTGGTATGGACAGAATCATGACTGAGCCCAAGCTTCCACGATGGTTCTCCACATGGAAAAAGTAATGGATAAGACATGGGATCAGTATGAGGGTTGAGAGCAGAAATTCTTTTAACCTGATGACCAGATGCTTTGGAATGAATCGTGAAAGAAATATTGTTGGGGGGAGCTCCATCGTCACTTAGAAATACAGCGGCAATTTCACCAGTTGTAGATGGATTGTAACGTCTTTTATCAAAAGTATTGTCCGCAGAAAAAGTTATATGGTAAGTAGGAACAGAATCAGAACAGGTTTGCTTCAAATTTGCTTCCACGTCAACCATATGTTTAAACAATTTCGCATAGGGATTGACACTGTGAAGCATGTGCATCAGTAAAGACATTAAATCAGTGTCACATTCCTTATTACTACTTTCATTCATTCTGACTTGTAAAGCAGAGTCCGAGTCTAGAATAAAGAGACCTGCGTACTTTGGAGGATTGTCATTATTGGGATGTAGTGTTCCCACTGAATGGTACATTTGTCCATGAATTTTATAACAGTAAGGCCCACGGTTTCTGAAAGTTGAAATATTTGCTTGCACAGAGGCAAATGCTAGAGCATTGTTATAATTTCTAATGTTATTCAAGTAATGTCTTGATTGTTCATCATTTTTGGTAATTAACTTCTGTATGAGTTCAGGAACCTCAATAGGGGGAACAATATCAGATTTATTTTGCCTTTGTGACAACAAATAGTAAACCCACCTTGTACTTTTTCACAGGCAAAGTTTCTCGCATTACAGTACTCACACAACAAAGACATTTCTCCCAAATAATATTCCTGGACATCTTTATCATTTCGGAGCATCCATCCCTTCTTGTTCACCCTACTGTTTGACTGTACTGGGTATTCTTCTCTGCGGACTGAGACATCTGGTTCATCCGATCCTCTGCCAACTTCATTTACTTGTCGTGAAGGACACCTTCTGTTGTTTTGATCTCTCTTTCTTTTCTTACGTTCGCTCTCCAAATTCAAACACCTCTTACGTGCCATTGTATCTACAAATCACAAATCATATCAGTATATAAATATGTTGTCCACAAATGATAAATATTACAAATCAGTTGTAAACTACAAAGTATTAGCTATAACAATATTACAGCACTGTAATAATTTTTAATTTATTAGTCATTTTCAGGATTGATTAGAGAAAATATTGCAAGAAATGCACACTTACAGATCAAGTAAGTAACAGTTCTTCCCTTTTAAAAATGTAAGGGTGAAATGTTTAATACCCTTACCCTGTTAATTTGTCAGTGGCCTTGCACGTTCCTGAAAATAATTCATCAACATCAGTATACCTGTTATTCTATTTACAAATTACAAATAAGAACTCAGTTATATAGCAAGATTGCAATAATACCAATTGTATTAATAAGTACCTTTCGTTACTCCTTTGGTTTCAAAAATTTGAAAGTTCACTGCCACACTTAAATAGATTCTTGGCGTTGCTTTGCAAGCTGCTGAAAAGTATTCAGCAATCGCAATGTACAAAAACATTCAATAAATAGTTAAGTACAATGTACAACTCCCAAACAAAACAAAATGATACATGTATACCTTACATATAATTCCCTTATCCTGTTAATTTGTCAGTGGCCTTGCACGTTCCTGAAAATAATTCATCAACATCAGTATACCTGTCATTCTATTTACAAATTACAAATAAGAACTCAGTTATATAGCAAGATTGCAATAATACCAATTGTATTAATAAGTACCTTTCGTTACTCCTTTGGTTTCAAAAATTTGAAAGTTCACTGCCACACTTAAATAGATTCTTGGCGTTGCTTTGCAAGCTGCTGAAAAGTATTCAGCAATCTCAATGTACAAAAACATTCAATAAATAGTTAAGTACAATGTACAACTCCCAAACAAAACAAAATCATACGTGTATACCTTACATAATTACATTATTAATAATACATGCCTTTAGCAACTACTTTGGCTTCAAAAATTCCGAAGTTCACTGTCTCGCTCGAATAGATTTTTGTCGTGGCTTTGGACTCTACTGAAAAATAACGTGCATTCTTCGATTTCACAAAATGTCCAAGACCTGCAACCTGTAACGGTCGTTGCGAGAAGAGAAGAGTTGCTGAGTTCCCATCATGCTTGCTGCTGTTCCCGTCGATTCGATAATCGATTCTGAAGTGAAGCAAATATCTAAATCGAATCGCACGTATCGTCCGGCTGTTCATTTTATTGCAAATATTTTTTTCTATACTAAAAAAATTGAAAAAAGTTAACCCCAGTCCGAGACAATGAAAAAAAGAGCTTTCAGAAAAATGCTTCCCGAGCGGAATCGGTCGCGTACTTTATCCGTAGTAGTTCTAAATCGAAACTGCCTTTCCCTAATAATATATATGATGCAATCTCCAGTAATTTGCTTGCATTGTGATGCGCTCTGTCGACCACAGAAGAAACCTGGATTTGCACGACTTCGTGAATACGTTTAATTTGCACCACTTCGTGTATAACCCATTTTCGCGGATTTGAAAATGGAGTTAACTCCATTTGTCTAAAAGGTGGAGTTGTACGACTACTAAAGTAACGCCTCCATATACGGATATTAATGAATGCTCGTTGTAGGTATATTGCTTTTGCTTCCATCTTTGTAAGTACTGTTTCGATGAACTGATTACTCTTGATGAGATATATTAATTTTAAGAAATATTGCGACTCCACTACTGCACCAAATTCTTGAGAGATCATGCTGATATAATATATATCCTAGAATAGAAATTCTCATAGAGGGACCCCGATGTTAGATATGCACGCTTCATGGAATTCATTGCTATGCAGAAAATGGGTGTTAAGACGTAATCCATTTGCATTGCATGTTCTACTACGGAGGAGGAGTGTGTGGGAACCAACGAAGGTGGCGTGGGATGAAGGATGTTGGTGTGGGAGTGCTGGATTTCATAGAACGAGTTGTTGGATGTTTTAGGAGTTGGTATAGTGAGAGGTAGTGAATAGGAATTGTTTCCCTGGTTAGCTTACTTCGATATGATTTGCACTCGCAACTGGAAGCACGATGAGTGTGAGGTGTTGCTACCACAGCAGTAGACTGTAGTAAGGATCTTGGGGTGAGGTAGCTAACTTCACATCCTCGGTGGCTCAGAGTGATGACAAATAATCCACATTTTATGATCTAATTTTAATTATACAAGAAATAATGAAGTTACAGATACGATATGATGTATAAATGGCATTCAAACCATATGCAATCTGAATAGAGTGATCAGTGCAATATCTTAAACTGATAATGAGAACAGGGAAGTCACTATAACAAATGTATGCATAACGCATGACAAACACCTGGAGACACGAATAGAATATGTGAATGTACTGACCAATGAGTAATTAATACATAATGCATGACAAACACCTGAAGATACAAATAGAATGCACATGCAATTAAACAATTGAAAACGTTACAGTTTCCTTGAAGATAGCACAGTTCCTGGAGTCTGCCAGTAGGTCGTACGCAAACACTCAATTTGGCGGACGTGATCTATCCGTGGCTGACCCAGGACGAGGAAATGCACACAGAGCGGTGGTATTTGAATGTAGTTCTGCTCACGTGTAAGCCTTGACAATGGCTTAAATAGCAAGTAGCAAAGGGGAAGCATGCCTCCTGCCCATGCGATTTACACGTGCCAAACCTTTTCACTTGGTATTCAAATAAAAGGAGAAAAACGAACTGTCGTGTCCGTTTCAAAGTTTGCGACACTCTAACAAACATGTAATTAACGTCGCACTCAGTAAAATAAACTAGATGATTGAAGATAAGGGACGGTGTGTAGTTCACCCGAAACCTCGCCATTTTTGCCTCATACAACATACGTCCGCACGTCACGACCGCCAGTGTCGAAGTGTGAGAACTTCCGGCCTGGCGATTGTTGGGCCTCTAAGCCCGTCCGGTGAGAGATGTGTCACTCGGCGCAGGTCAAAGAAGTTAAGGAGGCAGAGGGGCATCTTCGCTATATCCAACAATGAGTCTTTTCATAATGTGCACATTTTATCCTATCGATTAAACAGTTAGATATGAAGGTCTGAACACTTGCTAGTTTAAACACTTGCTGAATCGTGGCGTAAAAACGCTGTTCCTTATAGTATGTCCTTTAAGATTAACATTGATGGCACTGTTGTAGACCTGGTATAAGACGTTCTTCTATAGAGATTATTGCATTAAAAAGATTTTTTCAGATTTGTTTTAGTGATTAGAGAGGTTTTGTAGATTTCTATTTCGGCATTCAAGTTTGAGACAGTAACTGCAGACAAAACCATAGTTTTCAGGTATAGTTTGTCAGTCTGATGACTGCTATTATAGGATCACTTTTGGCAATGAGTTCTCAAAAGATTTGTATTTCTGTGACTGGCACATTTACTCATACTACTGAAATTGTTGATCTCGATATGTACGGCAATATAGCTCATTTGTCGACGGGGTTAAAGTGTAGTATTACCATCAGTTGGGTTGATTTTACTTTCTGTGCACGATTCTTTGTCTCTCATGATAAAAGTTGAATGTTTAAGTAGTTCTTTTATTTTTCTTAGTTCTGTGCGCACGGATGGATCATAGATAAGGGTGGGAGGTTCAAATTGATGTGAGTGAGAGGGTTCATTGAAATTGCAACGGCTGAATCAGGGATAAGAGTAAGGTGTGAAAATCTGTTGTTTGTTGGAACATTATAAGTTGTAAATTTGTCAGAAGGAGGGAGCTGGTTGATATAAGGTTGGTTATATAAAGGAAGCATTCATTGGAGCCCTATTTTCGGCCTCATTAGCAAAGGTTCATGCATGCCACTTATTTCTTGGCTAATAATGTCACAATTGTGGTGAAGTGTGCTGAATGAGATCTTGGTAGGTTGGCTGGCTAGTGCTGTTGCAGGTGAGTCCCAGGAAATTGCAGATGTGTCACATATTGGTAACAGTTGTTCAGCTACTGCAAAGCTGATGACACCGCTTCTGGTAAAAAAGGCTACTCGGCGTATGGTTCTAATGTTTGGGCATCGAACTATTACACTTGTCTGAGTCATTCAGTATTGCAGTGTTTGAAGTCCATGTGGGTATATCCCCTCAGGTACGACTATTGTAGTGGAAAACGTTTGGAATAGCACTGATTAATAAAACTTTCACAGCACTGCGCTAAGTGAATCTCTTAGTTTCCTGAGCGTCCTGCCTCGTTCCGAAAAGGCTTATTGGATAACTCATTTCACCGTGAATTAGCAAGTCTGCCACTTAGCGTTACATTGAGCGCAAAGCGCTATGCAATTCTTTTAGAGTTCAACAATAGCTCTTGATTTTGTTATTTTACAATCAAATTTAGGATTATGAGGGAGCGGTGCACTAATTTGGGCGCACGAATTGTCTATTCTGAGGAGAGGAACGAGAAGAAAAAAGGGAAAGTACGAGAGTAAAGACAAAAGAAGTATGAAAAGAAGACAGAGAACAACTACGAGAAGAAAGGAGGAGAAGTACGAAGGGACCAAAAGATAGACGGAAGCTTCAAGGAGGCAGATAGAGGGGAAAGAACGAGTAGAAGGAAGGAAAGAGAAGGAGGAGAAATTGAGCTATAAAGGAGGAAGAGTAGGAGTTGTTAGAAAGGAACGAGGAAAGAGTAGGAGGAGGAGAAGAAGTAGAAAGAGAAAGTAAAGGAGAAGAAAGAGAAGAAAAGAAGAAGAAAGAGAAAAGAAGAAGAAGAAAGAGAAGAAGAAGAAAGAGAAGAAGAAGAAGAAGAAGAAAGAGAAGAAGAAGAGAAGAAGAAGAAGAAGAAAGAGAAGAAGAAAGAGAAGAAGAAGAAGAAGAAGAAGAAGAAAGAGGAGAAGAAGAAGAAGAAAGAGAAGAAGAAGAAGAAGAAAGAGAAGAAGAAGAAGAAGAAGAAAGAGAAGAAGAAGAAGAAGAAGGGAGAGGAGAATGAGGAGGAAGAGGAGAATGTACACAAAACAGGGGAGAAGAGTAGAGAGAAATGAGAAGGAAGAGACAGGAAGGAAGATGAAAAGAAGGGAGGAAAGTGAAAGAGGAGGTGAGAGAAAGGGCAAGGAGAATGTCGAGAAGGAGAAAGAGGAAAAGGACGTAAAAATATTCAGCTGGAAGCTTAATCCACGAAACATGAAGCGCATAAAACACGAAGCTTATTCGACATTTTTAGCCACAAGGGCTTATAAATACCTCAAGATATTCTAGAAATATCGGAAGACGCTCTGCCGTCGATCTCTTACAGCCAATAATATCTTTGCAGTCGGGGCGTTTTCTTGAGCCATTTGCAAGCTCGCGCTGTTCTGCCGTTTCCGCGCGTCGTGGATTGGGGGTGGAGCAGTAAAAACATCTTCGTAACGTCTTTGGAGCCTCGAACGGAGCGCGTGCGAGGATTTTCCTCGAAAACTTTTGCGCGCCGCGTCGTAAAACGCCACAGACGCGTCTCGTGTCTTTTTCCTCGGCGACGTCTGCAGCGCGAGGCGAATATGCTGAGGCATAAAATTAACAACTGTTTCATTAATGGCTGTATTATGTCTGGAGACGAGGAAAGCTGTCTGTGCTTAAGTGCTTCTGCTGTTCAAGGAGCATTAATCTGTTTTTGCGGGACTCTTCTGCTGCCGCCGCCGCCATCTGAGCTGCTACTATCCGAAAATAAAGACCAAACGAGAGATTGAGATGTCAAACACAACGAGCGACTTGAATCAGCGGAGAATTTTCATGTGGTCTTTTCGTATAATGTTATTAGTCTTGTATAATGAACTGGTTCTTTCACGACGTTCTTGTGCGTGGAGTATCTTTGTTAGGTTGGAGAGAAAGGTCCTTCTCTGTTGAGGTTCTTTGACTAGAGAAAGAATCTTCGAGTTTCAGAACGGCACTCCAGCAACAGCCTGGGTTTCGAAATAGTCCGATTTCATTAGGATGCTTGAACGTGCCTCAAACTATAATTCTTTAATAACGCACGATACATTATCTCCATTCTATTTACTCTTCAATCTTGAAAGACGAACAAATGGCTCCTCGTATCTGAGCATAGTCTTTCTAGGTGTGATTCCGTAGTAAAAACACGGCCGTCATTAGAGTAATCGGAGATAATATCATATTTAATTAGGATGGTGCACTATTTATTTATACATTTATTTATTTATTTATTTGTGTGAGAAGAATTTCATCAATTATCACTACAAATACCGAACACATACAAAGAATAAAAAGCTCTCAAAAAACACTCTTTTCCAAAAACATCGACATACACACCCCACGACATTTATGTTATCCCCGATCAATGTCTTGCTTTGGCAAAACCAAAAGGCGTTTCTAAAACCGAGTCCCCCGTATTACATACACATGAGGACGGTCTAGACCTCATGAAAGATTTGTCTCTGTTTCTCGTCACACACGCACTAACTAGGTTCTGCCGTGTAGTCCCATTCGTTAACGCTGTGTACACGTATAAAAATGTAAGGTGCATCAAGGACATAGAGAACGTGCATTAGATCGAGAAGCTAATAGAGCGATTCACTCCATAGAGCATTTCAAATCTAACAATACATTAGAAATTCATTATTTTTCTTATCCTTACGAATTTATTTATCGTTAAAATGTTCAGAAAACTCAAGAAGTAATGACTAAGTACTTACGTTGCACTACCGCACAATAAATTATTCTTCATAACACGAAGAGAAGAAATGCAATAACCATTTCTGGACAACTCACTGAATATAAATTTCATTTTGCATCCGTTGGACGATGACGAAGATTAGGAGTTCAACTTCTAAGAAGTGTCTCTCATTATCGGAAATCAAGATATTTACGAAAATATTAGTATGAGAAACAGACAGCTACAAACCTGCAAGTCATTTTGGTGCGCCTCTTATGTTATGATTATTACTATTATTATTATTATTATTATTATTATTATTATTATTATTATTATTATTTTGTCTTTTCCCGTTACTATGAGATTCGCGATAATGGGTGTGGGGTCATATTTTATTAATTTTCACACACTCCATTATTTAATTTGGCGAATGTTTTACGGCCAGATGTCCTTCCTGACGCCAACACAAGCACGACACACACACAACGATGCCCGAGGCAGCATTCGAACCCACGACCCTTCTGTTCACGACCACCACGGCACTACTGGTTTAGCGATCTCAGCCACCGGATCGGTGTGTTATGATTATATTGAATGCTGTACATTAAAGAGAGGAGTATATTAAAGAGAAATATCAGAGGTACGATTTAGCAAACCATTCTCTTAAAAAGAGTGAATGTAACGGATTGTTTTAAAATTCCGGGTTTAGAACATTGAATGAGCCAGACCCCCGAATCTCTACCAGCAGGAGAGGTGGCTCAGGGCAACTGACGTCACTGCAGTGCCTCTGCCCGGGAGGTCCCAGATTCAAGTCCCGACGGCGGCGGCAGGAGTTTCGACACTAGCTTGTCAGCTAGGTGGAATTCAATCGCTGTCGGGAGGACAATTCTAGCGGCCGGCTGCTCTGATCGGTAGTTTTCCGTGGTTTCTCCGATCAACACCAGGCGAATGCTGGAGCAGTACTCTGACAAAGAGGCCACGGACCGCGCGGGATCTTTCCTATCTCGTCCTTGCCCTATCCTCACCCCTTACTTACACACACACTGACATGCTCTACACTACCACATATGTCGGGAGACCCCTCAAGAGCTTAGAGATGGTGCCGGCTAGGGCGGTGCCGCGTTGGTGGGGGAAAACCCTGGTATCTGTTTGGGGAAACCCTGTTTGCCAACGGGAAGGTCGGCGCCGGATCTCGATCCCCAAAGGGGGGTGATAAACGCCATCTCCTGAAGAAATACCATGCACTGCACTTACGGGGACGATTGACCTAAGCAGTTGATGCGTCCTCAATCTTCAACAATCAATCAATCAATCATCGGACGACTACCTCAGAATTTTTCAGTGCCAACTTTACGACACTTAACGACTCGCTATTCACGTTCATTGGCTTATCCTTCGAAAGAATCAGGTGTATTTGAAAGTTCGCAGATATCAGCGCAGAGATTATAATGTAACATAATAAAAGTAAGTTTAGAACACAAAGAAATAGAATTACAATGATTCCTTTTTACTTTCTCACTACTACAGAGGAAGTATTGTAATGCTGCAGGGGGAAAACGGCAAATTTTCGACACAAAATGGCTTATTGTCTGGGTCTAGCAACGAAGAACATGCCTATATACAGACTGTTCATTTTGTCGTTCGCCGACAATTTGGTCCGGTTCATTCGCCCAGCGAGTCGCTGGCTCGCCTCCCGTGCTGACTTACGGGAACTATTGCTGCGCATATCTTACTGCTTACAGAAGATGCTGAAAGCAGTGCCATACGGCTCGAATCATTCTTCTCCTCCGGAACATATCCGATTTACTCTTCGAAGCAAGTCTCGAGGAATTGCGATTTTCTTTTCAATAGAGCAATAGAACTCTTCCTCCGAAAGCGGGTTTTCTGCATACGCCTGATCTTTCAAGTAATTTAAAGGAAAAAGTCACAAGGGGTCAGATCGGGTGATGTAGGTGGCCATAACCCACGACTAATTATTCAGTCGTCACTGTCAACATTAAAAGTTCTTGAATCGAACAGCAGTGAGAGCAGTTGTGGGATCCTGTTGAAAGTGACCATGGGCGCCGCAAAGATTTTCTTGGAGATTGTTGTAATCTGGCAGAGATTACGTTCACCTTCTCTTCTGTCAGGATATTGCGCATTCGACACTTTTGTTTGATAATTAAAATTCCATGGGTGTGAAATTTCCGTACAAACTTTAAAATTGTCGACCGATATGGAATATTCAGATGTACACGAAAGCTTTCGCGGCTCGAGTTCATGTTAGGCGAAACGTCGGCCTCTCTGCTAACGACGCGGCGTCACCCGGACAGCCGAGAAGCTATGGAATATTCAGCCTCGGAAATTTGTCAATAAAACTCTTGCGGCACTTACTGGTTGACTTAAGTCGAACGAAGGTGTCGTAAAGAAATATTCTCTGCTTTAAAAACATTTTATGATGCGCAGTTGCTCTTGGGACACTGGGGTATCGGTCGGTCACGCCGAGCGATACAAGCGCCGGCTGAACGCGACCCTTGTTGACAAATCCTCGGGGAACCGAGGGCTCGATCGCAGAGGCAAGCGGCGCCTTATTGTCGCCAAAAGATAAAATAAACACCCTTTAGATATGTGGTAAACTAGCGTACCCGTGCGAGAACTCTCGCATGTTAAATTCCCTGTCTTTCCTTTTCCATATTAAGAGATGGAGTTGTTAACGAAACGTGTATATTTGTTTAAAAAATGAAAAAGGTAACTTCCAATATATTTACAGCATTTGAAATAAAAATAAAAACAATAAAATTGGTGCTTGAAATAAATTTTGAATAAAGGTTTATTCAATGTTATACGTAAACATGTTCTTGGAACAATTCTCAACACTTCCTTAAAAGCAGTTGAAGTAATTATGCAATCTTCCTTGGCAATTGGCTCTTCGCTTTCCCTGATAGTCACAAAAATATTATAAAAGCTTTTCTCGACGAAGCAACTTGAAGATGTCCATGCAAAAAGGCAGGAAAGGGCAGGCATAACCCTACTTTTTGGAATATTATTTAACTTTGTTACTGAACTGACAGGTACATCCGTGCAATTTAATCGCCAAGAATATCAAGTAATTAGTTTCATTTCACGTACACTTGTAGATTCTGCACATCTGTGAACAGGTGGGGTGGTATAGAAAAGCGCCGGGTCAGCATAATATAATAAAATGTTCAAGAAGCTTTCGTCCCACTGATTTCGGCGCAAGGAAAGTTTCTTTGTGGCCTTCAGCTTCAAAATTTGTAATGCCCAGGAACGCTTCGCTTAGAATTCTTCGAACGCTTCGCTTCGAATTCTTCAACTAACTAGATTTTAATAATGCTGCCCGAGTGTTGCGTGATCTTTTGACGTGAATATTTCGATTCATTTTTTCAACAAATCCTTCATATTTCGAAGTCAAAGTGCAAATTGCCATGTCTCCGAGAAGTTCTCTTTCTTTAGAGATCTCATAGATGAAGATCGGTTGCCTGTGCGCAAAATTCATCTGTACTACTGAAATAATATAGGAGAGGATTTTAAATAATATAAACAATAAAACCTGAGATGAAGTCGTAGCATCTGGACTATCATACCAGCACCAGCACCAGCTGCACCAACTATACTTCAACCTATTTTCAATGATTAATATATCAGTCTGTTTAATAATAAATTTAGATCTAGATCTTTTACTAACCTGCTCAAAAGAGCATTTATAGTACTAAATGTACTACAAGAATAGTCCTAATGTTCTTCAACTTGTTCAAGATATAAATTAACTTGTTGAAATTACTAATCATTCTAGGGAACGTATTATATCCTAGCATTTTCCATGCAATATCGTGACTGATCTCGCTACTTGAAAATGTCACTGAATCACTGCTGATAAAGAAAATGCTGGCACAGGTAAAACAGAATCCAATCGTAACAAGACAGTCTCCGTGTATTTGACCCTAACTCGCCGCATTCGCACGAAGTTTTCTCACTCCTGCTTCCCGCCTGCGACACGAGTGACTGCGCTAAGCAGATATCGCCACGTGCCCAGAATCTTTGCGAAGGCCATTCGCGTGCTCGTTCATCTGACGGCCCTGGGCTAAACCATAAGTAGCATTTTTACCAAATTTTTC
Organism: Acheta domesticus; assembly: GCA_031308135.1. NCBI lineage: Eukaryota > Metazoa > Arthropoda > Insecta > Orthoptera > Gryllidae > Acheta > Acheta domesticus. The sequence goes on from JAHLJT010004567.1 coordinate 214,978,626, forward strand.
CACAAACTGGGAATTTTTATATTGCAAACAATTATTTTCTCATAAATGGCTCCAAATTTTTTCTTTGAATATTTTTCACGTATGTAGCAAAGAATTGTAAAGAAGGTGATGCTGGTCAAATTTTCGACGCTTTCTCTGTATTTTCGAAAATTAAAAAAAGTCGAATAAGTAAATTGTAATTTCCCGCACTTCGTTTGGGTTATGTGAATGAAATTTGAGAGATGCTTGATGTCATTCGAACACTAAAAAGAAAGATTACGTTTAAAATGACTTAAGCCAAATCTATTTTAAATAGCGTCATTTATTTCAGTTAGTGAAGTCAGTGAAAACGAATGGACAATTTCGCTTCGCAGGGTAAAGTACGGGAATGACGAATTATTCGTGTAAAAACAAATAGTTTTGATCAACACAATATTATATTTAGTTAGTATATTTTTCTATTCTTTTGCATTTTGTTGCTATCGGTATCAAGATTGTTGATTTACATATCGTGAATGATACATGAATCCAGGGGAGGTTGTTGGTTTGACAAAGCCGCACTGGTAATAGAAGGTCGCCGCTGTTTCGCGTTATTATAAACTAATAATTTTAAGTGTGGCTAAAATACATATCGAATATCGTTGGTACATTTATGTAGAACGTGTATACACTGAATTTAATGGCGGAAAGCTGTTTTTGTTTAAACGTTTGAATTTAAAAAAATATATGTATTTTTTGCAGTTCATTTGTTTTAGAAGTGTTCAAATTTAGTTGAAGTGTAAGACAAAAAATGTCGCATTCTAATATTACATATTCATTAACAATATTGTAAGAAAGTATGTGCTGGAGTAGCACCATTTGATTAATTCAATTTGATTAAACAGCGTCCATAAATTCTTCAGTAAGGGTTTCCTACACTAATTAAGTATATCATGGAAGTTTATAACTTTTATTCTGAAGTATTCTTTTACAATTCTTCATTTTTATCCAACTCATCTTTCGATTTCTTCACAGCAAATCCAAAACTCTGTTTCTCTCCTAATCTTTCCCGTTTTCGCTGTCCGCATCAACGGCAATTCTTTCTTATCTCGTCGCACTCATTTTTCCATCCTTGGGCTCGGTGCTGTCGCGGGTCTAACGAGCCGTCTCGGAATGAAGCAACTTGCCCCCCCCACCTCCCCCGCCCCCCCACCAGTTCCAAGGCGACCGTCGCGTCGCCACGAAAGCCGTTCGTTAAGAGAAACAGCGGCGGCTGCGGTGGCGAAGGAGACGGCGCCAAAGAAGCAGCCACATTTGCATTCATAGGCAAATGCATTTCCTCGAAGACCGTCTTCGCGTCGGCGTCCTTTGGCTTTATATTACCCGGGAGCGTAGGCGAGATTAACGATCCGTCTCTGTTAGGGAGCCTGCGTGATGGTGTTCTTCGTTGAGTGTGCGATAGATAATTAACATTATTCATAAGTTTTTACGTGTTGAATTCTTGAGTTCCACAATATAGTATAATGAAAACGTTATATAATAGTAATTTTGAGTGGTAAAAGTGATTTTATTTTGCTTGTAGGATTGCGCCTTTAAGCCTATTGCCTTTGTCTCGCAACATTTCCTAATTGCAAAATAAAATCACATTTACCGCGTTTGTCACACATTATTTTTAGATAGCTTTATTGACTTTTAATTTAATTTTATTCAATTGTACAAATCTCCAGGTCACAAGAAAGTATCTTGTTTTCTTTGTTGCATTCACAGATTTACGTGAACACTTGACCATCGCCTCTCTTTTAGGATAGTGCTAAAAATTGAAATTTTATCTTGCTTTGCATGTTATGAAAGAACCGCTTTTGCTAGTTGCTATCTAAAAATAGCTTTATATTATTTTAAAACTTAGTAAATTTTTCAATAGAATGTGATTCTCTTCGGTATCTGGTATTATTCACCATTATTAGAGGTTTCACTATTTGTAAGTGCAGAGGGAAACCCAGGTATGCCGAGGTAGTCAGTGATGGCGGCTCCACACATTCGTTATTCGGCAAACAGCGAGCAACCGCTCGCCGAATCCCGAGTGTGGATGAATAGCTTGCTAATTGCCGAACGACGAACATTCGGCGCTCGCCCTATCCACCGCGGTCGGTCTTTTGGACACATCAAAGGAAGCGAACATTCGTCGAACACATCAGCTGGTCGGGATTGGGTGAGCAGTTGCTCGCTGCTCGGCGAATGCCTAATGTGTGGAGCCGCCTTGACATCAGCATGCAGCCCGAGCATCGAAGAGTCCAGAAACAGCTACGAGCGCAGTAGGCTTAGTTTAGTTCCTTTGAATGAAGACGCGGGCTGCCTGGTAGGTTTTTCCCATATCGCCGATTTTCACCCAGGGGTGGGTTGCACAGGCGCGGCTGCTCAGTATGAATGTCAGATCGCATCGTACAGCGTATACTGCGATTTTCGTAACTTTGCCCCTGACAGGAATCAGCTGTTTTGCTGCCATCCAATCAGGAGCTTATATTGCGCGACCGTGACGTCACTATAGTGACGTCCAAGCTCCCGATTGGATGAAACCGTGAACAGCTGATTTCTGTCAGGGACAAAGTTAGGAAAATCGCCGTTTAGCTATAGCTGAACCGCTCGCAAAAAAAACCATAATGGCGGACGTGCCTTTGGTGAAGCCCCGGAGGCTACCCCCACCCTGCGGCAGCTGAGATTTCCCCTCTCGATAAGGAAGCGCGGAGACGACAAGGAGAGGCGACTGCGAGACGCAGCGATCGCACTGGCCGTCACTCGTCATCACTAGAGACTGGATTTTTATGTAATTACATATTTTTTGTCTTTCTACTTACCGTTCTCAAAATTGTAATCTTGGCGAATCATAGCCCTCCTAACACAATATCCAATTTTTTCGTCACATATTTTTACATATTTAGTACTTTATTACATATTTTGCCTGTTTTCACAATATATTTTCTTATTTTATCAATTTTCTTCTATTCAATTCCATATTTTTAATGAAAAGATATATTTTTTTTAAATATCAGCACTTTTCCTACATTATTGGGGAAATCTGGGTGTCCGAATCATCATTGACACCGCGTTTTGTGATCTGTAACCTTAATTTCGGAGAAAAATTTGCTAACACAGACGTGTAACACATCGATGAAGATGCTACAGTGTATGTTTGCTGGTCATAGATCTGGCCAGTTTGTGCAATGGCTTCTTTTGCGATTAGTCCGACTGCTCAACTACGGTCCTGGATTACAATAGATGAAGCTTTTATTACTGACGAGAAAGTTATATGATGCGAAGTGAGCAGTTTTTATGAATCTAATTTCATTTTACGTAAATGTATTTTATTATAAGTGTATTTTAATATTACATATTATATCCGATTTTACATATTTATTACATATTCTTACTATTTTCATTACATATTTATGTACATATTTTGACGTTTTATACCACATACTTTTCCGGTCTCTAGTCATCACTGGTCTCAGCGTTAGAAGAGGAACTCACACTGCCAGGAGTGTCCAAAGGAACGACCAATTCATCAATGTGATGCTCCATCACATTACTGAAACCCTTCTTCGAGACATGGCTTATTTTCTGTTGATCGTTTGGACAACCGCTACTGTAGAAAAACGTAAGTTGCCTTTCGTCTGATCCTTCTCACTTATCAGTATGTTATCGCAAAACACGTGGTTTTGAATTACTGCGCGACCCACGAGAGAAAGACAGAGAGAGATCTATGTTGTGACAAAGAGCGCCGGCTGGCGGAGAAATGTTTGCAGCTTTGGAGGGGGAAGCCATGTTCAGGCAAGCGCAGTGAAGTGTTTTTTTTTGTTGTTTTTGTTTGACTGGCAGAGACATACAAGAATGTCAAACGTCTTCTACCGGTGGCAGTGACATGCTTCCTGGTGCTTCCCAGTGCAACTAGCGTCTGAGAAGGAAATTTTCAATCGTAACCCCGCCGTTTTCCGATAGTAGTGGCGAAAAAAGTAAAAAAAATAGAAATAAAAAGAAAATAAAAATAAAAATAAACAATTACAATAAACGTTCTTAAATGTATTTATCCCTCATAATCGTTTTTCAAGTGAAAAGCGTTTAGTGCAACTTTGCATACCGACTGCTATCTTGTGGCGCAGTGATCAACTGCGTGGAGTGGTGATTTCGTCGCCCAACCCGTGCCACGGTAAAATCGCCCTTGACATGCAGGCGTGTCGCAAATGGTCTATTAGCTTCGAAATCGTACCAATAGATTTTCTCGTTCCTTCAGTGGTAATACCCGTATGTAATTTAACTTTCGAATAATGCCTGCTGAAATTGAAATTGAATTGATAGATATCAGTTTTGTAATTGTGTTTCAGTTTCAATTGAACTTTTCTTAAGGTATGCTTTTATTGCCTCACACTGCGTTGATTGCATGGATTACTTAAACAAATTGACTGAGACAATATTTTTAGGAATTGAAAAGAAGATTGTGTCACGATATTTTTTTTCCTTTTCAGTGTTTTATTATGGGTTTTATCTAGTCACATCAAGTCATGCATTAAAAAAAAGGAAAGAAGATATGCGTTAATGGTACCTATTTCTCTTTCTTCATTGTGATCTCCCCTACTTGCTGTACATAGAACCTATTAACACGGAACGCAAACGAGATTAACAATTGCTCACTATTAACGAGCTCACACAATGGCATTTGGTGCGGTTAATACACAAGAATTTATGCGTTCGGTTTTTTATACGCAGAATATTATATGTAACTTTACTTTTGTGCAGATATTACATAAATTTCTTGAAAACGTTAACAAAAAACTATTTTTGAATCTATCTTTTTCGGACGTCACTAACAATTCCCAGAAAGTGATTTGAAACTTTTGGATTTATTGGCAAATGCTCGGAATACGTTGGATTTATGTGTGTGGAGCGTATGTCAGATTAATGGTAGTTCTCTCAACGAGTTCACTTAACGCTGCTTATTATTTATAGGGAGAGAGATTTGTAATAGGAGACTGCCCGATTCGCGACCTTTGCAATTAAAGTCGATAGTTTCTTGAAAATCTTCAATATTCATACAAAAGCTTAATTTGTAATATTGATTACTGATTAAAAATTCAATATATATTACTCATGTAGCAAAAATAATACTTGTTCTGAAATTGCTGTGTTTTAGGATTGTAATACTTAATTGGGACTAACAAATATAACCACACAGATATCTACTGATGGAAAAGATATTTAAATGTATAGAGCTGGCCTGAGCTACAACTTAATCTTGATCTCCAGTCACAGTTTCAGTTTCAATTAAAAACTTACTACAATTAATGGAAGACGTAAACTAGCTGCAATTTGCAATTTTTTTGGATTGGCTTGTTAGTAACTGAATAACATGCTTTATTTTGAGTGAACTTTTCAACAATAAAATTGACATTTAATGTAAAATATAAGAGTAAGGCCCAAACTGTCTTAAATCATAATTTAAGATGTATACATAAATCATCCAAAACACATTCTACGAAGATTCAGAAAGATCTCATGACACATTGGATTAGGAAGTGTTTTCTTTTCCATCTTTTCTTTATGCCCTCCTACACTACCCTTCCCTTCTCAATACACCCGTTTTCTATCATACCCCTGATCTACTTTTATTTAACATTCTCTCCATCTATTAACTTCTCTCCATTCAGCGCTAACCTATTCCTTCTTATACCGTCTCATTCCTTCCCACCTGATCCTCTCCTTTCCTCTAACATCCCTTTTTATCATTTACCCCTTTACCCTTACCATTTCCTCTCGTCCTCCGATTCCTATCAATTTTCTACCCCTCCCTTCCGTCCATTCTTTTCTCCCATCCTATCATATCTCTCTCACTCCCCTCTCCTCCCACTCCCCTCTCCTCCCACTCCCCTCTCCTCCCACTCCCCTCTCCTCCCACTCCCCTCTCTTCATACTCCCCTCTCCTCCCACTCCCCTCTCCTCGTACTCCCCTCTCCTCCCTCATTCCTCTCATCCTCATTTATTTCCTCCCATCTCCCAAACGCTGTCAACCCTTCCCACCTCCCCTTCCAATCCCTCTAATCCATTCGCAAACCCGTTTCACCCCTTGACCCTTCACCTCTCCGAACCTCCCTCTTCACCCCACCCCATCCCACCCCACCCTACCCCATCCCGCCCCTCCTCGCCTCGCTCCCACCCGCGCTCGCTCGCGGATTCAAAGCCCCCACGTGACGTAATTGATTAGATTAATGAAGCGGGGGCGGCCCCGCCCGCCCGCCCGCGCGCCCTCGGCGCTGCGCCGGCCACAAACACCGGTCCAACTCGCGCCGCGCGCTGACCAGCGTGGGAAAGGATTGGGGCGCTGCACAGTTAATTAATCTAATGTCGCGCTCTCCCGCAGAGAATGTTTGTGAAGTGTGACATTCCTTGGGGTCTCCACTATTTTTTCAACGTGTGCTTCTTTTGAAACCGGAACGATTGAAGCCTGATGGAGTAGATCGCCGAATGCCATTTATTTAATATTTTTGGATACCTGAAAAAAATGTATAATTTTGAATTCAATCAGAGTCGTTTGATTTTGTCATATTCCAAATGAACAAATTCCTGATAGAATGTGTATTGAAAGAAATGTTTATCATTTTTTCATAAAAATTAAGGCTAGTAGCAATTTTGATAAAATGATGATCATATATTAAAATTTCATTGGTGTAATAAATTGTGTAAATTTCATGTGTATAATAACTTCACTAATGTGACAGTAAGTTAATGTAAAACATTAATGAGAAGTAGGTTACCTATTTGAGATCTTCATTAACTTCGTTAACGTTTATAATGCGGTATGGTTTTTGTTTCCTTATAAACACTTAATTAATGTATTTTGTAACATCGCTAATCGATAGTGTTGCATAATAATGAAATTATTCTAAACATGTTGGGTATTATTAGATCATCCATCTGTGAAAGTTACTTTCTAGATGTAGGATTTTAAAAACAATCTATAATGAATATGAACATTTCAATCATACTTTTCTGTAACAGAGTGTGTACTGTAACAACCATTTTATCCTTGCGGATATAGAGTGATTCCATCGAAATGTCATTTGAAATAGAAACATTTCGAAGTTCGCAGCATTTAATTCGATTCACTCTCAACTCTACGATCTAGAAGATCTCAGTTTCTGAAAGATATTGCAACTATGTCGACTCTCTGACCAATATGAACTTGAAATTTTCTGAAAAAGAAGGGGTGGAAAGTGAAATATTTCGTTTAAACAGGTGAAGACCGACGAACAGTGGTGTGAAGGTCATCGCGAGAATGGGCCATATTGTAATAAGAAAGATGTTTCGCGATATTGGAAGCTCTAACGCTGTCTGACTTGCACTAATAAAGCCCATAAATGAGGTAAGAACTATAAGTATTAAATTGTGCGTTTCATAAACCACTTTGTGAGATTGATGTTAAAAAACGGAATAGATTTGTAATTGGTATCTTCTTCTAGATTACAGTGTTCTTAATGGATTTTGTGTCTGGGTGTGGAATATCATATACTTAGCAGAAATAGTTCTCAGAAATGAAATAGACTGATATATATATATATATATATATATATATATATATATATATATATATATAAAATTCACGTGTCAGAGTTTTAGTTACTATTTCTTTTTCATAAAGAGAAAATAGGAATTAATATAGATAAATTTGTGACAATAACTGTCAAGTAACTTCTCTCAATGATTGTCATGGACCAGGTATCCCATTGGCGTACCGCCACTCCGGAAAAATTTGTGCAACCTTTACTTTTATATCTCGTGCCAATTCCTCTGGCGCAATTTCTGTGGGCGCCCGCGAGCTCTAGGAAGCTTGTTACCTTGCCCGCTACTTTGGACATGCTGCCGTGACACCTAAATGTTACTGGCCAATAATCTAAGCAGAAGAACTCATAAAACATGTTTAAGTGGTTGTTTCAGTATTACGTAATTAAAAGGGGTTTTGTTTCACCTCTCGAGAAAACAAGAAACATCGATGAAGCTACGTGCTTAGTGAGAGATCCTTCCGCGAAGGACTCTCAATGAAACTAATCGAAACCTTAGTAAATAAGACGCTCAAGAATTGCCAATTTCCATAGTTTGTTTCAAACATAGGAAAAGTGAAGGCGAGACGAATGTAATCTTTTATTTAGTACAAAGTACTGATCAAAAACTGACAAAGAATTATGGACGAGCCCATCACACATTTTCTACTGTATGCGGTAGGCCGAAAAATAGAGGAAGCGACTACTTAGCATCTTTTATATGTATAATGTAACATGTATAAACAGTTATGTACATTAACAATTAGATACAATGGAATTACATTACGAAAAACAGGAATTTTTTCAAAGAAATAAGTTACGTTGTTCTGGGATGTTGCTTCATTGTATTGTAATACCAATAACAAGAGTTAATGACATATCTTTGCGCACTTTGACAGAAGTTTGAATTATCATAATAGATCATTAACAATATTACAATTTCCAAAAAATGTGATTAATTAGTTCTGATATTCTGTTGTATACAATATCTGAAGCTTTATTCAGTTTTGTAGATTTTTTGTTGACTGAATTTAGGGCAGTTTTCTATAATTTGGAATATCCTTCAGTGTTAAAAATACCTTATTTTAATTTTTGAAATTCAATGAAAGCAAGTTTTGTAGACGTTAAGTCATGATAAATATGTAGAAAACATGAAAGCTAATAAGGGCACACACAAATATTTTCCTTACCGTTTGTAAATTGTTTAGTGCAGTTATTTTTATTTTTTGTCATGTTTGATTTCAAAGATTATTACATTTTTGGGGTGTATGATAAGTTGTGCGAGTGTGGTGGGGCTGCGGGATTATTTGTTTTAAAATTTTGTTATAAACTGATGAGAAACATCTTAATAAGTACGATACCTATGATAATATAGAATTTCGACTTTTTATTAATTTTAAAATTGTGTTACCTCAATCCAATTACATCCAATAATTATAAACGCATGCTCCATCCATAGGAACATACCACAGATCTCTGACCCAAAAAATAACTGAACCCTCCCGGTTTTGTGGTAGGTTGCTGTCAGGCCTGTAAAATGGAAAAAACGAAATACATTGCAGTAATCAACTAGTAATATTAATAAGACCAAAGAAGAAGAGGGGAGAGAGAAGCGATTGTTTAGTGGCTCGTCCGGAGCGTCCGGAGTGTCCGGACCAGACAAGAAGTAAAATGAAAGCTGGTTTCATTATTCATGCACCCGCAATACAATATGAACATATTCCTTTTTTAACTTTTGACACATTCGGTAAATAAATTCAGTAATTTTGTCTGTATGGATTGACAATAGTTCATCGTGAATTTGTTGAGAAGTAGTCCATAATAACGTAAGTAGATACTCACTTCTTTGCACATTTATAAATGCTTTATCAAACTAATCGTCAAAGAGAATCTGGTGAGTAAAACATCATTAAGTATGGTGTTTGTTGTATGCATTTCACCAGAAACCTTTTCAACTGACGTAGCATGCCAAATCCCTTTGTTGGTTGAGTTCTCAAGACGAACGCCAGAAAGATCGATGGGGTTGCTGTCGCTCAAAGGGCGGAGCAGCCGGAAACTTGCTCATTAGAAGATACGAATCGCATTTCCGCGCGCTGCTCCGTGACGTAAGGAGGCCGCCTTATCTGCTCTCACAGCAGCATTCAACTGCCTGGGAAGCGAGCTGAACATGGGAAGATACAGCAAGTTGCTCAACAAATCCCTAAGCTTTGAAAGGTCGTCCTTGACATATGGATGCCACCACGTGTATTGCATGTTGAAGTTGACTAGGGCAAAGAGACTTATTGCAAAGAGATTCCACCCCTCGTCTCAGCATTTCAGCATTTGCTTCTAAGAATTTTCTGTTTCTTTTAGTAAGTTATTTCATGTGTTTTAATATTATTGATGTGTACAATTTGATTTAATTTTTCGTAAAGTCGCTAGTTGCAATCTGCAAGGTTTTATGTGCTTCCATCTGTAGGTTTTTTTTATTCTCAGTGTAAACGAATTATAATTTTTATGGATAGTTTTGGAAGTCAAAAATTTCAAAACAATACTGTTGTGTAGTACATTGCTATTGTTGTTAATGCTCTGTAATGCCATTTAAATTTTGAAATGATATTTTTTCTTGGAATAGTGTATTTGTTGTTCGGCGGGCTGCGCGATTCCGGTTCACACATAAGTGGTTGAGTTTAATGTTTCAAAAAAAACAGGTGAGAGCAAAAAATCATTGTTTCTGTAGTTTATTAGAATAGTATTCCATTCTTATTGTTGGAAAATTTCATTGCAATTTGTGGATTAGTTTAGTATTAATTAGGATTCAAGGGCGTCCATCCGTGTGGTTTTTCGGTACCCAGTTAAAAGATTTGCGATTTTTTCACCAATAGTATTGGAAATCAAAAATTTAAAACTATAGTGTTGTATAGTGTATACTATTGTGGTTCATGTTATGTGAAGATAATCTGATTTTGAAGGAGGGTTTGCCTTGAAGAGTGATTTTCTTATTCGGTGGTAGTGCGTTGTTCCGAGTGACTCATAAGTGATTTTGTTGAATTTTGCAAAAAAGTCAGTGTTGGTATAGTTTTTTAGAACAATGTTTAATTCTGTTTTTTGGGAAAAGACAATGCGAAATATTGAGTAATTTAGTTTTTATGAGAATTGTCTATCTTGAAATGTGTTTGACAATACTGTAAAATATTATTATTTGCGGGAAATATTAAATGTTGAATAATTATAAACAACATTTTTGGATAAAGAACTGTTTTGTGGTTATTTTTGCGTCAAGAAAATCTAGTTTTGCTGGATAGTTATTTTCTACGAGTAGTTTTCTTCACGTTCTTGTTGCTTCTGCCGGGGGATTTCGAAAAGTCGTTTTTTTCTAAATTTTCGAAAAATGGTAGGAGCAAAAAAAATAATGTTTATATATTTGAAAAGCACAATATTTTGTGTATAAAGAAAATTTGTTTTTTGAAAATGGCTTTTCCAACTTAACGGACGTGAACACACGCTTTAAAGGAAAGGGGTATATTGCGAGAAAATCTGTGCCATGTTGCATCCCCACTATTCCAGAATAATTGATGAATTAGACGATTATTTTCTATTTTTGGTAGTTGGCATAGCTCCACACTCCACAAACGCGAAATTAAAAAACTCAACGCCTTGCCTAAGAGTGAAAGTTGCAGAGCGGTAACCCCCGCTACCGTTTAACGCAAGTGGATCGGCCGCAGCTCCTGAAGGGCGAATGGGTCCCGCGCGTGGCCCCGGCGGCAGCGCTCGCCACGTGCACGTGCCAGCCCCGCGCCCACGCGGCGCTGCCGGCGGCGGACGCCGACTAATTGCGCCCGCCTACGTGCCTCCAGCCCTCTACCCCCACCCTCCACCTCCCCCCGCCCTTACAGCCACACTCACATTGGCGCGCGTATACGTGGGAACCTACTCCCGTCCTCCCTCCCTTCTGTCCTCCCGTCACCATTTCTACTGTCCCACCCTTCCTCCCGCCAGTCCCTTCCACTAGCCCCTTCCTTCCGTTCTCCCACCTTCCATCCTCCTCCTTCCTTCTCTCCCTTCCTTCTCTCCCTTTATTCTCTACCTCCTTCCTTCTCTCCCTTCCTTCTCTCCCTTCCTTTCATTCTCTCCCTTCCTTTCATTCTCTCCCTTCCTTTCTTCACTCCCGTCCTTTCTTCTCTCCCGTCCTTTCATTCTCTCCCGTCCTTCCTTCTCTCCCTTCCTTCCTTCTCTCCCTTCCTTTCTTCTCTCTCTTCCTTCCCTCCCACCCACCTTCTCACTACTGCCTTCCACTTCTCCCTCCCACCTTCCCTCTCTCTCCCCCGTTCGTCCGGCCCCTCCCATTTTTTCTTCCACAACTTTCCCCTACACTTCCTCCTCATCCCGTTCTTCCCCATCACTTTATCCCTCCGCCCATCCATTTTTTCCTCCCCTCCCTTCCTTTCTCCTGCCCCTCCTAGTTCCTCCAGGCCTCCTTTTCCTTCCACCATACCCGTCCTACACCCTACCCTTCGTCCTACGATCTCGTCTTTCCTCCAGCTCTCCCAACCTCCGCTCTTCTCCCCTGCAGGCGTTCCACCTTCACAAGTACCTTCGCCATCGCGACGTCATGTTCTCTTACCCTTCTTCCGGACTTCCCATTCATTCATCGTCCTCCCCTGCCGCTTTGTCTTCCCCCCGCGTCCTCTCGCCCTGCCCATTTTTGTCTTCACCCTCATGTCCTTCCCAAGGCCTTCCGGTCCTGTCCTCTTTCTTCAATTCGCCACGCCTTCACGTCGTCTCACTCCTCTTTGCTCTCCCGTCCTCATTCTCTATATGTACCGCTCACTTCCCCGCCGGCTCTCGCTGCTCCTTCCGCTGCCCACTGCCCTCGGCAATTTCCACGCCGCGTGAACTGTGAAGGTGTCTAGAGTGAGTAGTGCTATCGTTTTGTTATTCTCGACCTTCGCTCTTCGCTACCTTCCCCCACTAGTGCGATTTTTATAACTTTGCCCCTCAAGCCCCTATGGCCACCATGGAATTCACACGGAATTTTTCGCGTCTTCCTCGGTCCTGCCGCTTGATGACGCATGATCGCAAGCACTGCTTGATCGGTCGCGATCATTTAGTGGCACGATATCTAGCGGCACGATTGAGAATGACACGAAATACCGTGAAATATTCCATCGTGAAGACGGGCTTTGAGGAGCAAATTTATATTGCGAATTTTATGATCGCGCGTCAGCACCAACCTACTTTAACCTTTTGACTCGGTTTCTCCAATACTTATGTGGATTCTATTTGGGGTCTTTTTTACCCCAACACCCTTTTTTGACCCGAACACTTTTCGGCAGAACAGTGTTTACAAATCACTGGAAATTTGTATATTAACGGCGTGAGAGATATTCCAAAAAATTACATTTGTGTAATTTTTAAAAACCAATATAATACACCAGAATGAATTGTGTGTCGTAATAAACAGTGAACATTACTCGTTCGAAATGTTAGAAGAAAAAATTCGGAGCATTTTTTGAGAAAATGGCGTTGGCACATTGGCATAAAAAATTATTCACATTTGGCGCCGTGGGGAACTGGTTTTTAATAACAATCTTTGGCCTTAATTACCAGCTCAGAATTTGATTTTTAAACTACCGCATCGGGCTTCCCTCCAAAACCGCGTGCTAGCCACGAAGAAAGCGGGTGTATAACTTCTTGCTTTCGACGTCTTTGCATTGGTTCTGGCGGGCCTATTTGTTAGTTCGTCTCCCTTCGCCAGGTGGCAGGCTCCGACGCAAATCATTCGTGTACATAAAAGGTTATTTAGACAGCACTAAATCTCGGTTTTTTTAACCTATGACAGCATTGTTGCCAAATTCAAACACGAAACAGGCACTTCACAGCAGTTTTGTTTTTCGCACAGGGAACAATTTGCAATGAGCATGTATTAACGATTCCATGACAACAGGTTAAACTCGTCAAAGTTGGTACTAGTGTCATCTCGCTGTGGCTCCCCGCCAAAGAGTAACCGCCGTTTGCGCGCAAAGCAGGCAGAAAGTGTCTACTATTTGCAGGGAAACTAACAAAGAGGAACTTGCTTTCACGTGAGAAACAAGTAAAAAGGTGAACGATTTATTAAAGGTTGCTTATTTCTTCATATTATCTTCTAATAAGATGGGTACATTGTGTCTTTCCAGAGATCGAAGCGAGCGAGCGTTTTCCACGAATGTTCGTTTCGCCGTAACCCAATTCATAGCTCTCCCAATCTGAATCTGAATATGAAGCTACCTCGCTGCCTTTCCTCCTGCGGTTCCTTTCCACAATTATAAGATGGCGGATCCGCGCTGCGTGGTGACTCACTGAGACGCCCTCTATTTTCCTTTCTGTGTAGCATCTATTTTGTGGTTAGAACACGTATTCCTTGAAGTGTGCCTAATGTAATTTCATTTTCTGGGAAATTTGAGCTTTACACTCCCTTGTGTTTGCTGAATGGTAGGATGAAAGGAAATCACCCACATTTTTGCTCATGGGTCTCGACATACATAGTTACCTTCATTATCTGTCGTATGTGGACGTGCAATTCTATACAGAACTAGCGTAACCCGGCAGATGTTCTTCTGCCCTTCATATCCCTCTTTCCTCTTCTATCTCCCTTTTTCTCTGTCTCCCCCTCTCCCTCTTTGCCAATCCGTTTCTCTCTGTCCCTGTCTGTCTGACAGTTTGTGTGTCTCCGTCTCTCTCTGTTCCTCTCAGTCACATTTAGTTGCAGATTCTGTATGTTTCTGAGCATGTGAGGTAATATCGAGAAGCGCCAGACCACCAAAAATGTAATAGAATGTTCATGGAGGTCTCTTTCCTGTAGATATTACCTCCATGATATTACCTTCCACGATATTACCTCCTATCGTAATCTTACCTGATGTCAAGATGTGTTTGAAAATGTCCCTCGGAGTATTATAAATTATTTGGTATTTTCAGAAAAAACAACCGCGAATAAAGTACTCCGCGAGCGCGAATTCCTTAGCTGTGCTGCAGATGAACACCTACTCGCGACTCTCTATATTAACCCAAATTTTAAATATAATCCCCATCTGCGGATCTATTCTAGCATAAGTTCCCTTCGAACACGGAATATATTTGGATTTAATTTTCAAATTACTACCCAAATTAACATGACATTTTTAACTTCTTAGTCGATGCAACTTTTAATATGTCAAAACTACTTACATATGTAGGACTGTAGGAATAGAACAATGTATTGATGATTGAACTACTACACCCAATCTTAAATGAAAGAATACACGTAACCTGAACGGTCACTGCATTCCGTTTTATTCGGCATCTTAGTAAGAGAGTTATTATTTCAACGTTTTCATAAAATCAGAGCTTTCGCTGCCTCCTCCATACATTCCTTATGGAATCCCCTCGGGGACTCCCTTCACGCTTCCTCCCAAATGAATAGCGTTATGTCCTCGAGCATGGAATATAATATCTTGTTTACCAGTCGCTTTAGCAACGTGTACTCCTTGGCTATAAGCGTTCTATATGCATACATTTACGTTGTATTTATAATGTTTGATGCCGTTTTTTGTATTCAAATAAAATCGAGGTTTTGTGGCCTTTTCACACTACAACAGTTTCATTACCGCTCTTCTTTGCTCTCAACTTTTCAGTTCCACATTTTTTGGCTTTTACACCGTATGTATCATACTCTGCGTCCCAAAATCTTCGTATCTGTATTTACCTCTCCAGGATTCCTTTTCCTATGTCTCCTTTCTACCTTCATTCTTTTCTTCCTTCCTTCCTCCCTCCCTCCCATCCTTCCTATCAACCTACCTTCGTTAGTCCCTTTCTTTCTTCCTTTTTTCACTACCTATCTACTATCTTCATCCGTGTCAACCTACCTACCTACTTATCTACCTTCCTGTCTTCGTACCTGTCTACCTTCCTTCCTTCCTTCCTGGCTTCCTTTTTCCTAAGTTCTTACATACCTTCCTGCATTCCTTCCTTACATTCCATATATCTATCTACCTTCCTTTCTTTTTATTTCCATTTTATAAACTTTCCTTCTTGATCAAATGTATTCCTTATCGCTGAGAGCGTTTTCAAGCCTCTCGCAGGCGTATCTAAGCGCACAGCCTCCTCCCCCGCACCCGCGTTCCGCCCGCGATGAATCGTGCGTGCGTAGCTTTGCGTGCGCTACCGGATTAGAGCGACTGCGGCGCCCGCCGGGCAGTGCGTGTGCGTGTGCGTGAGGATTTGGGTCTCTCGCCGCAAGACACACGCAACGTTGCCCGATCCCCAATGCAAATGCATTCCGTGTCTTGGCCCGGAGGATTTACTCAGAGAACGGCTGTGTATTTGGTTGACTGTAGGAATAGAACAATGCATTGATTAATGCAAGACAAACACGGAAGGAAAACAATACAGCCTTAATGAATATAATTTGTGCCATTGTGGATATAATTTTGGGGAATATAGGGAATTACTTGGAGGGTACAGAGCTCAGTCAGAATACAGTTGCACTGCGGTTGAAATTATTCCCTTTCGCAGAGGTTTCTGTTGAGATGATCATACCGTCAAGACCAGTATCTTACGCTGCTTTGTTGTTAAGTGATAGGTGCTAATTTCCCAATAAACGTCGTGTATGAGGTCATTATTTTCAACTATATTCTTTATGTAATGACTGGTATAGTGTTTTTTCTAATAAACTAATAATTATGATTTAATTCGTGTCGTTGCAAGGGTACTGGTGATAAAAAATAATCCAGTTGTTATACATTTTACCCTGTTTAAATACATTTATTAATATTGGTCTTTAACTATGCAACTTGAAGATTAACTTAAATATTTTCTTTGCTATAATTAGAAAGATATATAGCATAGAAATGTACAAATTTGTTTGATTTGAACCAAAACATTGTTTGAAAGTGCGAATAGTAATTGGAAGAAAAATATATCACTTTGTTTCTGTTCCTTTTTTCCTTTCTTAAGTTGGAATAAATAGGAAATATCTTCAGTATTTTCTGTAAATTAATGTTAATTGTGTTAACAAGTTAATTTATTAAAAAGACGCTATCTCTGAAATTAGCGAAATAACCCGAATCTGATAAGAAAGGAAACAGAACCCGGAGATTATGCAGAAAAAAACGAAGTCTCCGGGTCGAATCCCAAGAGGTGGCAATTCTACTTATTGGCATGTGACGAATAATAACTTTTCAGAAGTATGAAATGCTTTTTGACACCTCTACTTCGAACAAAATGATCATCGCCTCCCGCTTCACTGCCACTGCCATTCTTTCTTCCGCTTCTTCCTCCATGCCTTGAAGAACCTTTCTAGTAGCTGGCAATGTGAAGTTGCAAGACCTTTGACATGTAGATACAGGTTCCACTACTCAATTGTTCGGTCATTTGCATTTCGAGAATGTTTCGGTTTCCTTCTCTAAATAATACTTTGAATGCTACTAAATTTCTGTGCTATTCTTTAACGACTCGTATACATTCCTCTTGCTGCTGAACCATTCTTCAATTCTAAGTCTATAATTGCTGTAGTTTCATTGGTGTCCTGGTTTTCTGTATGTGACAGAAATTGCAAACGTAATATACATTGTAAGTTACATTATACTTCCCTAACCATGTCTGTATGGCAATATAAACAATCAATTCTTGTTCAAAAAAGGATTAGTTCTTATTCATTAGTCTGCGGTACGTTTATAAAGGTACTGCAAAGAAACACTAATGAATATGGCAAATTTTCCATAAATGGCAAAATAGCATGCTATGCGATGCGTGGCGTAAGGTAAGAAATACACTGGGCATGACATAGCAAACGAAACATAGGGCTGAAATAAAACAATATGAATGCCGTCTCACATATTGTGAATGATCCAAGCCCAAGTATATTTACTTATTGATTTGCACGAATTCTTACCAAAAATATAGCATGCCCCTCGTACGAAAGTCTTTGGCATACTTGTTTCGAAATTCCGGAATCTGCTTGCATCGTCTCCTTATCCAGACATTTTGACATGTGTACGCTGCACATTCTATATTACTGCATCTGTGAATTTTTACTTGCAACACGCGTGATGATCACAAAACCTCTTGAAAACTTCCTGACAAAATGTATGTAGCATTGTTGCGCAATTCTACACTTGTAACATTAAGTGTCGGGACAAATAGGTTGTCAAGTAGTCAAGTGATAAACAGTGAAAAATAGTGAAATAATAGAACCTTACTTTCTATAAATTAATATTTTACCGAAAAATTAATACAATAAATTACTTAAAATTAATAATAAATACTATATTAAATTTCACGCCACGGGTTGTAAATGGCAGGATGTAACCACGCACAATGTTGATGGTGGCGAATTTTTCAAAAATTATCTGAACAATATTAAAATGGTCAGATTGTCTTAATTAAACTTTACACAGGTTGTTCTTACTCTTTCCTCTCACTACGTATGAAGAGGAAGTATTGTAAATGTGCATCGGAATTCGGCGGTTTTTTGACAGAAAAACTTTTATTACTGGGCCCTAGAAACGAAGAAGTGGGTAAATCGTGTTCCTATGTGAAATAAAGTAGATTCTCTAACACATTGTGTAGTCAGAGTCCTTTTAATGGGTTCTTGATGCTATTTTGCCAAGAGTGCACGCCTCTTGACTCATTGGCCATCTCTGGAGGTCTACATTTTAAGAGGTCGTGAAAGACGCAAGGCAAAACTAGTATGAATTTTTAGGGTGGTAGCTGAATGACAGGAGTATGAAAGAGTGGTCAAATAAAATTAATATACATCTAAGATGTTTACTTAGAAAATAAATTTCACAATTACAAGTGTATGTTACAAGTGTACATCACATGCTTTTTGGTTAATACCGAAATTCTAATAATGTTACAATTATTGACAATTTAATAACCATCTCTGGAGGTCTACATTTTAAGAGGTCGTGAAAGACGCAAGGCAAAACTAATATGAATTTTTAGGGTGGTAGCTGAATGACAGGAGTATGAAAGAGTGGTCAAATAAAAATTAATATACATCTAAGATGTTTACTTAGAAAATAAATTTCACAATTACAAGTGTATGTTACAACTACATCACATGC
Source organism: Acheta domesticus (assembly GCA_031308135.1). Lineage (NCBI taxonomy): Eukaryota > Metazoa > Arthropoda > Insecta > Orthoptera > Gryllidae > Acheta > Acheta domesticus. Next base: position 214,997,233 of record JAHLJT010004567.1, read on the forward strand.
TTATTGGTTAATACCTAAATTCTAATAATGTTACAATTATTGACAATTTAATAACATTAATAACATTGTTTTGCATTGACTTTACAGGCATTATTGATTGAGAACAATGCAATGCAATCACAGTGCCTGTGAATTAACGTTTGTTCGTAGCAAACATGTTAATCGTTCGACGAATGCGACTAGCCGGCATCGTTAGCCGAATCGCTTAACTGCGTTCCGTAAAGTCACGGGAGTTAAGGCACCACGGATTTCTGGATGGGTGACCATTCAGGAATCGCGATTACTGGCGACGCCGAGTGCCTGGCCGAAAGGATGAAAGGCAGTAACTCTCTACGATACAAGAAAACTACGATACAAAATACTACTATACAAGATACTACGATACAAGAAAAAATCTCACGGAGGATTACTCCTTGTGTACTCAATGCCCAAACAGTCTTTGTTACAAAATAGGAACAACATAATTAAAAAAAAGAATGACATGGTCTTGAAGAATCTTTGATTAACATTATCACTCCATAATAATGCGAAAACTGGTGATTTGAAGACACTTTTTCCAGAGTATATTTCTTGTAACCACCCTAGTGTGCTTGATTAGATAATTAGGGGCGTTGGGATTATATGAGTTCACTTTGAATATTAAATTGTTCTGGCATGTTTAAGTTATTGCAGTTTTATAAGAGACTCGTTTCTGTTCTTCAGAAATGTGGGTGCTACTTTTCGAATAACCATTTTGTGTAATTTGGCTCAACGGCATACTCTTACAAGGAACTAGTTAAATGCATTGCATTGTTGATTATTCTAAATTAGTCATAAAAGATCATATGAATTAAACAAGTACATTTCATCAGCACCAATAATTGCTGTAATAAGGAAGATTGTTTTGTAGTTTATGCTTCTTGAATATTACAAGACAAGATATGGATCTATGGACCTTTTCTCAGAAATGTAATTACTAATTGAATTATATTGTTATTGGTTAAAAAGTTTGTATCGCCAAGTTACACAATTTTACAATATCCATACTTCCGAAGTTTTCCAAAAGTTCTTAAAATGTGCAGTTATTTTCAAGACATACTTTATGAATGAATGAATGTAAATTTTATTGGCTTTAAATATTTAGTTTACATTGCCATATAATACACATATAACATTTACATTACTATTATTATTAAATTTCACGGTTTATACTTAAAATAAAATTAACAACACTTTGAAATGTACGTATATTATTTTTATCCTTAAAAGGCAATAGAGATACAATGGAATGAGGACCATAGCCAACTATTTTATTAATTTTACCTAACAGAAACTTTCTTTCAGAATCATGCAATTTGCAGTTCCAAAATATGTGTTCGATTGTATCTTTACCTTCACCACAAACACAGTTTTTATCATTTATAATACTTTTCCTTGATAAACTACAATTTAGTGATGTATGATTACTTCTAATTCAGTTGATGGTTACAATGGCCTTCCTAGGTAATTTAAAATTAAAAAACCAAGGTTTACTACAAAAATTGTCAAAATAATTTTGATAATAAAAACACCCCTTATTTTTTCCCTCTTTAATAAGTAAGTCTTCAGTTTTATTCCGAATTTTGAGTTTGAATTCCATGAAGAAATCCGAGAACGGAATAGGGTCATCGGAGAAACAAAAATTTTTCCCAGCCAATTTCGCCTCTCTATCAGCCATTTCATTGCCCATAATCCCTTTATGGGCAGGAATCCATATTAATTGTACTTTAATTTTTTTCTGATAAGCATATGCCAACTTGTGTCTTATTAAATTGATTATGTAAAACAAATCATCGCTGTAAACATTTTTTAGAGCAATAAGGGCACTCTCTGAATCTGTAAACACATCAAAGTTTCCAGAACCACGACCAATAATTTATTCAATCACCCTAAGTAAAGCTTTACATTCTGCAGTAAATATAGATGCAGCATCTAGTATTCGACAGGAAAATTGAAAATCTTTCTCTTCACTCCAAGCAGCATACCCCACCTGATTCTTGCCATTTTCAGTAAACAATTTAGAACCATCTGTAAAAATTTGTATTACTTGATCAGTTTTGGGAAATTTTTTCTCAAATTCTTTTCCCGGCGATTTTGATTTAAGTATTTCCTTACCGCTTATCAAATCTATATTCGGTCTAAAATAATTATTATGAAAATTATTTTTATATTTAAAATGAGTATCTGATTTCACAACTGAATCTTGCAAAAACCATACATGTTGATAACATTCCACTAATAATGATTTTTCAAAATTATTTTCATATATAAAATTATCTGCAACTTATACGATTAATTCTAAATTATTTAACAATTTGTTATCAATTTGAGATAAACATTTCAATAAATATTTATAACATAATTCTTCAAATCTAATCGTTAAATACGTAATTTTAGTTTCTGCTACAATTACGTTGATTGGCGTGCTGGTTCTATAACCCATTGCCATTCTCAAGGCCTGATTTTGAATTTTTTGAAGCTTATCAATGTACTTTCCTAAAGAAGGTGATATCAAGAACCCACCATACTCCATTTTTGACCTAATTAATGATTTATAAATCAAAAGTAAACATTGAGGACTAGCACCCCACCAGGTTCGCCTCAAACAACTAATAATTTTCATTGCTGATCGACATTTATTATTAACGATTTCAATATGATATTTCCAATTAAGTCGTCGATCTAACAACATTCCCAGAAATCTTGCATTAAATGAAGCTTTTACATCTAGATTATCAATTTTCAATGAAACATTAGAGTTTTGTTGTCTTCGCGATTTATCAAATACCACTAAAACACATTTCTCAGGTGCCACTGCCAAGCCTCTATTTGCTAAGAAACAAGTAACTCTATCAATTACAGTTTCCAATGCTCTCACCTGATCAATAACACAATTGCTATTTTTAATATATAAACACACATCATCTGCAAACTGTAAAATTTTAACGGAGTCATCTACCACTTCCTCTAATTTTCTCGTATAAATCGAATACAAGAGAGGGCTCAACACACTTCCCTGTGGTAGGCCATTCTGAACTTTTTTCTCTATGATAGTTGTGTTTAATAAAAAGGAAACATTACGTTCAAATATTAAATTTTTAACAAAACAAATGATTCTTTTCGGAATCTTTAAATCAATTAAATCATTAATCAAAATATTAGGAATTACGTTATCAAAGGCTCCTCGTATGTTCAAAAATAGAGCAGACACAGTCTCCTTTTTATAAAAACTATGATGTACATCAGATATTAGGATACTCAAATTATCAATACTCGATTTATTTTTTCGAAATCCAAACTGGGTATCAGCCAATAGTCTATTGTTTTCCAACCACCACTGAAGTCTTTCTTTTATTAATTTCTCCAACATTTTTAATATACATGAAGCTAACGAAATGGGTCGAACTTTATTTGTATCTCCTTTAGGTATAAATATCACTAAATAATTTTTCCATTCTTCTGGAAATTCATTCCTAAACACAATATCATTGTATAAATCTAATAAAACTCTTTTATAAAATTCAGGTAATTTTGATAAAACTAAATAATTGATTTTATCTAATCCAGGTGAAGAATGTATGTTGACATTATTTATAACATAACTGAGCTCTTCAAAAGAAAAGGGATTTTCCCAAAAAGAATTATTATCACTATCGTCCTCTGTGTCCTTTACTTCCTTACAATCGTCAACAATAATATCTTTTGGAGTACATAATTTTTCAATAATCTCTCTCATATTTTGTTCTTGCTTTTTGTTTCCACCACCACTATTAATTCTATTAGAACTATTTTTAAACATTTTAATTATTCTCCAAAATTCTGTAATACTGGTTTGTGGTGTAATTGAATCACATTTTTTACAAAAGCATTGTTTTTTTTTGCTCTCTTAGTGTTTTAATAACTAATGCTTCCGTTCTTTTAACCTCAAGAAATCTATTTCTATCGAACTTGTACCTAATAGATTTTAAAGCTGCCTTACGCAGCCGTACTGCCCTTTGACATTCGTCATTCCACCAAATACATCCTGTTTTAATGCGGTTCCCTTTGTTTTTTAATTTTATCGAATCATCGAACCCATGAACACTTTTATTACATGTCGGTAGAGATTCTAAAATAGAATCATTTAAAAATTTAACAAAAGTGTTATATCGATCAGTAACATATAAATTATTGAATAGTAAACTATTAAAAAAGTCTTTATTTTCATCTAATATTTTAAAAAATAAGTCCCAATTCATCTTTTTAAAATTATATTTATAAACCACTTCTTTTTGAAATGAAGGTTCAATACCGATTTCAAATTCAACCGGAAAATGATCACTACCCCATTTATCTTCCAAAACATCCCATTTACTCATCAACGCTGGATCCAGAGAAACAAATGTTAAATCAAGATTGGAATAATTTATGCCTTTACACCGACCCCGACGCCATCTTTCAGACCCTTGCAAATGACGAAGGTTTCAGCCAATCGCTACGAGATGGCACAGAGATCGCCAACCAAAAGCTTCTCACTAACGCCGCTAGATATCGTGCGCGACGGAAAGAACACATCGAAAACGCGCGTCATACAAAACTTCCAAATATTTTTTTTTCTTAAACGTTTTATGTAATTGACACTGTGGTCTGTCAAATCATGTGACATCACGTTTTTATACTTCTAAAATACACATACGCAACACAGGGAAATTTGCCATTTAAAATGATGGCTTCGACGTTTTTCATTACTGCCCTGCAAATTATTTTTTTTTACCCTTTACACTTAGAGTGCTGCAGAATTATCCTGCTTAGGTTAAGAGGAGGTTAGGACTCCTCTTTCAGCAATTTTCTCCGGTTTATCCCCACTTCCAAGGCTCTCTGTACAGAAGAATGTAATGGGTTTGTCTAAGAAGGACGTATGTCGGGAAGTGGGGTGAAGATGGCGAGGCAAGCGTCATGCTTCAGCCGGACACCTTTTTACCCAATATTTACTGTTAATAAAGCCAGTAAGTAAATATTGGTACTCATTTGGAAAGAAGACTGAGTGAACCTAAGGATCGCCCTGAATAGGACATCATCGGATAAAAATCCCCAGCCATGCTTGGATTTGAACCCGGGTCCCTCAGGTTAGCAAGCAAATTAATCATAAATTATTTAAAAATTACACCGAAATAGAAAAATGATAATTGTAAATGTCACTATTACGATTGACGCCTAAACAATAAAAATAATGGCCGAAAACTATAGTGAGTGAGAAACGGCATATTGTGTGAGAGATCTCATCCCTACTCCGTGCTGCTCATTGGGTCAAAAGCAATGTTGCCGGATGTGAAACTTCGGATTGCCGAGTTTTGAGTTCCAAAATGGGGATTTCTTCTAATGAATGCGGATTTACTACGTATAATATAATTTAAAAAGATATTTCAGATTAGCAGATTTGCATTTCGCCATTCATACCTCTGCTTGCGTTGTTATTGTAACCGCTATCTAGTGTTCATAGCCGCGTTTACAACCAAAACGGCCACCTGTTCTGGTAGAACGCGCTGCAAAGTTTTAAAAAGTACTGGCCGTCGCCACAAGGAAGCAGAAATGGACTGCTGGAAGAAATCACTGCTGTAGAAAGTAAATGCTTGAATGCCGCAGCCAGTAAGAAATTTACTTGACAAAGCGCTGCAAATTATCAAGAAGGCACACCTCCGCCCGCTTTGTGACTGACCTGCGCCAGGAACAGACATATTACTGAAGGACGGACGGTACACGAAAGACGACGGAGCACTTAGAAAACTCAATTAAAGGTAATTATTACAATTTATGTAATGCCAATTTATCCAAAAGATAATGTATTCGGATTATAATGAATTTATTGAATGTAAAATATTGGAAAGTAATACAAGATGGATTTCTATGCCACGAGGCACGATTTCATTACGATGGGATCCCGAGTAATATAGTAATGTTTTCCCCACAGTTTTTACTTTCCCGTATACGTACGTATACACGGAGTGATATACGTAGTATAAGGAATGTTATATAATGCTGCGCAAAAAATGGCCAATTTTCGGAAAAATATAATTGCCGGGCCGTGAAAACGAAAAAGTTGATAACCCCATTTGCTAAATTAAGAAAAAAAAATCCCCTAACACGTGGTGTAGCCAGAAACCCTGTTTTCTTGGTCCTTGATACCGAAAACCCAATTAAAAGGAAAACGTCCGTCTGTGTCTGTCTGTGTCTGTGTCTGTCTGTGTCTGTGTCTGTCTGTGTCTGTGTCTGTGTCTGTCTGTGTCTGTGTCTGTGTCTGTCTGTGTCTGTGTCTGTCTGTGTCTGTCTGTGTCTGTCTGTGTCTGTCTGTGTCTGCCTGTGTCTGCCTGTGTCTGTCTGTGTCTGTCTGTGTCTGTCTGTGTCTGTCTGTGTCTGTCTGTGTCTGTCTGTGTCTGTCTGTGTCTGTCTGTGTCTGTCTGTGTCTGTCTGTGTCTGTCTGTCTGTCCATCTGTGAACACTGCTAGCGCCTAAGCCATACGTACGATTTCTTCCAAAATGGATATTCCCTAGTCGATCTGGTTTTAGTCGAAGCTGTGAGATTTTGAAAAAGATTCTTTAAAATTTGGAGGTACTTTTTATGAAGGCCCCCGGGGATTTTCGAAATTTTCTCAAAAACGGTTCCAAATTTTTTTCTTTAAATTTTTTATATGAATAGAGTAAAATACACTTATTAAAATGGCATGCGTCCAATTTTCACGTATAACTCTGAATTTTCCAAAATTGTGAAAGTTTGATTTTTTTCGGCGTCTTTCTCCAGCTACAAAATTGAATATAGAGATTTTTTCTTCAAATAAAATTTGTTGTACATATTAAGTTCTTTCATAAAGGTCATGTAAATGTTTTTCAAAATTTTAGTAGTTTTCGTACAATATTACGTACAATATGTGCAATTTTAAAAAATTACACAAACAAGATTTTCTCAAAAACGGCTCCAAATTTTTTCTTTAAACTTTTAGTAGGGATAGTGGTAAATGGAATCTATCAGTGACATAAAATCCATATTGCTCTATAGGTTGTTTTTTTTCAAAAATTACAAAAATGTAAATTTTTTCACATGTTTCTTACGTCGGTAATATTTATATAAGCAGCAATTTTTTCATACTATTATATTTATGAGAACATGTGCTTTAAATAATGTCAAGTAAAGGTTCCCGAAAACACAACCGTTTTCTGTGAAAAGTAGCTCAAAATTTCACATTTCCAGAAACGCTCAAACGCCATTTTCTCAAATATGGCTGCAAATTTTTTCTTCAAACTTTTGTAACAGATATTGCTAATTACACTCTTTAGTATAGCGCAAAGTTTATTTTGAGTTTTTTTGTTTGTTTCAAAAATTACGTAATTGTATTTTTTTTGAAAGATCTCTCACATCTTTAATATGCACATTACCAGCAATTTATAAACATTATTATATTTGTGAGCGTAAGTGCTTCAAATAGCTTCAAATAAAGTATTTTGATAACTCAAAAATTGTCTGTGAAAATGAGCGTCAAATTTCGCACTTTTAGTAGCGCTAAAACGCCATTTACGGCTAGGTTTTTGTGTTCTTTAATATTCTAAAATTAATGTTTCTGTTCTACCAATAGGAAACCGAAAATTTAAGAAAATGACAAAAGAATGTACTTTTGGACGGTGATAGATGACAGCTGGCAAGAAAGAGTTTAGTGGCAATTCCGAATAGCTAGTGAAGACCCAAGGAAATAGAAAACTAATACGGGAAAGTCTGTGCCATTCTGTAGCACCACTAGTTTTATTTGTGGTTTATCTTCACTATTAAATAAATACGACGCACATCAACGCAAGAGTGTGTTTATTCAACGGAAACGGAAGAGACGACGGGACCTCGAGGTCACGCGAGGCGACGGAATCCCCGAGTTCTGTGTCGCCGCACCGCAGCGGATCGCAGTTCGCTAATCTTGAGCGACGAGAAACGGCCACGCCGCACCTGCCGCGTGGATCCACCCTTCTTGTGGTGTTCGTGAGTTAAAACGTTCCTCTGACACGCAACACTCACGGTGCTGGATACTCGGATTGACTTGAGATTTTACCAGCTTGTTCAGCACCTTTCAAAACCCCTACATACAAATTTTTACGTGCTGTGAAGCATTGCAAGTAGTGTTTTTGCGATAATTAGTATTGGGAGCATTCTTGACCTTACCGACCGTAGAAGGGCGGAAATCGCTGCTCGCTGCTGGTTCTGCGGCCGTTACTCACACACCGCGCCTGCACTATCGGCCTGTCGGCAAGGTCTCAGTTACTTGGAGGGCAGGCGGGGTGACAAAAACGGGTGTTCACTTTGCAGGTTCAGATGGAACGAACGCGCTTGGAAATCTGACACCGGCATCAGCCGCTTAACGTTCCTAGCGCTGCCGAAGCAACGCTCGCCCGCTGCGGGAAGCGCGAAGGTCACGAAAGGTCCTGATACAAAATGCCTATAAAACACTATTTATAATATTCCATAGCACTTCAAAATTTGCGTATATTGGTTTTGCATGGTGTTCTATCAGCTGGATGAAATTTCATGTCAATCCGAGTATCCAGCACGGTGAGTGTTGCGTGTGAGAACTGTTTCGTCTGTTTTCCCCCACAGAGGAACTGAAAGCAACTCCGTCAGTGTTGCAGCGCATAGAAAACAGCCCTTTTGATAACGTAAAATCGAAATTTAAATATTAATTTTATTTCATGATTATACTGTCATATTAGAACGCAGATAGTTTCTCGTTGCAAATCTATGTATTATTATAATTCAAACATTCTGTAGAATGAGATGGCCATTTTAAACAGGGTTAAAGAAATATAAAATCTATGTTATTTGTTTGAAGTATTTGGCAAGAATCCTTCAAACTAGGCCCTAGAAAAAATACTATGCTCTAGAAATCCTTGATTTTTCATTACTGTAATTTTAATGATAGAAAAGAGGTACTGAAAACAGAGTATAATTAATCTCAAAAGAAGTTAACTGAATTTTTAATAATTTGAGCGTGTATTAGATAAAAGACAGATCCATTAGATCTGTAAATTTGAAACAGTTGTAAATAATATTTTCCCTTTTGTGTTCTTTTTTATGCAAATAGTGTGTATAAATAAATCTATTCTTGTATGTACCGTATGTAATTTTTCAGGAAGTGTATCATTTGTTGTTTTTTCATTGTATTATTTTATTACTGTGGTGAATGTGTGATACGAGTTTTATTTTAAAATGTTCATGCATTGAGTAGACAAAACATCGTAAATTCTTAATCCCACTAAATTTAGTGTGCTTAATATAAAGAATATACTCTCATAGTCAAATTCATTTTGCACCTGATTTCTCTTATTTTGGTATCGGAAATAGAACCCAACCGTTACATTACGGTAGGGGCAGGCTACCTGCTATAGGAAAACAAAGGTGACATCATCCATCGATGCCACTTACTTATCGAGTGAAGTTAGTTCACTCGTGTCACCCGATCTGAGAGTAAAAATACAGGTTGGTGATATTATAAACCTCATTGGAGGCACTGAAATTCTCTTCAGTATTATTTGCGTTAGAACCACTTTTACCAGAAAATGTTTCTAAATTTGCAGTAAATAATGTATGTAAAGGATCATAGGTCATAAGGCGGTAGCTTGAGGTACTCCTGTGATAATACTACAAACATCACTGTATGTGTTTAGTATTTTAGTAATTTCGTCATTTTTAAGGCGTAACTTTTTTACTACAAACTTGTTAATTTTTTCCAATAATTTGGTCTGGTGTAGTGTATCGAAGGATTTTTGCACATCGAAGTATCTACTCGTGAATGCAATGATTAGTGATCGTATGTTTATAAATGCAATACACAGCAATAGTTCGAACACACGTTCCTTCACAAAACAAAGCAGTGATTATAATTCTATGTGATGCATTATGTTTCAAGTTTGTAGGATTTTCTCAAATAGTTTACTAAAACCTACATGAACAGATCGTGGTAAATATAAAACCTTGCAATTATATTCTCGGAAATATTTTAAATAGTGTGAATCTATTGTTTCATAATTTGTAAATCTCCCTTATTACATTCATTTTAGTGCTAAGCGACATGAAACAAAATTTTTGTGGTTGTCTATTCTGCATAGAGTGCTTAAGTAATACTTTTATCTTACAACTCTCATATACGTGCGATCAAATAGCAAGGGTTTGAATTGAATTGCCTTATTTCAACTAGTACTGTTCAACAAGGGTTCAACTAGTACTCGTTTTTACGCATTATCTTTAATTTACACTCAATTTCTCTTATTACTAAACAATGTGTATTGTGATGACAGTGAAATTCAATGTTGCGAGCGTGACGGTCTGAGGATAATTTTTCTGATCTCTTTTAGATCCCGATCATTTTATTTGGTCGGAGGAACAGTAAACGTGAGTGTTCCTGAAAAAAATTAAATAACAGAAAGTTTTCCACTTTTTCTAGCAAAATTTATTTCCGTAATTTTTAGTAACATTATAACACTGCCGCGTAAAAAACGACACGATTGTAACTCAATAATACACATCTTAAAATGTAGTAATTATTGTTTGTGTTCTGCCTCTTTAAATATTTTTGCAGTATTCTTTCTGATATAAATACAAAAAAACTTACAAATAATCCAATAAAAAGTACTGAAAACGCTAAAGCCGTATCCTTCAAAGAAACTGGTTTTATCAAAATAATTCTTCCGGATTCATTATTTAGTGTTTCTAGAATATGATATTCCTCACTCTGAGGATTATGAATCATAGCGACACTTACAAATTTATTCAAATCCTGTTCCAGTGTGTCTATAATGCCGGCCTCAAGTAGAGAATCCACCATTGCCTTGAAAGGCGTCTTAAAAATAGAATTCGATCTGTGAGTATAGGATAAAGCCATTATTGTCAGAGATTCATGAATCAGGTGAACAGTTTCATAAAACCAAGGGATAGCACTCTGAGCTGAAGATGTTTGTCTCAAGGCCTGTATTAAAGCAGTTTTCCTCGTAGAAACTAAATTCACTATTTCACTCCCTACATCAAAATTCAATTTTGGAGTAATACGAGATGCGACACTTTTGATTGTAGTATCCATCTCGTTGCCACTGAAAATCGCTTTGACATCTTTCATATCCATTAATATCCGCATATTTGAATGCACTAACTTCTCAAGGGTGTCTATAGGCTGATAGCGAACACCACTGGTCAGCAAACTCACGAGAGTACTTTGAAAAGCGGTAACAATGACAACATTAGCCGTCAAAAGACAAACTGCGACCAGAAGGCGTTGTGACAAAGAATTAACATTCTTAAGATTTATCCAGGAAGCAGAAGAGAATATTATCACTACGTCGATGGCAGCTGCGAAAATGCTTCTGCGAGTGTTTAGAATAACCAAGCGAAAGTTGTAACGATGATGGTTGCAAATGTGTACACCCACACTGCCCTGTCGAAACAACGGCCGAGAAGAGACAGCGGTGGTATTAGTTCTCCTTTTGGGACGATTACCTTTAACTTGTAAATATACGTGGGATTAACAGGCTCCACCAATGGCAAATGCTCTGAATTCAGTGAGCATTCCATAGGAGCCAGATGAGCATACCCAATGGATAGAAATTCCATCATTGTCGAACAGGCAGAACCTGGGTATTTTGCACCAAACTGCGACACGTCCAACCACCCCAATGTTAAATTGTGTTTCTTCGTAAAATAATCCAATAAATAAAGCGCAAGTCCCTTAAATTTTCTTCCATCAAAATGAAATTCAAATAAACTAAATGTTTCATTAGGATGAAACACATTCATATATCGATAACCGCGTCCGTCAAGTTTCTGTCCGTGAAATCGAATGATGTTTTCCACACCGTTCACGGTGTTTGGTGCACGCATTAGACCCGCTAAAAGAGAACTGTCAGTGGTAAATGGGTCATAAAAGTAAAGCAGATCATAAGGATAGAGCTGGGCACACATTCCTAGATTTTTCTTCATCCAAACTGTTTTGAAAAGAGACAGCTTCATTGAAGCAAAATGTAATATCGTGTGCCAGTGGTCTTCTTCATAGGGGCAGATATATTCGTGCAGGAATATAAACATAACGTGAGACAAAGCATGCCAATTACCAGCACGATCTGAATCAAAATCTTTTTTTAAGATAAAGAGAAAATCAACCAAGTATTTGTCGTCGTCCAGCAGTATCAAGTGGGCGTCCTTGGAGCGAGGGCGTTGGTCCAAATGTCGCGGTCTGGAGAAGACACACATGGGGGCCACCGCTCGCTGGTGCAGTGTTGGCAGCAAACGCTGAACAAATGCGGACGGAGGACCTCGAAGCGGCTTCGGGACGCTCACCTGGTCAAAGAACACAGTAAATATTTGGAATGAATGAGTAAATCTGTCATGTTCGGGCATTTATTTTGCCGAAAATAGGCATGCAAATAGGCATGCAAAAAGGCATTTTTGGTAAACCAGCATTATGATCGACCGTTTCCGTTGCAAGCTATTACTCGTTCACTTTACATTTGCAGACGGCAGAATTAGGAACTAATGTTGTTTTGAAAGTGAAGACCCGAACACACAACCGAGAATACACGAATGGTCCCGATGTCAATCATCATGTGACCAATCAGCTGTCTCCGAAGGCAGCACACGCGCTACGGACACAGCTGACGAATTATGCCTTTCTGACAGTGAGCTGGAGTCACGCTCGTTAAATGATTAAGATAATACTAGCGTACCCGTGCGAGAACTCTCGCATGTTAAATCCCACCCTTTCCCTATCCTATTTGTCTATCCTTTCCATAAAGAAGAGGAACTACTAAGGTACTTACAGAATATCAAACAAAATAACAATGCAATTGATGTTTGAAACAAATTTTCAATTAAAGTTTATTCAACATTATAGAGAGATGTTCTTGGAACAATTCATACTTCTTTAAAACAACATTTGAAGAAAATTTTCAATCTTCCTTGAGAGTTAGCCTTTTCGCTTTCCTTGATAATGAAATAATAGAAAAGATTTTTACTCTTGAGAAAGCCAAGTAAAGTAGTGCAAAAATACCGGATCGGGCAAGAACAGACCTACTCATTGCAATATTATTTAACTTTCCTTGATTTGTTATGAAGAACCGAGTGGGTTTTGCAGAGTCAGGGTGCCAGCTTGCTGGGTTGAGAAAATTGAAAAATTAGTTGTATACTAAAAGGTATTGAATTATTTGCTGCGTCCTTACAGTCCTCAAGAAAAACAATTCCGTGCCAAAAAATAATCAAACTAATGTTTTCACCTTTGAGAACTAAATACCATTTGTTACCCTTAGAAACAATTTAGTAGGCATTAGTAAGCCCACATCGGTACATGGGAATGTTGCTCAAACGATGTTTGCATTTTTAATATCTTAACGAACCGACAACTTGAGTTTAATATCAAACGGTGTTTTATTTACAATATGAGTTTGCAGCTGGGCATTGGTGTACATGCTTTCAGATACCGCCAACATTTAAATCGTGCGTTTGGACTGCGATTGTTGGCAGTTGTCGGGTGGCTTGCACTATTTTTTCTATAATTTTAAATTTAGTTGTTTTTAATTGATTCACGTAGTATTGTAGGCTAGCGCGATTTGATTTTTGTTTTCCATTTATTTCAAGCTATTTTACTTAAGCTACTTTAAAAAGTTTAATCTTTGTGTTCTGCCATAGCACAAGTTTTCGGTTGAACCAGGGTTTAGGGTGGCAAGGTTCATTTGGTTCACTGATCCGGTTCACTAGGGAGGAATCGACTCAGTGAACCGAATTCTTGTTTACTATTCGCGTTGAACATGGTAACGTAATAAATGCCTTTGAAAACACATTCTATTTAAGAAGCGCGCGCTACTTGAACATTCTTTACTACTTAAGCCACTCATTTTGTGTTACTTATGCCACTCGTCTATTTAGTTAAGCAAATGCTACTTATTACATTGCTCTATAAGCCACAGCAAATAAATGGGAAAAGTATAACTCACGTATTTGTGGGAATTTTTATACATTTATTTTAAGTTATGAAACAAAAATATAAAAACAACGACAATAATAATAATAATAATAATAATATAAACGTAGAATTTTAAGAACCTGAAACAAAAAAAGTATTTTTAAAAATAATACAATATAAAATAAAACCAATATCAAATAATATTAATAACTCACTATTAAATACAATGAAAGATAAATAACGAAGGAAATTGAAGAAAAACGAACAAAAACGAGGAAAAATTTGTTGAAACAGCGTAATTTCTATAACAGAAAAACATACTTTCTATAACAAAAAAAAGAATACAAAGTAAAATTTATAAAAACCAATAGGAAGTAAATACTAATAACTCACTTTTGAATGCAATTGAACGATGAAAAAAAATAATATAAACAGCAACTCAGAAAATATAAACAGAAAAATTAAAGTTGAAAAGTTGAAAAACATCATAATTGCTATCGCCCCCCAAACCCCCCATTTTAATACGAATAAACCAACTCGTCTGTTTTTTAAACCAATTCTACTTAATATGTTAAAGAAAATGGAATTTTAAAAGAAAAAATCCACCCACACAGTCGTTGAAATTTTACAATTTTAATAGTATTACCACTACCATAGTAATACTGAGAATTAGTGTAGTGTCTCGGCACGAATTACACCCTCATAACACGAAAAAACGGCAAGCTTTTTTCTGGAAAAAATACCTACTTTTTACGAACTGAAGCTTAAAAAATTAATAATAAAAAATAACTTGTTAAGCTAATAAAATAAATACAAATATTTAAAATCAATTCTATTTCACAAACACATACTACTTACACGTTTATTATTGGGAGACTATCACCTCTCAAATCCTCCATTTTAATACTAAAAACAAACTCGTCTACTTTTTAAAGCAAATACTACATAATATGTTAATCATAAATAAATCCTGCATTTACATCTTCCATCACGGTAGACACACAAAATCTATTAAAATATGTCTTGAAATACGAAAAAACACGAAATACCACTTTTCTCCTGTACATACGTGACACACACGTCGAGACGCAAGCAATCCCACTTTCTGACACCACTGAATAGCATTTAAACTTCCCGCTCGGCGTAATTCATAAAAAAATCCTGCGTTCACTCCTTCCATCACGGTAGACGTACAAAATCTATTCAAAGAGGTCTTGAAATGCTATAAAACACACAATTCCACTAAGAAAATAACTTTTCGTGCGAACACTTACTAATCGCATTAAATAGTGCCAGTAAATAATTTTGTTGTTATGGGAACAACTGAAAGTGACATTACGAGAAGGCTTTTTAAAATCTAAAAACATTTCTATACTAATATTTGAGTTCAAACAGCAATGAAATCAGCTTAGAAACAAGTTTAATTCAACAAAAAAAGTGTAGTAAAGTGTAATTTTCAATGTGAAGTGAAGTTGTTTTAAAAGTGTCGTGATGAAGAAGACATTTTTCGTAAAATATGAAATTGGTCATTTCTTGTATATTTATGCTTTGACCCATCAAAGCTAATCAACCCGAAGATAATTCACTTATTATTTATCGCCACCTCTGAAGTGAACCGTAAGTGAACCGTGGCGGGCGATTCACGAGAGTAAGTGATTCACAAAAGGAACCAAATGAACCGTGCCACCCTAAACCCTGGTTCAACCAAGTTTTCCCCCACTACCTCTGCGTACCCGTCCGAGAACTCTCGTATGTTGGACCCCACATTCATACCTATCCTTCTATTTTCATTCTAAGAGGGGAAGTAGTTAACGAAACGTGTTTATTTGTTTAAAATCTATAAAGGTAACTTGCAATGTGCTAACACAATTACAAATAAAAATAAAAAACAATGCAATTAATGTGTAAAAGAAATTTTCAATAAATATTTATTCAGTATCATGGAGAATTTGCTTGGAACAATTCCCAACACTTTCTTAAAGACATTTGAAGTAATTATTCAATATTCTTTGTCAGTTAGGTTTTAGTTTTTCGTGATAGTCACAAAAATATTAGCTTTTTACTTTTGAGAAAGCTATGTGTCTGAACCCGTTGACTTGAAAATTTCATCGAATGATAACGAAAATATTAGTACAGGTAAAACACAAACACAGTCTTCACTCTTCACTGAACACCCGCATCTCTCCACAATTAAGTAGACAGCACTTATAGACCATGAAAAAACGTTAATTGAATAGTTTCACTACATGCATAAGAAACAATCTTCATAGATATAGGTATCAAGCAACTATAATAGTACTTCTAGTTGTTGCTGGAGAGCAAATCTTGAATTAATGATTATGCAAGTAAACCTCGCCAGACTGCACAAACTACAGTGTTAACAGAAAGCATAAATAAAGATGGTCGAATCTAAACCTTCTAAGCGTATCGCCACAAAAATTGCTACCAGCAGGAAGGACTGAAATATTGAGGTGGCCTTGATAGTATTGAAGCGTGGAACCGAAAAATTAATTGAATGGATCGGAGAATGTCTCATTTTGTAGATAATGATGTGAAACACGTTTCTTTGAGGCTTTTAGCCTCAAAATTGTACTTTTTAAGACTCTACAATGCTTTGTTTATGAGTTATTAGCCGATATATGTTGACATGTAATGCGGGTTGCATTTTTACGTGAATATTTCGATGCGTGTTTTTAAAGAAATCATCCATATTTTTAAAGTCAAAGTGGAATTCGTCAAGTCTCCGTGAAATTCTCTTTCTTTAGAACCCTCATTTATAAAGATTGGTTTCGTGTGAGAGCTGGAACCCAAAGGTATACTACTGAAATAATACAGGAGACGATACAATAAAATAGATCACACCACACGCTATTCCCAACATTCACGTACAATATTTTTATTTCTTCTTTGCGCTTATCTACAGCTTAATGGTTATGTTCTTGCCCCGCCGGGGTTCTGTGTGCTGCTCACCGCCATCTATATCGTATTAAACGGTCAGTATCAACTGCAGACGCGCGTTTCTCATTCAGTCGGCGGTGTCCTCATGTAAACAGATCGCAGCGCTCCGTCTGCAAATGTAAAGCGAACGAGTAATATCTTTCTTAAAACGGCATTTTATGGTGTAGCCAGAACCCTCTCCCCCTCGTTCTCCCCACCCGTCCTCCTCACAAACCGTCACGCCCGTCCTTACTGCTCGCCTTCACTGCTCGTCCTCACTGCTGGTCTTCATTGCCTGTCCTCACCAGACATTCTCACTGCACGCCCTCCCTGCCAATTTTCACTGCCCGTCCGCCCTACGTAGTGTGTTAGAAGCCAACAAATGTTGCTAGTTGCAAAACTGCATTTAATAATTATTTCAGCACTTTGGCTGAAAGGGCATTGTAAGGGTTCTAATGTTCCAGCGAAGACAAAAAGACCGAGAGCATTTGGTCGCCGCTCGATCGTTAGAACCAGTTAACGTCCATGGTGTAAACAAGATTTTATTTTTACCTAATTTTAATGCTTCAGATTTATAGTAACAAACTATAACGTATCAGTAAAGAGTAAAATTTTGGTTCTTTTCTAAATTCATAATGCTGATATACCAAAAATTGCGTGATGATGCCAAAAAATTGATATACCAATAAATTTCGTCACTCGTATATGATGTTGCTTTATTGCATTCGCACAAATTTGCACACCTGCTTCTAACGTCACTCGTTTTCAAAACACGTGCGTATCAAATAAAGAAAAACAATATCTATAATATACAATTATTATAATTAAAATGTTTATACAGAAAGTAATTTATTGAACAAATATAGGAGTGCAAAAATATAAAAAATGAACTGTGTACATTACCACTGTTATGCAAAGATTTTTACATTCTCGCGCTTCCCTCTTAAAAACTAGTGGTGCTACAAGAGCACATACTTTCCCGTATGGTACTAGTGTATACTTTCCGCTACTACCCAGCATATGCTTCCCGCTACGTAGGATTGAAAAATTTCACATAGCGCGCTACTTACATCTTAGCGATTATTTGAAAACGTCCAATTCAACCAAGAAGCGAACAACTCAGTTTCCATCGCAGTTTTGTTAAAACTATATGAATTCTACAAATGCATAAAAATTTAATACAATAGTTTTGTAAACCTGTATTAGAAAAAGAAGCCTGATAGCATTTAGCTATATCAAGTCACAACAATGACACGTAATTCGCGACTGTGAAACAATTCCATTGTTGCATTCCCTGCATTGTCGATACTTTCTTAAAGAACTAGCAATTTTTATTTCAAAATAAATAATTTCTCAAAGATTAATGTGTAAATGTATAACAAAAGGTCGAACGTAAGAAACGAACAAACGAACAAAGAACAAAGAACGAAGAAATAATGTACAAAATTGCAAATGCTAATTTATGACGCATCCGGCTGTCTGAAGCGCAGTAAATTTGCAGCGGGCTATTACGTTTGTCACGAAATTATAGAAAAACCACTCATATTCTCAAAGAATTAAGCATGACCTTATTTGAACACATAGTTTTGATAAATACATTTCATTGAGAAAACCAGTTACCGTCTATCGCCCCTAGGACATTTTTTTGACATTTTTTTTCAATTTTCCAGTTTCCTAATGGTTGAACGAACATATTAATATTAGAAGAGTAAAGAACACAAAACCTCGTCCTAAATGGCAATTTTCTTTTAAAAATTTGTAGCCGTTTCTAAGAAAATCACTTTAAAGCATTACTAAAAAAGCGAAATTGGAAGTTCTTTTTCACAGGAATTTTTTGTTTTCAAAAAACTTCATTTGAAATCATTTGAAGCACTTAAACTCACAAATATAATAAAGTTTACAAATTGCTGGTAATGTGCATTTTAAAGATGTTAGAGATCTTTAAAAAAATACATTTGTGTAATTTTTGAGAAAACAAAAAAATACTCCAAATTACTTTACGTCACATTCATGAGTGCAATTAGCACTATCCGTTCCAAAACTTTGAAGAAAAAATTTGGAGCCATTTATGAGGCGTTTCTGAAAATGCGGTATTTTGAAATAGTTTTCACAGAAAACGATTCAGCTCTCGAGAAACTTTACTGGAAATTATTTAAAGCACATATACTCATTAATACAATAATGTGAACAAATCGCCGGTAGTGTAAATATTAACGACATGAGGACTTCATGTGAAGTACCCCCCCCCGAAAAAAATTAAAATATCGGTTTCAAATTCGAGGGTCCACGAAATCAGGCAGATCGATCAAGGAATATCAATTCTGGAGAAAATCGGCCGAGCGGTTTCGTGGCTGGCGTTGTTCACAAATGAACGGACGGACGTTTTGCTTTCAATTGGTTTTTCGGTATCAATGACCCACAAAACAGGGATTATGGCTGCACCACGGCTATCAACTATTTCGATACCAGGGTCCGGTAATAAGAGATTTTCTGCCGAAAATCAGCTGCACACTATTTCATTATCTCTTCCGCTAACCTTTCTTTGGAAATTCTTGAACAGTTTTAATTCGTGTATCAATTGCTCCGTTGCAAGTCATGGGAGTAAGCTAGCTAAATTGTTTTTTAAAACATTTTCGACGCACTGTGTGCCCCCCGCGAATAACAATGTAGAGATATACAAAAATTATTTCTTATCGATGTAGACGTAGAAATTAATTACCTATGATGGTGTGAATTATGGATAAAATATATTCTGTAAATCATTAACACGTATTTTTATAATCAGTCGTTCATATTTACAGTCACATAACATGTAAAATACCAAGACTTGGCAATTTCAATTTTTAGTTTGACCAACTTTCGTAACTTAAAATTAGATAATTGTCCATTTTATTATATTATTTCCACGAATGAAATAAAATTATTAGTATATGTAAGAAAACATACAGCTCTAATTGTTTTAATTTTCTATTACAATAATATTCTCATAAAGTCCAGTGTCATTGTTATTATAGTTATTAAGTGTGATTTAAAATTGTCAATTTATGCTATAAATATAAAACTATTTCTATTGAATTAATATTTAAGTTGGGGGCGAGTTCCGGGACATAAAACTTGGTATTACGCTTTACGCAACCGTATGCCTTATTAGAGATACACAATACATTTCATATTGTAAATTTCATATATGGCATACAATTAACAACAAATATTATTTTACGCAATAAGTTATCATTTTTCTTAATAAATAACAATTTATCGCAATTATTGTTTTTGTTATTGCATAAGCAATATTTCTTTTTTTTCTACTCCATTTGTATAATTCTGTCATGATGACTGATCTGTCTGTCTTGATGACTGCAACCCATTGCATAATGATATTCATTTTGATACAGATTTCATTATGATTCACGTTCTTGACCAATCACAGAGAAGCTTACAAACCAAGAATCTTTATAGTGAATGTTTCGTTCGATTGCGAACATTAAAATTGCACTTAATATTATATTATACTTCCCAGTGGTAGTTATTGAAGAGAAAATTTTGCTAAGGTTAAGATCTGAACGCAAGTCATTTTGGGTTATATGCTGCTGACGTGTGGTTGTACGTAAAGAAAGTCTAGTTTAAAATGTCTAGTGAATCAAAGGTGGACTTGACACCTCTACAAATAAGAGAAAAATCGAAAATGGTAACGGCGGAATTGTTGCCGTAAATTCTGTATTCCCTCGCAGGCGGTCTGGTAAAACAAAGACACCTGGGAGCTGTCCGTTAGGTGGCCTTGGCTGAATCCTGCCTGTCAAAAAAAAAACAAATTGCCACGAAACGATTCAATAGATACGTTTAACTTATAAACGTCACCCTATGTCAAGAAAAAGTACAGTATAAAACACAATGTAATGGATATTAATTCACTCATGTGAAGTTAACGATACTCGGTCGTATCGTAATATCACACTCGTGTATTAATACCCATCATTACATAATCGTTTTATAATGTACTATTGTTGGCGCATTCTATGCGCTGCGCTGCGCTAGTAATTACGTCTCAGAAAAGAAGCGGGTAACTAAAGCGGGTAATGAATATTCTTCACAAAGAAAACGTAACACAAAAATAACTAGTGGTGCTACAGAATGCCTGAGACTTTCTCGTATTAGTTTTCTATTTCCTTTGGTTTCGGATAGCTATTCGGACTTGCCACATACTCTTGTCAGCTGCCATCTATCGCCGCCCAAAGTACATTTTGTTTCACATTTTCTAAGTTTTTTCCCTTTTTTAATAGAACAAAAATATTTTTTAATACAACAATATTAAAGTATAGTGAAACCTCGTTCCAAATGCTAATTGTCACTGCATACGTTTGAGCCCTTTTTAATAAAATAGCGTTTAAGCGCTGTAAATGCGAAAATTGAAGCTCTTTTTCATAGGAATTTTATATGATTTCGATAAACTTCATTAGAAGTAATACAAAGCACTTAAACTCACAAATAAACTTGTGTTTACAACTTGCTGGAACATGTGCTCATTAACGGTGTGAGATACTTTTCAAAAAATTACATTTGTTGAATTTTTGAAAAAACAAAAATATACCCTAAAATGAACTTTACGCCTTGTGAGTTAAAGTGTTTCAAAAGACTACGAATGAAGTTTTACGAAAACTTAAAAATTTTTTGTGAAAAAGAGTTTCAAATTTCTAATTTAGAATAGCGCTGAAACTCCATTTTCTTAAGAACGGCTCCATATTTTTCAAAGAAAATTCCCATTTATAACGAGGTTGTACTGTTCTTTATTGCTCTTAAAATAATATTGTACTATTAGGAAACCGAAAAATTAAGAAAATGTCAAAATATGTACTTTGGGCGGCGATTGATTGCAGTTGACAAGAGTATGATGGCATAGATGGCAGCTGACAAGAGTAAGTCCGAATAGCTATCCGAGACTAAAGGATAGGATAGAAAAACTAATACGGGAAATTCCGTGCCATTCTGTAGCACCACTAGTTGATTTCTATGTTACCTTTTCTTTGTGAACAAATATACTAATTTTTTGTAAATAATAAACAATTTACATGTTTCTGGAGTGTTTATATGCTTTTGAAATGCAAATTTTGCATACAAAATATTTTTTCCAACCAACTTTTCAGTGCTTATTGCGCCTCAGTCATTTGAAATATTGACGGAGTTCATTAGACAAAATATGCCCAAAATTGTATTAAGAGCTTATTTTCGAAGTGTTGTTGTATCCTCCCTGAATATCCTGTAGCCCGACAGCCCTGCGGCCTGAGAGGTGGCTTCGCGGGACGCATACGAGCTGCGGCCCGCTATCGCGACCTTGCCTCCAAGGTTGCCGAGCCAAGGTTGCTGTGTACTCTTTAGGGGGTATGTGCCAGTACTTGAGGACTCCTGAAACGAGCACTCGAACTCAGCTGGCAGGCAATTTTGGTGGGACAGAAAAGTTGTGTAGAATTGAAGAATTGTCAGGAAATAACTGGCGTAGGTGGTTCGGGGTATTAACTAATTTCACTGCAGTGCATCTGATTTCAACTGATTTCACTGCCTAGGTTTCGAGACTTGCCTGTGGCTGAATCTGTACACTGACAAAAAAACTAGGTCGAATTTCGACGTGGCCTAGAGGAGAATTCTAGCGGCCGGTTACTTTAATCGGCATTGTTTTCGTGGTTTCTTCTCTCAACATCAGGCGAATGACGGAATAGTACCCTTACAAATGGGCCAAGGACCACGCGCAATACTTTTTGACTCTTCCTTGTTCTATCTCAATGTTGTCAAGGTCGATGCCAGGAGCGGAAGCCCATGGCATGAGTACCACGGCGAAATCGCCTCTTCACGCATTTCGTCTTTCCACCACCAGAGACAACGCCATCCCTAATGTACAACGGCGGGATTACTAGTAGTTTTCTTTCCCGACGCTAGTTGCGCAGAGTAGCCCGTGGCATGCTACGGAGCCACTGACGCCTGCTACTGCCACCAGTGACCACTGTTCTATCCTAATCACAATTGCACAAATGTACGAGCACTACACCGCTTCACATGTCGGGAGACCAATCGGGAGCTTAGGACTTGTCCCTGATGGCGCGGTGCCCCGGTGGTAGGAGAAACTGATATACTTGTGGAAGAAACCCGCAAGTCGAAGTGTAAGTCCGCGCCGGATCTCACTATTGAGCGGGAGTCCATCACTGCTACCCCCAGTATTAAAACATGGACCGTACTTGCGGGAATAATGAGCACAACTGACGACGCGCCCAGAAACACTAATAAATCAAAACAAATAGGATGGTGTTTCGGGGAATGATCAGACGGACGTGGTCGGGCGGACTAAGTTGACACGGGAGTTATAAATCACGAAATTTCCGTACTGAGGTATGGCTTTCCAGAGCCCTTGCATGAAGCCAAACTACAACATAGTTGTTTAAAAAAAAATCATTTCCCCACCCCCATTGCTTGTGCAAACCATTTTCATTATTTTACAATTATTATTATTATTATTATTATTATTATTATTATTATTATTATTATTATTATTATTACTATAATTAGTATGTAATTTGCTAGTTATATTACCTTATTATTGTTGTTGTTGTTGTTATTATTATTATTAATAATATTGGTATTAGTGTTCTATGTTACTGAGAGACTGTGTATTTTATGTTTTTTGTAAATAGCTGCCACCGGGTTATACCCAATTGCAGTTTAAATAAATGTAAACAGGAACGTACCATGAGGTTCCTGGCGTTGTCCAGCAGCCACTGCGTCCAGGCGCCGTCGGGTGGGCCGCCGTGCGCATGTCTCCTCACGCAGCTGCGCAGACAGAGGGCGCGGAAGAGTCTGCGCTCGCGCTTCGAGCATTTGCGCGCACAGCAGCGGCGCCACGAGCAGGGCGAAAGCGCACCTCGCTCCCCCGGCCATTGCGCATAAGGACGAGTGGCGGCGACGGCTGGGCGGTGGGGACGCACTACACTGAAAGTGAGGAAATTAATCAATCAATCAATCAATCATTAAATAGATTTATAAATAATATATTAATAAATATAAATACATAATATAAATAAATAATTTAAATTTATAATATAAGTAAATAATATAATACATAATATATTAATAATATATATATATATATATATATATATCTAATATATAATAATCACTATTTGTTGATTTGTTCGTATTTTATGCGCTGCAGTACCACTCTTACGATTGCCGATAAAATCTTTGATAACTTATTGCTTCCAATTGCGCAAAGGTTATAGATATAGTACAATGGGAATGTGGTTACATTTGAGTTCTAATGTCTCCGGCTCTGTGACGTCATGCCATTTTGATGTGGCAATCGCAGAGCGAAGGAGAAAAGGTAGAGTGGGGATACAGAATGGAAGCGACGGCAGCGAGTGGGGGAAGACACCGAGAGTACTTTTCAGTTAAAGATATTGATCTTACCGAATCATTGTCCAGCCGATGGAACTATCGCTACATTCAGATTCTTCTACTGGTAAACAGTTCATCAATTTTGTAATGTTTTATTCTGACGATTTAGTTGCAGAACTAGTTGGTATAATTCAGGCTTCTTCAGGTTTTCATTAACTATGCATTCCCTTTGCATTCAACCATTGAATCATATCGTGTTTTAATGCATATGCAGTTGGGGTTTCATTAGCTAACGCGCTATGATATGGAGCATTTTCAAGAACAATTACTGTCTTAGAAGGCAGTTTTTCTAATAATTTTTCTCTCACCCACTTTTCAAAATGTTCTTGCTTCATCTGACCATGGTAGTCGCCAGATGCAGAACTAGCTTTGAAAATTAGCTCCGACTCATTAATGAAACCATTGTTTCCACCAGCATGAACAACAATTAGTGCAACTGATGCACTTATATTTGCCGTTACGCCAATTATATCATCATGCTGCCAGCACTCTTTCAATACCAAGCTGTTATCAATCCACGTTTCGTCAGTGTACACTATTTCACGGCCATCTTCCCTGAACTTACCTCATTTGAATGAGATATCTTGCTCTCCAATCAATAATGTCTGCTCTCTCGACCATCACTTTTTGTTTTGAATTACACTTCCTCCATCTGAATCCCATGTGTTTCATCAACTTCCATAGTGACTTTTCTCCCCAAGGAAAATAGATCTTTTGTGTTATTATGGCAACATTTTCGATTAGGGATGTGTCTTTAACAGCTCAACTGTTATTTCTTAACAGTTAACGTTTAGTAACTGTTACGCGAAATAACAGTTATTTCATTTATCCTGTTATTGGCTGTTATCGGTTGATATTCATAGTACTCCACTCTATTGGGCCAAACCCGAACTACTACAAGCTTTGCGGCAACCATTTTGTACGACAACAGTTTCACTACATGTAATCAATCGTGATTAACAAGTGTTGAAATTATAGATTCATTACTACATAATTCGTCATTATTACACACCAAGTGCCACAATATTTTTATATTTTATGGTATACGTATGGTATACTACTATAAGAAGTTTGTCCTTTAAATTAAATACGTTCAGTATGTTTGTTAACTTCTTTCTGTCCCATTACAGCTTATGTGAGATCCACTAATATTTCCCTAATTGCGATAGAATACAATGTGTTACGGTCAAATAATTCGCATTATAAATTTGATATTCAATAGTCATTTCCACTTTAGCTGTGGGTAAGCAAAACAGTTACTACTTCTCATTATTTTTGGTACTCGTCACTTCACTATGGACATGTGTCATACTCGAAAGAATATTTTGCAATCTGATCACGAATCATTGTTATTTTAGTAATATTCTATTCACATTAGCTACTCATCATATTAACTATTATTCTTCCTTGGCAGTTCATGGGTTCTCGTTCATATCAACTGTTCCTCGGTCTGTCCCTGCCCAAACATGTTTGGGAAACTAGTGCAAGCCGCCGCCGTAAGGTAGCTGCACAAGCGTTACGGTGCTACCAACGTTATTCGTTTTGCCTGGTTTAACTCTTAGCAGTCGCCACAACTGATTTAACTCTTAACAGAAGGCCATGTTAGGTTGCTGATCATGGACCTATTACTTTTCAACTGTTATTAATAACCATATTACGAGTCCACCGTTATTCCGATAACAGTTATTGAAGAAAAGCCGTTAATCCCATCCCTATTTTCGATACCGTAGGCACTTGCTTTTCATGGCCGTAAAAATCAAAGACAGCATTTATGATTACGCACATATCAAAATCATCGATTTTCGCGGCGTTGTAACAAGTCACTGTCCTTTTATTACCAGGCTAAATAAGTCGTCTGTGAGCATTTGTTTCATTCCGAGTATTATTTTCTTTCGAATTGTTTTAATGCTAGTTACTCCAATACCTAGTGTATGCTGCTGCTCTTTCTGTGGCTTTTGTCAGAGGAACCAGTAGATGATTTTGTCTCTTTTCTTTATCACATGACACAATTACACTCGCTACGATCTCCCGACCTTCACTGTGAATTGTCGAATTCGATTTCGGCTTTGCCATTTCGCATCTAATATCCGCGGACTCTGAATCAAAAGTGAGCTGAAGTTTACGAAACCAATGCATTGTCCAAGCACGTGCTCGCCCTTTCCTAGAGCCCATTGTGTGATTCACAGACGTCTGTCACACAAATCCTACAGCCGATTAGAGGCCCGAGAACTCGGCACCGAAGAGTTGTGTGTCGCACATAGACGAAAATAGTAGCGTCGCTGATCATGATTTATGAGTTTATAATGACTCAAGGAACCTGAACAGGAACTCTTTGTAACCACCGCAACCTCAAGTATTTATCGCCCTAAGTATTTAGCGCGTCTTCGCGGCATATTCTGCACCTGCGATTGTGAAATGTCGGTCGGAATTATTATTTGAGCGTTAATTCGGACAAGTAAATCAATTTTCTCGAAGTGTCGTAGTACATTCAGGACCAAACTCGCGGGAGAACAATAAGATACTTGACAATTATGGAATACTTCAAACCAGGGCATAGAACAAACCTATACTCGCAAGAAGGTCTCTCATCCATTAACATATTTTGCAGAGCTTAGCTTAAAACGTGATTAACAACCACGTGATCAGTGTATTTTGAAGGGTAATACGTTGCAATAGCGAAGCATTGTCGGCTCCTGTAGTATACAATAAAAAATAACTAAAAATAGACAATAAATAAAGATGTAAGTGAAGGAATAAACAAACAAGGGAAGACGCAAATATATAAATGAAAGCTGGCAACGGAAGAATCATAACTACTCCCTGAATCAATGGATTCAAAGAAAATTCATCAATGTGAATGTCATGGCGCCGGTTAGATTCCTTGTTTCATGTTCATCCATGTTCAATCTCAATCTCTCTCATTTTAATCAATTTGTTTGAAGCACTGACCATTTGTTTCATTACTGTATGATAAGATCAGAGATTCCCAAGAATTACCTTCAAACGACCCCTTTTAAAAGAAAAGTCATTGCTTCATTGACCCCCTTGAAATATTTCTATGCAACACAGCATACGTAATAATTATAACATAGCTGCACATAAACTATTTGATAACAATTACATAGTCAAAGAATATGAACAAAAATTTTGAAAAAAATATTCCTTATGTTTATATTTGATTATTTTTGTACTTTTAAAATTTTAAATTCTTAGACATTTAAACAAGTAGTAAAAAATGACTGAACCTTTATATATGAAAATTCATTTAGTACGAGGTTTATCAATAAGATATTGATCACACAGATGATTTGTCGGCCTATATCCGGCTATCGATCCCCTGGCATTTCAAATTCTGGCAGAATATGAAAATGATGCGCTTAAGACATCCTAAAAACTGATATTTCATAAGCAAGGACCTGATATTTAGAGATCACGTACGTTTTAGAAATTATAACATATATTGTAGAGAATATATATCATGAAATATTTCAGTGTGTTAAATTTCCTTTTTTTACGTTGAGCGTAGAATATTCGAATCGGTTGGAAAATCTTTAATATGATAATTGTTATTGATAGTTAAATAGTAGAATATACTTTGTTAAACGACACTCATACTTACCTTTTTCAGTTTCTGCCCCTATTACAATAGTGTTATAATTTACTTTGTGTCACGCTGAAATAATGACGATGATGCCCTAGCTAGAACACTTCACTTGCCCATGATACTTTCTCGTGGAACTTACTCATATACTTTGGGCTTTCCATTACCTATCCACTTTGGAGAGTCTCTAATCATTATTTTGTCTCTCAAAACAAAACGGCACTTACAAGAATAAGTACCCTCCGTGCGGTGTAAAAGCCTTCAATTGAGTCAGACATAAATGTCTGAACATTTCTCCAGAGAAAGGTATTTTGAAACATTTTACACAGCTCCATTTCTTAAAGCTTGCGACTTCATTCTATGATACTTACGAAACTTAAATTATAGAGATTATTGATGAATTCTGTGGTCTGTACAGATACAAAATTGTTTCCTAGAGAAATTTCCAGAGAATATTCGTTTCGATTTTGCAAAAAAATTTGCTCATGCATTGAAGTATTATTGTAGATATTAGAGCACAATTGTAGGAATGCTGATGTGGTGAAATCGTAATTAATTGATGAAATAATGAAAGTAATCTCCGTCACCTTTATACATTAAAGGACATTTTTTATACATTAAAGGAACGAGAAATTGAGAAATGTGAAAACATAATTACAGTTTAGAACCGCTATGTAGCAGCTGGAAAGAAGTTTGGGAAAAATTGAAAAGCCCGCTTAACCGAAAAGAAATAAGAAAATTAAATAGAATGAGAGAGCCTGTGTCATCTGATGGCATCACTAGTTTTGTGATGTCATCTAAACAGCTCTCACGATCGTCACTGAACGATAGTGAACGATAGTGGACAATTAAGTACCAATGTTCATTATTCCGGCAAGTACTTGTGTGTGCTGGGAGAATTTTGGTGTTAATTCGACAATATTATTTTCGTCAGTGTGTTTGAGATCTTGACATTTGGTAGCTTTTGACGGTCTATTGGATTTGTATCTTTGAATTCAGTGATAGCAGTACTCATTAATTTGTCGACTTCATTTTATTATTATCTTGTGATTCTCAGCTGCTTGTGCTGGGTTCAATTTGCCCAATCCTGCCACGAATAGGAAAGAGCTCAGTCACTGAGGAGAGAGATTTCACTCTGACCCACAAGACCAGTATGGGAGCCTCATTTGTGTTAGTTCAGAGAACTTGCGAACTATATGACAATGTCTGCAGGATCACTGCTTTCTGTCCGTAGCTTAGAATTCATTGAGATAATCCCATTTGTTTTAGATTTTTCCTGAATTTTTTTGAGACTACACCTTCAGCCGAAATAACAAGTGGATATGTTTTTACACTCTGTAGTTTCCACATTCTTTTTATTTCCAGAGCAAGATCTTCATACTTTGTAATTTTCTCGGTCTCTGTTATCTTTAGATTGTGTGTCAATGGTACGGCAATATCAACAAGTGTAGCTTCTTTCTTATTCCGGTCAATCAAAACTATATCAGGTCTATTGAAATTTATCTGTAATTATGGGCTCCACTATTTAACATTCCATGCTTGAGATCCAATTGTTGATGGACAATCTTAGCTAGTTGGTTGTGTCTGCCGAAGTAAGCGCTGTCGGCAAGTGCAGTACTGCCGGCCATTATATGCTCTATTGTTTCACTGAGTCGGATGAATATAAAATCTACTCCAGCTTGCAACCAGATACCTAAGGAGCAGATGTGAGGACTGTCTGTGATCCTACAATTATTGGCGCAAAACGTGGGTTGTTCCAAGTAAACTAATTTCTTTCACTTCCCAGTCTTTTGAATGATCAGGGAGTTTAGCCAAGTTCTTACATAAATTTTGTGGAACAAATCCCTGAGCTCCAATAACTATCGGTATGACCTACGCTGCGGAAAATCGATTTCGAGATTTCAACGGAAATACAAGTTTTGGGGTACCCTGATACCGAAAAAATGGTTCTTATCAGAATGTCCACCCGTCTGTCCGTCTGTCCGTCTGTCCGTCCGTTCGTCTGTCCGTCTGTCCGGTAATTTCTTGTCACGATAACCTGATCTTGCATAGCTGTAATAAAGCCTTTCCTGGATACTGTAAACTACGTATCAACCACAAGTTAGATGTTTTAAAATCTATGTTCTGGTCTGATAGTTCATTAGAACGTCTACCATGTAACTCTTTTCGACACCACTGTTGCAGGCTTTCATTGTGTACGTGAAAATAACCATTTGCAAGGTTTATGGGAGTGAGTCTAAAATAGCTACTATTGCCTTATGCAATTTCTGCCCACCAAAGTATTTTTTGATTAGGGAGATTTTGATTAGGCAGTTTGAATTGAGCTAATGCTCAGTGGCAAACATGATAACAACGTCCTCGAGCTTCTTTTTTAGGTGGTAAATTGATCTTCTCAACAGCAGATTTAGAAAGATATCGCTATTGGGTCATTTGAATTTTTAGAAATATTTCCATTACTTCAAGATCTGACTCAATATATTTAGCCCTTTAAGTAGATAATCACAGGGACAGCGTGTTTATTTATTATAGTGGCAATATTTCGCGAATTCAAAGATGATTTAAGAATATTTTCTAGTCAGTTCTTGAATTCTTCGGATATAAGTTTTTTCCCTTCCGAGTGGGCACTCTTTTGAGCGAACTTCGAGAGCTATACTGATCTGCCTATGAAGGTAACTACACACTCCTGTCGTGTCTTTTTATTCAGTCAGATTGCTAGAATTGGATAATCTGAGACGATGTCACTAATGATCTGGCTTTTTTTTTCTTTTTCTTACTAGTTTCGAACACGGTCTCCTTTGTACCACGTGGAACAAAACACTTATTACTGGTCATTTGAGGTGCCTTTCCATATTAATAGTATTAGTGCTGTTTCTACGTCATTTTCCCCGACATAGTTCATTGTAAAAACTGTACCTTCAATTTCCTGCTAAGCCACAAAGATGCGGCGCGGCCCGTAGCTCTGACTTGGGGTGAGGGCGGCGAAGCGGTTCGCGACGGCGAAATTGAAGAGTGTCGGTTTTTGTGGGCGACGTACGCGCCGTGTCGAAGGAAAATTGTTCTGAACCTTCCAATTCCCCGAAGTAATCTTTCTGCGAGGTGATCTCCGCCGGCCGCGCCGCCCTCGGGCGCATCTCCATTACGGCCCCTCTGCTTAGCCCTTCAAGCCCTGGCGAGGCCCACGCTGGATCCAAGTTTCCGGGAGAGGAGGCGCAGGGCATCAACTGATGGCGCTGCAGTGCTTTGACTGGACAGTCCTAGGTTGGAGTCCCGATGATGGCAGGATTTTGGAGACTAGCTAGATAGCTAGGTCGAATTCGAAACGCTGTCTGGAGGAGAATTCTAGCAGCCTGACTGCTCTGATCGGTAGTTTTCCGTGGCTTCTCCGATCAACACCAGGCAATTGCCGGAGCAGTACCCTAATAAACGGGTCACGGACCGCAAGCGATATTTACTTCTTCTTGCTTTTTTTATTCAGCCCTTACTTCCTTCCTTACACATACACACAAGCATTACACTACCACACATACCGAAGAGACCGGTCGGAGACTTAGAGCTTTTCGCGGCAGGGTCGGTGCCCCGCTGGTGGGAGATACCTGGTTAGGGAAACCCCACTGTCCATACAGCGGGGAAGATTACCGCGAACTCCCGAGAGGTGACATACACTACACTTACGGGACCAAAGGCCTTACCAGTTGACTTACCCGGAATCACCAATCAATCACCATCAACTTACCCAATACCATCTTCATAGATAATGTGGTATCCCCCCAATCAGAGGAGCAGCTTGGGGTGACGCTCCACCGCTCCGCTAGTGGAGGGGCACAACCCCTTCCCCTCCCCTCACCAGGCGGCGAGGGGATAAAACCCCGAATCGGCAGCGACGCGCCCTGTCACGAATGAACTCTCTACCCAGCGCGACATACGTGTACGAATGCCGAGAAGGATCGACCCGGGAGACACGGCTCCTGGACGGAACGCGGGTTCGCAGGCGGTACCTCCCGCAGGACATTGCTCCCGTCTGTCAAGGGTTCCGCGGCTGCTACTACCGCAGCCACGACGCACCACTGCAACCGCCCGAGATAACAGCCGTTATCAGCAAGTCAGTCGGCTGCCTATGCCGCCGGCTTATCAAGTTTAGCATTGGGGCAAGGACGCTGCCCTGAGAACAATTTTGGTTGTGTTTCTTTTTGTTGAGATGTGAAGTGAAACATTAAAAGTATTTTTAGACTTATGTTTTTGACTAAACCTGATCCCGCAATCACTACATTGGCGACGAGGATTTACGAACAAGACGTGTGAAGAACAGTAATAAGCGGTGATCAGAGTCCAAGACTCAACAAGAACAATGACAGAACAAATGGCACAAGTGATAGCAATGCTACAAAGCCAGCATCAAGAACAGATGAAGATACAACGTGAACAAAGTGAACAGATGATCAGGGTGTTAATGAATCAGTTAGAAACATCGAAACAACAAGTTCGACAAGTTCCAGTATTTCCACAGTTTAGGAAAGATCAAGAAGACTGGACGATTTATATAGAACGTTTTGAACAGCATTTAGAAGCACATCAGGTGACAGATGAAGCCCAGCGGCGTGCCCAATTGTTGTCGTGTGTAGGAGAAGATATCTACGTAACTATAAAGAAGATATGTCCGGAGGATCCAAAAACATTAACATTCAGTGAATTGAAACAAAAGCTGGCCGATCATTTCGAAAAGAGAGTGCATGTCGTGACCTCAAGATATAAGTTTTTTCAAACGAAATTGAAACCAGGTCAGACACACGCAGAATGGGTAGCTGAGCTAAAAGGTCTAGCGAAATCATGTAAGTTTAAGTGCGAAAAAAGGGATTGTGCAAATTCCTATGCAAGTAGTATGATACGAGATATGGTGATATTACATACCCCGATAAATAAAGTGCGTATGGAGGCAATTCGAGTAGAAGACCCAGCATTGGAAGAAGTAATGAAGATTGCCACAACATATGAAATGTCGGAAAATCTGGAAACGCAGATGAATACAACAGAAGAAGTCAGCAAGGTGACTACAATGGGGAAAGAACGAGCTGAAAAGAAGTTAAAATCATGCCCGGGTTGTGAGAAGAACCATAAACGCAGTCAGTGTTGGTTTAAGGAAGCAATATGTAGATTCTGTAAAAAGATAGGACATATTCAAAGTGTTTGCTTAAAGAAAAAAACTGGCGACAGTCACACAGCGACAGAAACCAAAGAGTGTGAAAGATGGCAACAATAGGTCGGAAGAAATGGAAATAGACCAAATACAGACAGTCAACCTAATTTTAAATCCGTCGGAGGAAACAAAGATGAAATTACAATTGGAAATATTGGGAAGATATATTGAGTTCCAGATCGACACAGGGGCTACAGTGAATATAATAAATCTAACAACATACCAGCAGTTAGGCGCACCGAGATGTGCAAGTAACAACGCAAAGTTAAAATCTTATCAGGGAAACATCATTCCAGTAAAAGGTCAAGTAGAAATGACGTCAAGATATAAAGGAGTGCAACGGAAGTTACGCTTTGTGGTAGTGAACAGACATGACGTGCAAAATATATTTGGGATGGAAGGTATAAACGCTTTTGGTTTTACGCTAGAAGATAATGTTATGTCAGTACAGAATTTAAATAAATATGAAGAGATGGAGGACATCTGTCACGAATTTCCGGAAGTTTTTGCAGAAGGATTAGGGCATTGCCCAAATTATAAAGCTCACATAACAATGAAAGAAAACTGCCAACCGAAATTTTGCAAAGCAAGACCAGTACCATTTAATTTACAAGAGCAAGTAAAAGAAGAATTACAACGTTGGGTAGATGAAGGAGTGCTCAAACCAGTCAACGCTTCAGAGTGGGCCACACCATTGGTAATTATAAAAAAACAAAATGGTAAATTAAGACTGTGTGGGGATTTTAAAGTAACATTAAACCCACAAATGTTGATAGATCACTATCCTATGCCTAAACCTGAAGAAATATTTTCCAAATTACAAGGTGAATATTTCACGAAAATAGATCTGTCAGAAGCTTATCTACAGTTGGAGTTAGATGAACAGTCAAAAGAAATTATGGTGATTAATACGAATAATGGATTATATCAATTTCAAAGACTCCCATATGGCATTGCAGCTCGCCAGCGATATTTCAAAGGTTTCTGCAACAAATTACAGAGAAAGTGCCAAATTGTGCTAATTTTTTGGATGATATCATTGTTACAGGCAAAACGGAAGAGGTCCACAAGCAAAATTTGCGGAGGCTGTTGCAATTGTTAAAACATAATGGACTCAGATGCAATTTGAAGAAATGTGAATTTTTTAAGACTTCTATAAATTATTTAGGTCACATAGTAGACAAACAGGGAGTCCGACCGACAAAAGAAAACATTGAAGCAATTACAAGAATGCCAGCACCTCAAGACGTGAAACAACTCAGTTCATTCTTAGGTAAAGTAGCTTATTACTCGAAATTTATTAAGAATAGAGCAATGATCACAGCACCATTAGACCAATTACGGAAGAAAAATGTTAAGTTCATATGGTCAACAAAATGTGAAAATGCGTTTCAGAATCTTAAGCGGCAATTAGTCAAGGCAACGACATTGACGCACTATTCGCCAGGGCAACCGCTACTGCTGGCGACTGATGCATCTGAAACGGGTATTGGTGCGGTGATATCAACAATTACGCCAGATGGCGTTGAGGTACCAATCGCATTCGCATCGAAAACGTTAAGTAATTCACAGAGGAATTATGGGCAAATAGAAAGAGAAGCGTTATCAATAATTTATGGGGTAAAGAAATTCCATCAATACCTATATGGGGCGAAATTTACGCTCATTACAGACCATAAACCACTTACGTCATTGTTCAGTCCAAGGAAAGGTATTTCGGAGAGAACTGGGAAGAAACTTAAAAGATGGGCAATTTTTCTGTCTGACTATGATTTTGAGATAATTTACAGGTCAACATCACATCATGGCAACGCGGACGCGCTGTCGAGGCTGCCGGCAGGACCAGACGAGTCATTTGACCAATTGGAGGAAGTTTGCGCCCACATCGATCTCGAGAACAGCGACACACTGTTGCGACTGCCGCTGGATGCAAAAAGGATAGCGCAAGTAACCAGGAAAGACAAACTACTAATACAAGTAAGTGGTTATTTGAATAAAGGTTGGCCAACAAGAAAGTTAAAACATAGTTCAGAAGAGTTAAATCAATTTTTGTTAAAGAAAAACGAGTTATCAATGCAAGAAGGGGTATTACTATACACTTGCGAAGATAATGTAAGAGTTGTAATTCCTAAAACGCTGCAAGCGGAAGTGTTAAAGTTATTGCATGTTGGACATTGGGGTATTACTAGGACAAAAACTATTGCCAGAAGATATGTGTATTGGCCGGGAATGTCAAAAGATATAGAAAACTTGATACGTAGTTGCCATATATGTAGACAGAACCAGGCAAGCCCACCGAAGCATTTTTCGGGCTGGCCAAAAGCCGAGAAACCATGGGAGCGGGTACATATTGATTACGCAGGGCCGTTTTTTGAGTCAATGTGGCTCGTGGTTACGGATGCATTCTCACAGTATCCATACGTGTGTGAAACGCGGACAACAACCACAGAAGCAACAATTCAACTGCTAACGAAGGTGTTTGTAATAGAAGGATTACCGCAACTGTTAGTATCAGATAATGGGGCACAATTTACGTCACACTTATTTGAAAAATTTTGCAAAGAGAATGGCATTCAGCATCTTAGAACGGCGCCGTTCCACCCACAGTCAAACGGGGGAGCAGAGAGATTTGTACGCACATTCAAAAGTACAATGATCAAAGCAATGGCTGATGGAGTTCCTAAAGACAAAGCGTTACAGCAGCTACTAGTAACATACAGAGCAACTCCGATAGGGCAAGAAAAGAAAAGTCCAGCGGAAAGACTTCATGGGAGGCAGCCAAGAACATTACTAGCGTTATTAGTACCCACCAAACGCCCGAAACGTATTGAGAATACCAAGTTTCAAGTTGGGGATAAAGTGTACATAAAATCATTCAAAGTATACCCAAAATGGATTCCAGCAATAATTAGAGAGAGTATAGGCTATAAAATGTATCTGGTACAATCAGAAAATGGTATGACAAGGAGGCATGAAAATCAGATAACAAAACGGTGGAATACACATAGAGTGGACGACACACCGCAAAGAAGTAATATTCCTTTTTATTTTCAGCCAGCCACAATGCACAAGACAGAGCCAGCCGTCACGCACGAGGCACCAGCTCAGTCGGTAACTTCGCCAGGTGACGCAGCAGGAGCGGGGGTGCGACCAGAGGCTGAGTTATTCTCAGAACCTAGCAGCAGAGACGCCTCACCAGGTCCAGCTCCGCGGCGGTCACGGCGCAATCGTGGGCACCCATATGCCCACAATAAAGCGGGGAGGAATGTGGTATCCCCCCAATCAGAGGAGCAGCTTGGGGTGACGCTCCACCGCTCCGCTAGTGGAGGGGCACAACCCCTTCCCCTCCCCTCACCAGGCGGCGAGGGGATAAAACCCCCGAATCGGCAGCGACGCGCCCTGTCACGAATGAACTCTCTACCCAGCGCGACATACGTGTACGAATGCCGAGAAGGATCGACCCGGGAGACACGGCTCCTGGACGGAACGCGGGTTCGCAGGCGGTACCTCCCGCAGGACATTGCTCCCGTCTGTCAAGGGTTCCGCGGCTGCTACTACCGCAGCCACGACGCACCACTGCAACCGCCCGAGATAACAGCCGTTATCAGCAAGTCAGTCGGCTGCCTATGCCGCCGGCTTATCAAGTTAGCATTGGGGCAAGGACGCTGCCCTGAGAACAATTTTGGTTGTGTTTCTTTTTGTTGAGATGTGAAGTGAAACATTAAAAGTATTTTTAGACTTATGTTTTTGACTAAACCTGATCCCGCAATCACTACAGATAACATTAAATTGTAAATAATCAAGACGGAAAAATGTACTAGAATTCCATCCTGAAAAGTCTGCCCTGCAATATCTACAAGGAGAACTAACTATTTCTTTCTCATCACTGAAAAATTATTATGTGTCAATAATTAGCATTGGCATCAATTATAACTAGGCTTATTGACATCACGACGTAGATGAAAAGAAATGGTCCGAAGTATTTGACCATTCGTCATTAATGAGTAACACACAGTATTCGAAATTCCATCAGCACCTACCCTTTTTTCCTTCGCCATTCCATTTCTCTCCATGAACATGCTAACTTCGCCGTTCTTTGTCATTCTCTCCCTCAACTAGAAAATGTCAAATGTTCATTATTTTGCCGATTTTGAACCTCACAGACGAGGAAGTGTGATAAATGCTCAGAAACAATAGACAACCGTGCGCTGGAGCACTAACACATTTCACGAAGGTTCTAGTGTTTGAGACTCGACGGGGAGATTTAGACAATATGTAGCTAGATCGAATTCAGCAGTTGTGTGGAGGAGAATACTAGTGATCGGCAGGTCTGATCAATAGGTCCATGGTTTTCACGATTAATACCAGACGAAAGTCGGAGTTGGGCGAAAACCCAACAAATGAGTCCCAGACAGCGCGTTCTTTCCTTCCCCGTCCTTGTCCTATCCTTTTTACGAACTTACACATACATACACACTTACATGAAGTACACTACCTCACTCGTTAGCAGCACAATCACGAGCTTAGAACTCGTTCCGCTTGGGTCGGTACCCTTCAGTGAGAGATCTGCAATGAGGGAATATCAATCGCCGTGTAGTAGCAGCGCCGGATATCACCCTCCAGGAAGACAGGAACACTGCCAGCTCCAATGATTAAAATGCACTACACTTACCGGACGCGTGACCATAACCGTTGAGATGTCCAAAAACGTCAAACAATTAACATTCCACGGGAATGAACATGAAATATGCCACTTACATATACTGCGATTTTCGTAAACTTTGCCCCTGACAGGAATCAGCTGTTGACAGTTTCATTCCAATCGGGAGCTTGAACGTCACCATAGTGACGTCACTGTAACGAAATATAAGCTCCCAAATGGATGGCAGCGAAACAGCTGATTCCTGTCAGGGGCAAAGATACAAAAATCGCAGTATAAGTGGAGAGATTACGCGCGCATGCCGTAGCGATTCCCTCGGGTGCAGCGGCGACTCCCCCCGGCAGGAGCGCTGTGGTCGGCGGCTGCGGCAGGGGCCCAATTTCCCGCTTGGGGACGCAGGCAATTGATCACCTGTCGCAGGTAAAGGAAATCTCGCCTGCGCGCGGCCCGCTCGTGCTCTGCGGCGGGCGCCATCGACCTCGGGCGCGAAGCGTTCGGACGGAGAGGGACTGCTGCGCAGGGAGAGATGGTCAGTGGTTGGAGAAGGACACGAGGCAACGAGAGGTGACGAATACACCAGGAACTGTTAGAAAGGGCGGACGAGAGTGGAGTGGAGTTGTGGTTAAAGATTGACCAAGGAGACGAAATGAGCAAGTGTATGTCATTTGTTGCGTGGTGAAATGTCGTTGGCATTTAAAATTAAATTATCGCAGGTGTCATTGCCAACAATGTTATTTATTTCAACAAGAGAAAATTTCGATGGCTTAGCCATCATTATCAGTTTCTGATCTGATGATGGTGGATAAGCCATCGAAAATTGCTTTTGTTGAAATAAATAACATTGTTGACAATGACAGCACATGTGATAATTTAATTAAGCGTATGTGAGTTACAGAGGTGAGGTCCTGGAATGATTTCGGAGGGGCAAGAAGTTGATATATTTATGATTCCGGAATCGCCAACTGATGTGGTCATCAGTATCGTTAGTGTAATGCAAACATTCATTACGGGAGGCGGCGGCGTCGCCCTACACGGGACAAGCTCTACTCTCGCGACAAACGAGGCAATGTAGTGCATTTGAGCTCGTATGTGTCTAAATAAGAGGGAGGGTAGAATAAGGAAGAGGAAGGAAAGATCGTGCATGGTCCGTGACCCGTTTCTTAGAGTACTGCTCCGGCTTTCGCCTGATGCTAATCAGCGAAACCAGGGAATACTACAAATCAGAACAGCTGGCCGCTAGAATTCTTCTCCAGACGGCACCGGGAGAGATGGCTCAGTGCATCAACCTGATGTCACTGCAGTCCCTCTGACCGGGAGGTACTAAGTTCGAGTCCCGACGGCGGCACTGTCAGCTAGGTCGAATGTCTGGAGGAGAATTCTAGCGGCCGGCTGTTCTGATTGGTAGTTTTCCGTGGTATCTCCGATCAACACCAGGCGAATGCCGGAGCAGTACCCTGACAAACGGGCCACGGACAGCGCGCCATCTTTCCTTCCTCTTCCTTGTCCTATCCTCTCCTCTTACACTAACATTCACTACACTACCACACATGCCGGGAGACCGGTCGGGAGCTTACAGCTTGTTCCGGCTGGGGCGGTGCCCCCGCTGGTGGGAGATAGCTGGTTGAGGGGAAATCCCGCTAGTCGACGGTAGGTCGACGCCAGATCTCGCCATCCAGCGGGGAAAAGATTATCGCCACCTCCCGAGAAAAAACACACGCACTACACTAACGGGACTAATGACCAAAGTAGTTGACGCGCCCGGAAACATCAATCAATCAATCAATCCTCCAGACGGGGATTGAACCCGACCCACAGCTATACCGCTTGCAAAACAAAAACAACCATGGCGAACGTACCTTTGTTAAGTCTCGGAGGTTTCCCCCAGTCTGCGGTTGCTGAGATTCTCCCTCTTGGTGATAACAATGCGCGTAGGTGACAAGGAGAGGCGACTGCGACACGCTGCGATCGCACCGGCCGTCACTTGTCATCACTGTCCTCATGGTCAGAAGAGGAACTCGCACTGCTAGGAGTGTCCAAAGAAATGAATAAGTTCGTTTATCCGTCCGCAGGAGGTGGAGAAATATTAGTAGTTTTGGAGGGGGAAGCTGGGTTCTGGCATGCGCAGTGTAAGTCTTTCTTTATTTCGGTTAGAGCTATAGATATGTAACTAGTGTTGAAAATCAGAGAAACTTCTTGAAATGACATATGAGAGCGGTCGGCAGAGGAATGGACAAACGGTTTGAGGTTGGCGGAAGCAATGATGTAATGCGAGAGGTACAGAAGAGACGCATCAGACGGCGTGCTGGCGAATGTTCGAAGGACAATCGGGGAGGTCGGGGAGGAGGCAAAGGAGGAATGGGAAAATGTTTAAACGTTAGCGGTATTAATGCGAGGTGGATAATATGGGAGAGGAATATCAATCTGCACCGCACAAGCCACTTCACTGTTTGGTAAGCCCGACACTTCTGCAGGTACAGGCAACTTTTCCTGACCCTTCTCTTATTTTCCCTTGTCCGGAGGAGAATTCTATCGGACGGCTGCTCTGATCGGTAGTTTTCCTTGGTTTTTCCGATCAACACCTTATTCCAATATGGAACTTGTATGATTATCTTTGTGTAATTTTCTACACACAGCAAGGTATGTGCTGTATGCATTTTAATTTAATATTGAAAAAATAATTTTGGTATTGGATTTAAATACATAAAATGTGTGATTGCTATTGTGTGCTTCGAGCACACTTGAAGTACTTAGTTTTGATACATTGTGTAGTTGTGTTTGTGTGCAATATACAATGTGTGTGACGTTGTGTAATTAGTGTATACATCTAAGCATGTTATAAATGTATTCAGCCCTTAGCATGGACAAAAAATGTACAAAACGTCGGCTAACTGACATAAATTTCAATTATTGGACCAATACCCATGAACCACCCAATGGATTCCACTACAGATGGTCATGAAATACAGCAGAGATAGTATGTATTGTTTTTGGGGCGATGCTATTGTTTCGTCATCAGAGATTATTATCGTGTAAAAGTGCTACCGTTCTCAGAATTTACTGGTGTGGACACACTGCTGGTATCCCATCATGCCAAGCGATGAACTGTTTCTGCCTAAAGCTCTTTGTCTCACGGATACCGCTCGCTCTGTGAGTTGGTGCGTGTTCGGGACCGCACCCTCTCGCAGATCACGGAACAAACCCGGTCCGCGCGGAGTTTCTGCAGGCGAGCGAGCAGACCGCGCAGACGCAAGGGCTGCTGGGAATATTGTCCAAAGCGGCGACAGAGGCGGACCAGGGAGCGAAGAGGGTGAGGTGAAGGCGACGCCAGAGATGATGGTGATCGGGAAGGGGGAGGCGGAGTAGAAGAAGGTGAAGAGAGAGGTGGAGGGTATGGAAAGGAAGGGGAAGAGGAAATGGAGAGGTGGAAAGGGAGGGAAGGCAGAGAGAGATATTGTGTTGAAAGGGAGAATGTTGTGGAAATGGAAAGGAGATGGGAGGGGATTAGACTGAGGGGGTGGGGCGAAGACAGATGAGTAGGGGAGAGGATGCAGAAAGAGAGGGGATGAGAGAAGGGCGTGCAAGAGGAAAGAGGCGGGAAGGCTGAAAGGAAGAGGACGGTGGAGGGAGATGAAGTGGAATGAACAATTAGCAGTGGAGAGAGGAGAAGAACAAGGAGGAGATAGTGAAGCGGGAAGAGGCAGAAACCGCGTTGGACGCGTTGAAGGTGGTGGCGATGGCGGCAGCGCAGGCGAAAGGGCCAACGGAAGGAGAATTTTGGCGAGTGGAAGTGGTGGGGGAGGCGAGGGGGCCTGCGAAGACCGAAGTTCGGAAAGCGAGCCCTCGCGGCGATACAAAGCTCCGTTGGGTTTTATCTCGCGTCCCCCCAACTTCAACAGGCGGCGGTGGAGGCGGTGGCGGTGGCGGTGGCGGTGGAGCACGCGAAGAGAGGGTCAAGGGCCCTGGCTGCTGAAGCGTGGTGGGGGCGCTTATGCCCAGTAGTTCATTGTGCGGAGATATCGAAATAATTAGAGCATTATCATAAGAAAGGGAAATATGATGATTAAAATGAAAGAAGCTTCTGAAAGGAACATATTGATTGATTGGTGATTCCTGGCGCGTCATCTGCTAGGGTCATTAGTCCCATAAGTGTAGTGCATGGTTATCACGAGATGTGACGGCAGTCCTCATTCGCTGGTCGGTGAGATCCGGCACCAACCTATCACCGGCTAATGGGGTTTCCCTCAACCAGGTATCTCCCACTAGCGGGATACCGTCCCATACGGCTCAAGCGCCAGACTCCCGACAGATTTCTTGACGTGTGGTGGGAGTATAGTGCATAAAGTGTAAGTTTGGATAAATAAGAAGCGAGGAGAGGACAAGGAAGAGAAAGGAATGATCGCGCGCGGTAAATAACCCGTTTGTTAGTGTACTGCTCCGGCATTCGCCTGGTGATCGGGCAAACCACGGAAAACTACGGATCAGAGCAGCGGCCACTGGAATTCTCCTCCAGTGTTAGAATTCAGCCCAGCTATGGAGCTAGTATCGAAAATCCTGCCACCATCGCGGTTCCAACTCTACGACCTCCCTGTCAGAGGATCTGCAGTGATATCATTTGATGCCCTGAGCCACCTAAGCCAATAAAATAAACATCTTACAATATGTCCTGGAAAATACTTCAGTGATACATATAAAAACGATGAAGAAAGACGGATAAACTATTTCAATTTTAACTGCGAGGTGCTTCCGGCATTTGCGAGGGAAGGATTACTGAACAGAAGAAAGTTACTGACATGTGTAATAAAAATGTCGACGAGTAGTTATTCACTATATAAATAGAGTATGGTAACTAAATTGTTGCGTATAGAAACAAGCGTTCTAAGCGCCTATGTAATTTTAACCTTAATTTTACAAGTTTCACCATTGTCAACGTGTATAATAATAATAATAATAATAATAATAATAATAATAATAATAATAACAACAACATTTTTATTACTATTCCTCTAGTCCACGACTGAAGATGTTATAAATCGGTTCAATATAAAATCACTTCCATGGTGCAACTAACTACGGTACCTGAGGAGCAGATCTAGGGACTGTCGGTGCTTTTACAATACTTAGCGCCAAATGTGGGCTGTTCCAAATATAAAAATATATTGCACTTGCCAGTCTTTTGAAGGACATGGGAGTGTAGCCAAGCTCTTGCACAAATTTTGCAGAACAAATCCCAGAGCTCCGATAACGATCAGCACGACCTGTTCTTTCACGACCCACTTTCGGCTAATCTCGATTACCAAACTCTTGTATTTAAGACGTTTCTCTACCTCCTTGGTTACGACCTGTTGATCGGACGGCACAGCCACATCTACAACTGGACAGATTTGTTTTTCCTAATCCCGGATAACAATATCCGGTTTGTTTACCACTATCGTGCGATCAGTTCGAATTGGTCGGTCGTACAATATTGTACACAGTCCGACGGACGTCACCGGTTTTGGTGAGTGTTCAGCAAACGGAGAGTAGGACTGCCGATGAGGGCAGCACTGCGCTTTGTTGTGCTTCGAAGAGAAAGAGACAGAGCTGTTGGTATACTCAGTGCAACTGAAAACTGAAACACTGACCTAGACCAAGGTCCGAAGACGTATACATGGCCCTCTTGTAATTCCATATTATATTCAACAGTACCCGTGACAGTCCATTAAAAAACACAAAAAATGCCCACGCGTTCGATATTTATATTAATAAATACTGATAACGATATAAACAACGGGA
Organism: Acheta domesticus; assembly: GCA_031308135.1. Classification (NCBI taxonomy): domain Eukaryota; kingdom Metazoa; phylum Arthropoda; class Insecta; order Orthoptera; family Gryllidae; genus Acheta; species Acheta domesticus. Next base: position 215,040,801 of record JAHLJT010004567.1, read on the forward strand.
AAATTTTGAGTCCCTAAAAGTAATCATATATTTCAGTCATGCTACACTACAAATTCTACAACACGAGTACAATACATTATTATATTTAAGACAAAACATCCAGGAATTTGTTGTTTATCTTCCAGATTTCCATAAATTACAACATAATCGAGATATGTTTCATATCGTTAATGAGTGATCAAATTATTAAGTGCTTTCTGTGTGATCAACGTAACGTTTCTATGCAAAATTATCTTTAGAAAAACTAATTGGGCTGATTAATTAGCATTACCTTCTACGTTATGCAAAAATGTTTTATAACTTTAGAACAAGAACATGAATGCAACAGACTATACTACCCCAGCGCTAAAGCGCGACGCAACTGTCGCCATTGTTAGTTCTTAGATGCGCTGGTCTCCCTTCAGTCCTACACTTTGCTTGGTCGAGGTATACTGCATATTATTATTCTGACTATTCGTATTGGGAACTGATTCCCGAATTAGGCTTCCCAAAAGTAATTCACCCTGAGTAGAAAATTTATATCCAACCACTGAAACATTTTGTTGGATGTGAAATAGGGAGTATAATTTTAGCCGATCCGAGATGAACAATTTGTTCCATTGTATATGCTTGTTTGAGTAAACGACACCGCTTCAATGTTCCTAAATCATGACTGCTTCAATCGGACACGCCCGCTTTTAATTTAAAATGTTGTACATTGTCTTCTGCATCATACGATCTCAAAATGTAGTGATGACCACAGAAATTAATGATTTTTTATAGTCTAACAATGTGAATAAAAATAATTATCAAAAAATATTTCTTCATATTTTTCAATAGTATTATTTTCATTTAAGGATTTTTCAGTTTTTAATTTGCAATTTCGAACAAAACGACAGTACAAACAAAATATTGTATGTTAATTTTAGTGTAAAAATAATTCGTTCAAATTTATTTGTCGCAGAACGAACGGATCCAAACACTACGATTAATGAACAATTATAATTATTTAATACAACATTGAATTACTTTGTTTGATACAAAATAACAAGATTTAATTTCGTCTTGTATTTTTGGTACGTTGTCAATTTGTAAGTGAAATGAAACTAAAAGTCACTGGAGACGTTCACATAATTAATAATGTAACATAACTAATACCACTACAACTAATTCACGTAACTAACACCATACTTAAATTGCAAATATTGTTTTCCAGATTTTGAAGCAAATAAAAGTAATCTAACCAAACGACTGAAATATTTGGAACATTTCTTGCCGATCAGAAAAACAAACGAAATGCATAGGTTCGAAATCAGGCCTTTCATGAGAACCACAGGTCCAATCTCAGAAACGTGTACTATTCTTAGATGAAGTTTTCGAAAAACTTCAAACATTTCCCTCGTATGTTATAAAATTCTGGCATTTGCGCGTTAATTTTATGGATTTGTCAAACCCATAGTTAGATATCAACAGAAATATGTAGTTATTGAGGAGAATATTAATGTTGAACACGACGAATGACAACTTTCATTTCACTTATACGTTATCTCGTATACGCCTCATCACAGCTTCTAAAATATTTGAGTGATATCCACCGGCAAAAATAGCGGAGGACATCAACTGATGTCACTGTAGTGCCTCTGATAGGGAGATCGTAAGGTTTGCGTCCCGAGACGGTGGCAGTATTTTCGACACTAGCTGGATAGCTAGGTCGAATCCAGACGCTGCAGTGGAGGGGAACTGTAGCGACCAGCTGCTCTGAACGGTAGTTCTCCGTAGTTTCTTCGATCAACACCAGGCGAATGCTGGAGCAGAACCCTAACAAACGTGCCATGGGCCTCGCGCAATCTTTCCTTCCTCTTCCTTGTTCTATCCTCACCCCTTACTCACACACACTCGCACACTCTGCACTATCACTCTTGCTCGGGAGACCAATCGGTGCATAGAACTTGCGCCGGTTGGAACGGTGCCCCGCTGGTGGGAGATACCTGGCTGGAAAATTCCCTGCAAGCCGACGTAGAGCAGTGCCGGATCTCCCCACCCAATGGGAGAAGATCACCCCCACAGTCCGCGATGAAAACTTGCAGTACCGTTAAGGGACTAACTGACCTTAGCCGTTGACACGCTCGGAATCACTAATCCAGTGTTGTCAAGGTCGATGCCACGAGCGGGAGTCCGTGGCACGAGTGCCACGACGAAGTCGCCCCTCGACGCAGTTCATTACCCCTCCACAACAGACAGCGCCATCACTCTTGTAAAACGGCGGGGTTACTAATAGTTTCCTTTCCCGACGCTAGTTGCGCAGAGAAGTTCGTGGCATGGGACGATGCCACAACGCGTGCCACTGCACCGGGAGAGATGGCTCAGTGCATCAACCTGATGTCACTACAGTCCCTCTGACCGGGAAGTCCTAGGTTCGAGTCCCGACGGCGGCAGGATTTTCGACACTAGTTTGTCAGGTAGTCAGTAGCTGTCAGGAGGAAAATTCTAGCGGCCGGCAACTCTGATCGGTAGTTTTCCGTGGTTTCTCCGATCAACACCAGGCGAATGCCGGAGCAGTACCCTAACAAACGGGCCACGGACCGCGCGCGACCTTTCCTTTCTCTTCCTTGTCTTATCCTCTGCTCTTACACACACACACTTGCACTAACATGCACTACACTACCACACATGCCGGGAGACCGGTCGGGAGCTTACAGCTTGTCCCGGCTGGGGCGGTGCCCCGCTGGTGGGAGATACCTGATTTGAGGGGAATCCCCGCTAGTCGACGGTAGGTCGACGTCTGATCTCGCCATGCAGCGGGGAGAAGATCGTCGCCACCTCCCGAGAAAAAAGCATGCAGTACACATACGGGACAAATACCAAAGCAGTTGGCGCGCCCGGAAACATCAATCAATCAATCAAAAGCGTGCCACTGCCACAAGCAAAAGACCTTGGCACCACTGCAGTAATCGATCGAGTAGTATCCCACCATTACTAGAATCCCGTCCCAAACGTTCCCAAATCGTAACGTTCTTTTTCAGGCAAACTGCGTGTGGCACTCACTGTGCCCCGCGTCGGGCGCTGCCTATCGCAGGAGCAAAACTTTCCCTCGGGATTAAACGCAGCTCGGGAGCGGAGTGGAGCGGAGCAGACTGTGGTCGGGCGGGACGCGGCTGCGCGGGGTGACGCGCGCGGGAGAGGGGCGGGACTGAAAGGAAACTGGCGAGTGGTGGTGGTGGGGGGAGTCGGGGGACTGGAGTGTCGGCGCGCTCGTGGCGTACCGAGATACACACCTTCTGATAGGGGCCCTCGGCTGTGGCTGGCACCTGCGATTTCGCCGTTGCGAAGCACGGCTTTGTTGCAAGTTCTCTACCTTCGTATGGCTGAGATTTTGCAGGGAAGAGGAATGCCCTATTTTTCCTCCAAATCATGACGAAAAGCGAGATTGATTGAGCGTTATAAAACTATAACGCTATTATAAAACTATAGACTATATAGTATTATAAAACTAAAGACCGGAAAGTAAACTAATAATAGTACAATAAAACTCATTTATAGATTCTCTCGTTTTCACAAATTCTTCCAGATTTTGAATTTCTCGGTATTTTAATTCCTTCTTTATTTTTATTAGTTAATTGCTTTGAATTTTTTTTATATTTTGAATTTTTCGAGATTTTGATTTTTTTATATTTTGAATTTTTCGAGAATTTAAATTTTTTATTATATTGAATTTTTTAATATATTGAATTTTACAATATTTTGAATTTGTTAATAGTTTTGTGAAGTTGTTGGAACTGCGAATTTTCACAAACGTACTTATAAAGAAGTTCTATCAAAATCCTTTTCTTGAAAAACCGAAATAACTTGCCGTAAGTACTGGTCTGCCAGTTGTCTTTTTGCACAGCTCTGATTCACAGTGCCCTCTTTTTGATACATAAAAAAGTGTTTAAATAAAAACGTTTCTAAAAAGTTAACTGGAGAAACTTGTTTGATATTCTTTGAATGTGAATAATTCTAATTACCTTCTCTTATAGAGGATGTTCCTCTCTTGCTGCATTCCTCCATGTATTTTATTAAGCATGATGGAGCAATGCCACATTTCAAACGAAAGGTACAAAATTATCTTCATAAGTAGTGTCCAGGAAGGAGGATAGGTCGCGGTGGACCTCAAACCAGGCCAGCAGATCTCCGGAAATTAGTCTACTCGATTTTAATCTTTGGGGCTAAGTCTAGTGTACTCGCAACATTTTGACAACAGAGCTGCATTCGGAAGTTGAATTCTGATGTTCTTGAGAAAATTAGTTATAGTCTGGAACTACTACAATCAGAAACGGCTTCCGCAATACAACGGACTGAGTTATACATCAGAGGAGGGCGTTTTGAACATCTTTTGTGGGTGTACACAACCGACAATTTAAAGTCGCGCCAATGAAGACAAAGTGAGTTCAGTGCTGTGAAATGTTTCGGAAAGACCCAATTTATTGAATCCAATTGCGTTTCTTTGTGCTGTGTTAATTTTTCTTTGTGAACAAATATATTGATTTTTTGTAAATAATAAAATATATTTATGGAGTGTTTATATGTTTTTAGAATGCACATTTTTGTATAGAAAGTATTTTTCAAACCAAATTTTGAGTGCTTATTGCAGCTCAGCCATTCGAAATCTTGAAGTAATTTATTACATATAATATTTTTAAAATATACCTCAAAGCGTATTTTCAAAGTTTCGTTGTTTTCTGCTTGGACACCTGTAAAATTGTCACGTTCTTTAGCACAACATCAAAGCAGTGGAAAAGAGTCTGCATGGATTACACGTCGAATTTGGTCTGATGGGATGGTCTTGCGGGCTGGTCTTGCGGGCTGGTCTTGCGGGCTGGTCATTCTGGGTGGTCTTGCGGTTTGGTCTTGCGGTTTGGTCTTTCGGGGTGGTCTTTCGGGTTGGTCTTTCGGGGTGGCCTTTCGGGGTGGTCTTTCGGGGTGGTCTTTCGGGGTGGTCTTTCGGGGTGGTCTTTCGGGGTGGTCTGGCGGGGTGGTCTGGCGGGGTGGTCTGACGGGGTGGTCTGACGGAGTGGTCTGGCGGGGTGGTCTTTCGGGGTGGTCTGGCGAGGTGGTCTGACGGAGTGGTCTGGCGGGGTGGCCTGGCGAGGTGGTCTTTCGGGGTGGTCTTTCGGGGTGGCCTTTCGGGGTGGTCTTTCGGGGTGGTCTTTCGGGGTTGTCTTTCGGGGTGGTCTGGCGGGGTGGACTGGCGGGGTGGTCTGGCGGGGTGGTCTGGCGGGGTGGTCTGACGGGGTGGTCTGACGGAGTGGTCTGGCGGGGTGGTCTTTCGGGGTGGTCTGGCGAGGTGGTCTGACGGAGTGGTCTGGCGGGGTGGCCTGGCGAGGTGGTCTTTCGGGGTGGTCTTTCGGGGTGGCCTTTCGGGGTGGTCTTTCGGGGTGGTCTTTCGGGGTTGTCTTTCGGGGTGGTCTGGCGGGGTGGTCTGGCGGGGTGGTCTGACGGGGTGGTCTGACGGGGTGGTCTGACGGAGTGGTCTGGCGGGGTGGTCTTTCGGGGTGGTCTGGCGAGGTGGTCTGACGGAGTGGTCTGGCGGGGTGGCCTGGCGAGGTGGTCTTTCGGGGTGGTCTTTCGGGGTGGCCTTTCGGGGTGGTCTTTCGGGGTGGTCTTTCGGGGTTGTCTTTCGGGGTGGTCTGGCGGGGTGGTCTGGCGGGGTGGTCTGGCGGGGTGGTCTGACGGGGTGGTCTGACGGAGTGGTCTGGCGGGGTGGTCTTTCGGGGTGGTCTGGCGAGGTGGTCTGACGGAGTGGTCTGGCGGGGTGGCCTGGCGAGGTGGTCTTTCGGGGTGGTCTTTCGGGGTGGCCTTTCGGGGTGGTCTTTCGGGGTGGTCTTTCGGGGTTGTCTTTCGGGGTGGTCTGGCGGGGTGGTCTGGCGGGGTGGTCTGGCGGGGTGGTCTGGCGGGGTGGTCTGACGGGGTGGTCTGACGGAGTGGTCTGGCGGGGTGGTCTTTCGGGGTGGTCTGGCGAGGTGGTCTGACGGAGTGGTCTGGCGGGGTGGCCTGGCGAGGTGGTCTTTCGGGGTGGTCTTTCGGGGTGGTCTTTCGGGGTGGTCTTTCGGGGTGGTCTTTCGGGGTGGTCTTTCGGGGTGGTCTGGCGGGGTGGCCTGGCGGGGTGGTCTGGCGGGGTGGTCTGGCGGGGTGGTCAGGCGGGGTGGTCTTTCGGGGGTTGTTGATCATTTTGATGGGGTGAGATTGTCGGTCGAAGTGACTGGGTGATTGTTTTGTAGAACTGACGGTCAAGGTGAGTTCGTTCGATGGAATAACGTTCAAGGTGGCTGGGTGTATTTCATGATGATGTTTTTGGGAAGGAACTATCTCCAGGATGATTAAACTGTGGGGTTGGTGGGTAGAGTTAGCGGGCGGGTTGGAAGAAGGGGCGGTGGGTCGACGTCCCACCCATCGATCGACTCCGCTATGACGTCATCCTGAATCGTACATTGTCTCGGACAACCGCCTGGAGCGCGCAGATCGCAGCTACTGTGGTCCCTACGCAACCACATGGATTAGGGCCACGATGGATTTCTTAGACCGTTGACTAGGGTATGCCCTTGTCGCTAGGCCCTTGTCGCTAGGCCCTTGTCGCTAGGCCCTTGTTGCTAGGCCCTTGTCGCAGATTGTTTCAAATGAAATTAATTAGTTGTTTCCTGTACCAGAAAATGTTGGATTTGAATAAGGTTACATCCCAAGTTTTAATTGTACCTTTCTAAGATATATCATTTGTAATGTCCATAGTATTAGTATTGTTTTAAATCTTCACACTTCATGCACTTCACTGTAAGAACTCAACGTGATTTTTTTCTTACAAATAACGAATTTTTTGTGCATAGTGCATGAGACAAACCTGTCCAATGAGCTAGATTCCGGGCATAGTGACCTTGAAAATTCCAGAGACATCGTAACATGTGGACTTAATACCACTATGGGGTTATTAGGAGAGTGCCCGATCTGAGCCAAAGCGTCATCGGAAATATATATTAGAAATATAATGTGTACCAAATAGATAACCAAGTTTTGTATCTAATGTTATTAAATTAAGAATGGTAGAGGGAGTGAGATACTTCAATCTCGTGGACATTGAAACATTTTATATTTTCAAAGAAATGGATGTGTGTTTGGAAGGCTGAATGTTCTTTTAGAGGAGCGTACTAAATATTAAATTACTATTATTTATGCTGAAATTTATTTTGTCGACGACATGTTTGATATGTCAATTACGAATTGTTTGACACCAATAAATGCCAGTAGACAAGGTACTTGCAATAAAGAAGTTTTTGAATATTCATCACATTTTTAATAAAACATAATTGTGGCGCAAACCTCCAAAGCTTTCCTTTTCATTTTTACTTTCTCGCTCTTACTAAAGTAAGAAGAGAAAGTATTGTAATCGTGTACCAGAAAACGGCGAATTTTCGACACAAGAACACATTGCCGGGCCTGGTAAAGAAACTGTTGATAAATGCAGTTGCTAAAAATAGAAAAAAATCCTCTAACACCTACTGCAGTCAGAATCCATTTTTTGTGCGTCCTTCATACCGAAAAATTGATTGATGGCTAAACATCAGTCCAACCGTCGGTCTGTCTGTGCACAACGCATATACCGTTTTTTCCAAAATTAATATTCCCCAATCGTTCAAGCTGATGTCGCGGGCCCCGAAATTTGCCCCGATATTTTAATTTTGGGGAGGCACTTTACATGAAATCTCTCAGACAATTCCAAAATTTAAAAAAAAATTGTTCCAAATTTGTTGATAAAAAATGTGTTGTTGAATAGTGCGAAAGTTGTTTAAGAGAATGGTGCAGGGGAGGCACTTTATATGAAATCTCTCAGACAATTCCAAAATTTAAAAAAAAGGTTCCAAATTTGTTGATAAAAAATGTGTTGTTGAATAGTGCGAAAGTTGTTTAAGAGAATGGTGCAGGTCTCATTTTCGTTTAAACACCGATTTTTCCATAATTGCTATGAAAAAAATTAAATCTACAAAATTGAAGATAGAGATTTTTGCCTTTCACAAAATCTGATGTACAAAATTAGTTCTTTAAAAAATGCCATGTACTGTCACACCCAACGTTCGTTATCGAGCCACACGGTGGCGTCGATTGTCAACCACAGCGTCGAGCTCCGGCGGCCGAAGTCAACGAGGGCGGCCCGGGCCTAGCTCAGTCGGCCAACTTTGTCACCTGCTTAGAATCTAACTCGGATGGAAGGAGTCATAAGGCGTTTGCTAACTACAGAAACAATTCAGTGGTTGGTAAAGCAAATAAAAAGGTTTATTCCCGCCTAATAATAGGCCGGGGAAGTTACAGTGATTCAAAGAGTTAAGAAAGGCCCTACCTGATGAGCTCAGTTAGAAACGAAAGAAAAAATGAGATAAAACTTAAATCTGAAAAAAAGTAAAGAACGAGAATTACAATCAAATTCCTTTACAGGCCCCAACAAACTCTAGGCCATTCGCCTTCTGGCTGACAATAATGAGGAAACAAGTGCCTAAGCGCGGCACTGCAATGCACAATAGTTCTTTGGCGGTCGTTGACCGAAGTTTATGCCTGAATGGGGCGGCGTGTAGGCGGCCCTCGACGGCGGCGGCGGGGGTCTCGGCGGCGTCGGCTTCTCTCCGTCTGGGTCGGCGGCTGAGATGGCCCTGCCAGGCCGAGAAACGTCCTTCCACAATAGCTACCAAAGGAGCGGCGGCGGCGACAGCGGCTGCGGCGGTGACGGCGGCGGCGGCGACGGTCAGCTGGCCCGGATCGTGAATGATCGCGAATTCCGTTCACACAAATCAGCAGTTCTTACGGAAAGTTCTCTGGAGTTTTCACGGTCACGAATCTCGGAGAAAACTAGTCACCGGTCACTGCCCACGGCAGAGCTCAGAGTCCACGAACTAAGTCCCAAAATAATAATTCTCCCTCGAACGCGGCGCCGGAGCTATCACTTACTCCGCGGCGCTCGCCACCAAAGACAAGTCGAGTAAACGTAGTGTTCGAACGCGGCGCCGGAGCTGTTACTCGCTCCGCGGCGCTCGCCCCCCCCCAGCTCAATCGAACAAGAAGAAGTGATTTCCTCCCCTACGCCTCTAGCGTGGAGGTGCCCTCGTTCCGCCACCCCGAAAATTCAAAAGTGCCCCAAAATCGCTCCCACCCCACGGAATTTTGCCCCTGATTGGCTAAGTGCTACTACGCCGTAATTTTGTCCTCGGCCAATCAGGTCCGGTGATTCTAGGAATTTTCCGTAGCCCTATCTCTGTCTGGAAAACGCTCTCCGTCCGACTTCGGAAGTAGGTCAGTAAAGGGTACGCGGAATGTCCGTTGGGACCCCCGGAGAAAGCTGCGAAGGACGGCCTGGGTACTCAGTGCGCATGATACCCGGAACGGCGGGATCGGCACACGTCTCTAATCTCTTCTTCGGCGCCCGGGTGCGTGACGGGATGAGGGTCGACTCGCGGACGATGGCCATAAACTTTAGAGGGGCGCGTGCTGTCATCCCTTCCATTAGCGGAGGGGGCGCGCCGACCCGGCTGGCGGCGGCGGGAGGTGGACGCCTCGCATCGACAGTTATTTGTGAAATTTAAAAAATATTAAAAATAGCGTACCGCTACAGTACATATTTTTGAAAAATCTAGTAGCTTTTGTGTAATTATCGCTTCAAATTTACGAAAATTTTCTTTCTCAAAAACCACTAAATTTTTTCTTTAAATTTTCTCTTCATATATAATAAGGAAAGGTAAGAAATATGGTGCTAGATCCATTTTCGGGTATTGATCAGGTTTTTGAAAAATTGCAAAAGAAATGAAAACTATAAAATTGAAGATTTGAATTGAGTTTTTGTCTGAGACAAAGTCTGTTGTATAAAATTAGCTCTTTGAAAAATATCTTTTATAGTTTTCTGTAAAAGTTAGTAGTTTTCACGTAATTTCTGTTTGAAATTAATGAAGCATACGTTTTCGGGTCCCCTGATATCAAAACTTTTTTTGAAATTTTTTTTCAACCGTCCGTCCGTCCGTTCGACCGTCTGTTTGTGAACAGCACTGGCGCTTAAACCATATGTAGGATTTTTATAAATTGAAGAAACTCCTTATCATGTGGCTCGAGTCGAAGCTTTGACATTTTGAAAAACATTCTTTAAAATTTGGGGGTACTTTACAGAAAGTCTCATGAACATTTTCAAAATTTTTTTAAAAACTTCTCCAAATTTTTGCTTTAAAATTCTTGTATGAATAGAGTAAAACAGAGTTATAATGGTGGCGTAGGTCCGATTATGAGGGTTATCTTTCAATTTTCTAAAATTGCAAAAGTTTGAAAATTGTTCGGCTTATTCTTACTATTATACAATTGAAGATACAGATTTTTCTTGAAATAAATTTTTTTTCCATATTTAGTTCTTTGATTAAGGGAGTGTACATTTTTTCGAAATTTTAGTAGTTTTCGTGCAATATTGCATGCATTATGTGCAATATTAAAAAATTACAAAACAAGATTTACTCCAAAACAGCTTGTATTTGTTTTAAATATTCATAGGGATAGTGCATAATGTACTCTGTGATATGCCTTACAGACAAATTTCTGCTTCCGCTCCACCAATCATTCTCACTTACATTTATTACATGCATTTTCCATTGGAAACGAATAAGTTAAAACTAACCGCAAAAGGCTGATGAATACTCTCAGTTCGAAAAAACACGAAAGATCAGGTACTATGCGCGCACGTTTTCTTGATTCTCCAGCTCCGTAGTTCTGGCTCAGCCCGGCACAACACGGCCCGGTAGAAAATGAGGTTCACTCGGAACGTCACGGCTCAGTTTGTAGTGCTGCCCACCTTCCTTTACAATGCGGACTTCCTAGTTTCCTTCCCGCTCTCTCTTTCTAACGATCTGTGCGTACGGCGCTCCATCTTGTTACTCAATAGTTTGTATAACTATTAATTATTTCTTCATATTTTAAAAATCTTGCTGTGTCTCTCATTGTAATGCAGTCTAACATTGTTATGTAGACGCGGATTTTTGCTGCGTTTTCTGTCGATGAAGTTGACAGCACTGCACTACCGTGACGTAGACAAATCCCAGCTTTCCTTGTACCCCGGGTGTGGAGTATTAAGAATAAGTAGGCAATTAGTAGATTTTCGTACATCACCCTATCCTTATTGCACACATCATAGTACTCTCCAAGGAAACACGAATAAGATCTCACTCATTCCTGGAAATACATACATCGGGCACATCTCAAGTCCGTTGACTATTGCAAACGAATTTCAAATATTTTATACTTCATAAATTTACTGTGAATGTGAAACATTAACAGGACACGTCAAAAATAAGTACGAAAATGGAAGGTATAATTGTGGTTGAAATGTTTTATTAGCTAGCATACTGTTTTGGAAACGTGTTTCGCGGGTAAGGACTGACGGGTGAGGTGGAGATGTCGAATGAGGCTGAGCTTGGTAGGTGAGTTTGACATTGCCGGTTGAGGCTGAAGGCTGAGGTTGACGGTTGATGTTGGCGGTTGAGGTTGGCGATTGAGGACGACGCTTGACGATGGTGGTGGAGGATGACGGTAGAGGATGATGGTTGAGGTAGATGATTGCGGTTGACGGTTTTTTTATGTCAACAGGGTCGACTTGCGGGAGGAACTGGCTGTCAGGAAGAGGAAACGGATGAAATGACTCGACTCCAGAATTCCCCGCATTTCATTCCGGCAACAAACATACTCTTTCTTAATGGAAACGTGTCATTTTATGAAGCTCGCTAGAAAGGCGCTAGCAGAATCGCTTTTCTCGAAAGGATACGACAGGTCAGGCACATTACCGCCAGGGGCCACGACGCAACGGGGAGCCCCGCCGTGCAGGCGAGAGCAAGAGGCACATCGGCCCGCCGGGTGGGCGAAGGCGGGGGGCGGGGGGCGGGGGGCGCCTGGCCCAGGAAGCGCCCTCGACGGGGGACCGGAGCCCCCCTGCGGGCGATGGAAGCCGCGACGGGGCACCGCCCCCCTGGGGGACGCATTCCCACTAATGCCGCTCCGCCGTTGCCTAACGCCCCGCTGCGTCGGGGCAGTGCGACGCCCCTGCCGCAACCCAGCGGACTGTCGCCTCCACTTTCGCGGTGATGGAGAAGGGCAATGAAAGGGCGTGCCGGCTAGGATAGCTGAGGTCGCTAAGACTCAGGGGCCATAGCTAGAGACCGGATTTTTATGTAATTACATATTTTTTTTGTCATTCTACTTACCGTTCTTATAATTTTAATCTTGGCAAATCGTCGCCCTCTTAACACAATATCCAATTTTTTCGTTACAGACTTTTACATTTTTGGAACTGTATCACAAATTTACATATTTCGTTATCTCAAACATTTTCTTTATTCTGTCAATTTTATTATATATTTTAATGAAAAGAGGTATTTTCAAAAAAATTAGCATTTTTTCCTACATTATTACTGCATGCTCCAGGTACGCTACGGTAGACGCGGTAGGATATTCTCACAGTCCGACGCGCCTACTTCAGTTATCTCAGTGGCGGGAACTGCGCGTTAGCGACTGAGATCATTTTCACCTTAGGTGTGAAAAGTATCATTGATGCCGCGTTTGGTGACCCTCAACCTAAATTTCCAAGAAACTTTGGCAATCACTGTCGTGTAAAACTTCGATAAGAATATTGCATATTGCAGTGATTGTTTGCTGGTCGTAGTTATTGTCACTTTGTACGATGGCTTCTATTGCGTCTAGTCTGGCTGTTGAACTGCTTACCTCGATAGCAATTTGTTCTACTGATGGAAAGTTCAATGGTGGAATCGTGCATCAACTTCTGCTTTCCAAATGATTTTTAAAACGTTTGTGTTTTTTAAATCTAAGTTCATAATATGTAAATGTGTTTTATAATTAGAGTATTTTAATATTACTTATTATATCCCATTTTACATATTTTTACATATTCTGACTGTTTTCATTACATATTTATGTACATATTTTGACATTTCTTACTACATATTTTTCAGGTCTCTAGCCATAGCTATCTCGGCTCAAAGGGTCGCGAATCCCACCTTGGGCATGAATGTTCATGTTGTTTTTACGTGTTCTTTCTATAATTTCCCCTAGTTAAAGCAATCACTGTGGTGGATTTAGGACCAAATTGTTAAAAAGTGACCTTAAAAATGAATGAAAAAGCGCGGTCGATTTTCTTATCACTCGCAACGACTAAAACTAAATGTTAATGAAATGACGTATGACAATTTATTTACATTCAAAGTGAAACATTTTTCTTGTGATAGTTATTCGACACCCGACTGAGAGCTCAGAGATTGTGGCAGCTGAGACGGTGCTCCTCTGTACAATTTTTAGAACTGTTATCCCACTTTTCTTGAGTTCCGAAAATTAGCTGACCGTCATTAAAATTATGTGTGGGTTCATTTTGGTCAATATTGTGTAATTCGAAAATAATCTCTGGACAAGGAACTAGGTAGTTATTATATTTCATCTTACTTGTCTACACAAATTGTGAAAGGAGAATATTTATATACTTTTTAATAATGTTCTTTATTCCTTAAGTAATGTCTTTATGACTTGATATATTAAGGGAATGTAACCTAAAATGTTTTTATAAAACTGCTAGGGATTTATTGTTTTCATAAGAGAAAAAATAGTCGTATAATTGGCTTAAGGAACATTACAAAATCGTAGTCTATCCCTCGAATATGTGGACGATAAATGTGGCACACAAACTTTATTTATAACCATCCCTCCATCTTTGCCACTAACCCGTACGTGACGTCGGTGGCCGTCCTGCCGGAAGGCTTGAGGCGGGCGAGTGGGCGTGGCAAAGGGGGGGGGCTGCGGCGGAAGGAAAACAAATGCCTCATAAGCCGCGTTGCCCGTCGCCTCCGCCCGCCCGGGCGAAATCCCCTGGCCGGCGCCTTGTAATCCCCCGGGAGCGCCTGGGCTGCGGAGGCCGCTGAGGTAGGCACGGCGCCGGCGGGAGGATAGACTGTGGGCGCAGCGGCGATGGCCTGAGGGAAGGTGACGGCGGCGACGGTGCCCGCGGTACAGTTGGCGATGGCCGGAGATCGTCAAAAGGCGCTGGATGGAGGCGAGGTGGTTGCGATCATAGGGTCAGGGGGTGGTGGTGGTGGTGGTGGTGATGACGGCGGCGAAGGTGGTGGCGGAGGTGGTGGTGATGGTGGAGGGGATATGAACGGTTGCGATGGCCGCAGCGGGGGTGACGGTGGCGGTGGCAGGGGCGGCAGACATGGTGGCGGGGGCGGTGACGATGATGATGGCGGAGGCGGTCGAAGGGAGGAGTAAAAAGGTTAGCGGCGATGGCTGTAGTCTCGGTAGAGATGCGGGTGGAGGTAGCTGCGGTGGGCTGGAAGACTGTCTACGGCAGTGATGACCATGGTGGTGGTCCAGATGGGGCAGGAGTGGTAGTGTTGGGATACCCTCAACCAGGTATCTGCCACCAGCGGCACACCGCCCCAACCGAGACAAGCTCTCAGCTCGCGACCGGTCTCCCGGCATGTGTGGTAGTGTAGTGCATGTTAAGTGTGTGTAAGGGGTGAGGATAGGACAAGGAAGAGGAAGGAAAGATCGCACGCGGTCCGTGGTCCGTTTGTTAGGGTACTGCTACGGCATTCGCCTGGTGTTGATCGGAGAAACCAAGGGAAACTATCGATCAGAGCAGCCGGCCGCTAGAATTCTCCTCCAGACAGCGACTGAATTCGACCTAGCTGACAAGCTAGTGTCGAAAATCCTGCCGCCGTCGGGACTCGAACCTAGGACCGCCTGGTCAGAGGGTAGATATGCGGAACGCTGCCGGCTGTTGTGTGTAAAAAGGTGAGTTAGGGACGAGATGAAAGAAGGCGTTATGACAGGGCCATCGTGAGTGAGGGCACCGGAAGCTGGCTGTGCTGATGGAACGACGACAGCGGTGGCTGGACTGGAGGGGGCCAAGGTACACCAGTTGCGATGGTTCTGATGTAGGCGTTAGCAGCGAAGGTGTGAATGGTGATAAAGTGGGCTGGATGGCTGTCTTTAGTGGAATTGCTACTAAAGGGGTTTTTTCAGTGGCAATGATGACGGCCAGAGAGAATGGGAGAAGAGATGTTGTTGCCTGGCGAGATTTGGGAGCGAGTGGGGTGAGGTCGGGATGGGATCGGGGATGGAGCAATGGCAGTGTTAGTGACATGAATAGGGGCCGGGAACTGCAACAGAGTTGCGATAGGGAGCAGTGGTATGGCAATGGTGAGTTCGGTGGGTCTGGGACTAGTGCGGGGCGAAGGTGATTGATATTTAAGCGTTTTTCGATGAAGTTTTGGTTTCAAGGGTGATTGCAATGGAAGGATTGGGGCTGTGGGGGGCGGAGTGTGAAGACTGGACAATGGTAAATCGTGAACGAGGCAACGTTAAAATTGAAAATGTGAGTTGGGAGTTGGATGCAGGTTAGTGCCAGTAACCTACTGGATAAAATTCAAACGTCTGCAATTTTCGAAATTTCAGAGTTAACCGTGAAAATCGGACGTAGGCCACCTTAATAAGTGTATTTTACTATATTCTTACAAGAAATTTAGAGAAAAAATTTGGAGCCGGTTTTAGGAAAATTTCGAAAATGTCCGGGGGGAAGAACCCCCAAAAATTAATGAATGTTTTTCAAAATCTCAGAGGTTTTGATGAGATGCTGGCGAGGAATGTGACGGTAGCAGGGGCAGGGTTCCATGACGGATTTATGAGAAGGTGCATTGGTAGGGGTAATGGCGGAGGTTGTGGAGGGGGAAGGAACTTGGGTGGGGCCTGCGCTGGTGGTGGTGCGGGGACGTGAGCGGTGGTGATGGAGACATTTCCAATGCCGATTATGTGGGTAGTGGCGTTGATGAAGACAGCGGAGAGATTGGAGGTATTGGCGGGAGTATTAGCGATCTTTGGGGCGGTGACAACTGTAGTGGGAACTCGTGTGGTGACAAATACAATGCAAGAAGGGTTGGGTGAGGGAGAAGGAGCAGCGGAGGGGCGTGGCGGTGGAGTTGATGGCGATGATGATAATGATGGTGGTGGTGGTGGTGATGGTGGTGACGAGAGGTCTGTCACTGTGGTGCGAACGCGGGTGAGAGTGGTGATGGTGGTGGTCGTGATGATACGTTGATGGTGACGACGAGGAAAAACTCTCTGTGTAGCTGAGACGGGTGAGAGTGGTGATGACCGTAGTGTAGGCGGTGGTGAGAAGTCTGTCACTGTGGTGCGAAGGCGGGTGAGAACTGGTGAGGATTCAGATGGTGATGACAACGGGGACAGAGAGTATGTCGCGGAGGCGGGTGAGAGTGGTGGTGGTGGTGGTGGTGGTGATAATAAGTTGGTGGTGATGACGAGGACTAACTCACTGTGAAGCGAAGAGGGTGAGAGTGGTGATGACGGTAGTGGTGACGGCGGTGGCGTCGAAGGAGACGGTCATTGTAGTGCGGAGGCGGGAGAGGTGGTGGTGTTAGTGGTGGTGATGGCGCGGGGACCGAGCGGAGGCGGGCCGGAAGCGGTGGAGAGGGCGCGAGCGGGCGAGGAATCCCCGGGGAGGCAGGTGCGGTCGCCGGAAGCCTTCTGGGAGCACCGCCAGACGGCCGTCGCCCGGCACGCCCCCCCCCCCCCCCGCAGGCTGCCTGGGCGGGCCCAGATACAGTCAGCCGCAGCACGCCAAGAAAAAATGTTGGGAATGAAACTATCAGAGAGTTATTAAAGGAGGAATGAAACCATCAGATACAGTTGGCTGCAGCACGTGAAGAAAACATGTTAAGAAATGAAACTATAAGAGAGTTATTAGAGAAGGAATGAAACTATCAGATGCAGTCAGCCGCAGCATGCGTAAAAAAAGATGTTAAGGAGTTGCACTGTTTTATCAAGCAAAACCCCGAGCACTGGCTTTACCTAGAATGCTCACAGACCACCATTCAGACGGATGATATACTAGTACTTCGAGTGCTAATCATTCAATTCGGAGAATTTGAACACAGGGAAAACGTATGGACTATAATTAACATTCTCTTGACTCGTACCACTAATTGAAATACATATTAGTCCACTAGAAATGACACAGAAATAACACGAAAGCCGGGCAAACAAAATGTACACATGAGTTTTGAAGGTATCTCACGTTAAATTGTAAAACTGTTTAATGTTTACGAAAGTGGCAAAAATCTCTGCTAATTAGAAAATACTTTCGTAAACGTGCTTCCAATGAGTTCTTTACGAACCCAATAAATTAATATTTCAAAACCCAAATGCTTTGAAAAACAATTTCATTAGTTATAGTTATAGTTAGTTATAGTTAATGCCTTATTTTACGTGGCGAGACTCGGGCCATCAGGCCCGCTCTTCCGTCTGACCACGCAAATTTCTACTACGCTCCTTTCACCTAGCGGAGAAAGAAGGTATTATCTCGGGCGACGAAACAGGCGATTTGAATTTAGCTCAGAGGCGTCATTTAGGCTTGAGGATCTTTTACATGCAAGTAAATCTACTAACATGGGCCAGCCGGCTTTACTTCCCCTCCGCGGAAGGCGTACGAAGGATTTTTTCGCCCTTTAAAAATCCACGGCTTCGATCGGGTTTGAACCCGCGAACTTGGGTATGACAGTCCGGCACGCTAACCGTCACACCATCGAATCCGCAGATTCCGGTTGGCAATTTCATTGGCCAACCGTCACAACTATATGTTATTTCTATTAGTTAAATTATCTGAGAGGATATTTTTTTTATTTAATTTAGTGTCATAATTTAATTTCAGAAAGCTGTTTCTAAGCTGGAATGAATCAGTGGTCGTGGTTTCTTGCGTGCTGATGAACATCAGAAGCTTTTTTAGTGTGTCTATGATGCCTGCAGATCGGTCTTTTTGATTATAAATTCATTTCTTTTCAAATATCATAATGGTTGTAGCTAAATAAACAAATTCTTTGCCGCAGAAGACTCATGCGTTCTTCAACAGGGTATAAAGCACTTCGTTGAAACAAAGAAAGCTGATTCAATACAAATACTTGATACGAAATTTGATATTCGTCAAGTTTCTCACAGGCCTCTTGTATTTCATTACTAGTAAAGTACGACTGATGATATCTCCACATACGTCTATTGAATTATGTATGTTGAAATGTTGTTTGAAGGTTGTAATTCTTTATCTAAAACATAAAAGGTTTGTCCCTGAAGCTAGAAGATTCAATTATTCCTATCTCGAACCCTAGTGTTCAGCTTGCACTTTCGAGACTTTTCGATCACGAACCAAATCGTAAAGTTCATTTTCATCAAAGAGCTTTGGATCATAAAGTCTCTTTCGCGTTACTGCATTATCTTGCCATTTAGCAAGTCCAGTTTAGAATCTTGAGCGCACCTTTCGTCTGGTGTAGGTATTTGGATTTTCTGCAGTCCCGTACCGAACAAAAGAAACAAAAATTGAAAAAAGTTAAACATCTAAACAATGTGACGGAAAACATCAAAATGTTCAAAATAGTTTTAAAAAAACTTAAAAAGTGGAAATTGTTACCTGCTGGAACATTTGAAACGGCAGATTTGGATTCTACATATCAAAATACATACTAATTTATATATATCACTTCTCAGGTGAAGTATGGTTGTTGATTAGTATTATTTAACAAAACTTGTGTTCTTAGTCATTCATACCGCTTTAAATTTAAAGATTTTCAGTTCATTTCAGAACTTTTTGTTAATAAATAATATCTCGAAATACGATTTGTATATTAATTTTTTTCCGTATTACTTGCAACACTTCAAAACATAATGTATTAAATAGCAGAAACGATAATATCTTCAGATATGCTTTAAAGTCTTTTGTCCGCGCAAGGCAAATTTTGAACAAATTCAACCTTGAAAGATAAGAGCACACCAAGAGGATTTCATTCGACTATAAAGTAATAAAGGTTTCCTTAGCATTCATTGACCTCACGCAATAAATAATTAGAGTAATAAAACTAATCAAATTTTGTGCAGTATTGTTTCAGATTTTAAATTGTGTATTATTTGGAATTGATTTTAACTGTTGTCGCTACATTATTACACGCAAAAATTGTTATAATCTGTCACCGTGACCTAGTATATAATTAACAAAAGGTTGTTCGACAAAGTAATGTATCGCATTTCAAAAATATCTGTATAGTCATTTTAAGTGGGTATTTGCTTATATCTCTAACTATTTTGAACCTACAAAATGATTTTTCTACAAGTTTTCTATTTCAGCATTTCATATATTAAAAAAAATATTTAACTTGTTTAATAATACAGTTGTTTTTAAACTATAAGTCAGAGCAATAATTCTTATGTTTCGACGATAACATTGTCTTGACCACCCAAATTCAACCTCGACCATGAAAAACACCAACGTTGTGCACTTAATAATATGAAAATAATTATTATATTAGAAATTTTAGGAGCGGCCAAAATTATGGATTAAAATTCTATCTAAAGAACCACTTCTTCAAAACGTGGAACGGATTTTTCTTCGTGTTTCTTTTTTTGTATTCTATGAGTTTTTGAAAAAATATTAAATACTCGCACATTAATTTTGTTACAACTATTTTCAAATAAATTATGTTCATTTATTTATAATGCCAATAAATAATTCATATTATAAATTTTAGAATGTATGCATACTAAAATTATACGTAATTACGTATAATTTTAATAATCTGGTTGAAAATGTCTCATTTCGTTCATGTATGTGTGTCCAATTTTTAAACATATATTATACTTTATTATTTATAACTTTTTTCGTGGGTACGACTGACAATATTTTCGCCTGCCAGAAACCTGTTAAGGAAGGGCGTGGATCACGTGGTTTCTGAGGAAATGTATATCGCGTTTTCTTCTACATTTTCTCTCCGTATAATATGAATACTTATATCATTGTATTCGTCTCTTTGAGAACTTTAGAATGATAGTGAAAAAAATACATACTTCCATTTAAAAATCGAAGTTGTGTTGATATCTCCAAAATTACAAAACTCACAAACAAGAAAATTGAATATGTTATTTCCCCCATTACTTGCAATAACTTGGCGTAAACCTCATCCCAAAACCTGAAACCGTTTCGAAGATATTTGCTGTGGGCATCTTAGGCGCCTCACTCTGTATTTTTATACTTTTAGTCTTTAGACCTTAGAAATCCAGAATTTTCTGTTAATATAATGCTACAGTTAGCCTTAATTTAATTTGTCTTAAATGTTTAAAAAACTATAAATAATATTCATTTTACTACAAGCGATGCCTATAGTAAACTATGAGCATACGAGGACAATTTCTCTGTACATCCCCAGTAGACTACTGCAAGACGTTTTATTTGTTTGAATTTCAGATCATTAATTAAAATCTGCGAACAAAGGGCTTTTTCTGTGTCACGTTGCTTTTTAAGCTTGAGAATTTACTTACGCCAAATCATTTATGTTAAAGGGCGGATTCTCTTGCGGCACAGACAGCATATTACACTCGTATGCAGTTAAGCTAACTGAGCGCTGGGTATCCCGTTCAGAGCTTTAAGTTCCAGAACGCAGTACCTGAATAACTTCCAAGCTGCAGTATCTGAAATGGAAACATGTTCTGTCCTGGTAAGTCCAAGTCAAGAATACTTTCGATCAAAAATGTTTTACTTTGATGGTATGTAACAAAGCATCAAAATTTGATCTTTTCAATATAATGTCGATATAGTATTGATCGGCAAGTTCACTACTTTGTATATAAGGTGAAATTTTTGAATAATTGTTGTATTATTGTGTAATATTTGAATATCATAGCTGTATCGGCTTGTTAAATGAAATTTGACTTTTAAAATATGAAAATTGCAGACTTGGTTATTAATCCTAGGTGTTAGCTATATGGTCTGATGTGTTAGCGTATATATTTTCAAATCCGCAACCAAACATTCATTATCTAAAATATCCTAATTTTGAGTACCGATTGAGGAGTAACCAAAAATGTCGACGTCTATCATAACTGTCAAATTTTTTTTGGCGTATCGTATTCTCTAAGTTTCTTGTCTCATGTAATTACTCTTTCGTCTCAACGAAATTTGTGGGCTAATTTCGTTCGTTCAGTCTTGGCGTACTTCTCAGAAAATCGCTATTCACGCCGTGAGTGTCTGTACACCTCCCCATACCAGTCCCCCCTCTCTGACTCTGTCTCTCAAGAGAAAGATCTCTCTCCCTCTCTCTCTCCCTCTCTCTCTCCCTCTCTCTCTCCCTCTCTCTCTCCCTCTCTCTCCCTCTCTCTCTCCCTCTCTCTCCCTCTCTCTCTCCCTCTCTCTCTCCCTCTCTCTCTCCCTCTCTCTCTCCCTCTCTCTCTCCCTCTCTCTCCCTCTCTCTCTCCCTCTCTCTCCCTCTCTCTCTCCCTCTCTCTCCCTCTCTCTCACCCTCTCTCTCCCGGGAACTAATCTCACCGCACGCCTCTGGCGTCCCCTTTCTGAGAACGTCCGCGATGTCATGGAAAGCTTTGACGAGGTGATGGCAGCGGCAGCGGCAGTGGCGGTGGCGGTGGCCGCGTTTGTGACAGCATTTGTGACAGTGGAAATGAAGGAGGCGTCTTCGGAGGACGCGGTGTTGATGAAGGTGACGCTGGAGACCAAGACGATGGCGGAGGAGGGGTGGCGGCGGCGACAACGGTAAAGGAAGTAGGCGAGAGGCGACGGCAGAGGCGATAGCTGCCATTGATTTTCAATAGATCCGACGTTCTGCTTCTTGGAAGCAACTTTGTTCCTAGAAAGTTGCTCCAGTTTCTCCAAAAGTACACGAACCACCTCGCTGCCTCGACGCCCAGAGACACCCCGGTCTCATCACACTTTATAGCAATCTATACTTATGGAGTGCAGAATGGATTTAAATAAATCGATCCTGTGCAAGTCCTTTCTCTTTTTACTGCCGTTTTCAGCCTTGGCCCGATATCCGTAAATTTTCTTTTATCCGCAGTGTACGTAATGGACCATACAAAGCTGAGGAATATTTCCATTTCCCTGTTCTAATTCACCGTTTATACGGAAACAGCAACTTGCACGTTAGTTCCCTAGACGTTCAATAGTATATTTATGTTTACAACTCCGTAAATATTCAATAGTTGGATTCGCTAGACAGGAATACTGTGTGCGTACTGCGAGTCCGTGACGTGTGAGCGCGTGCCGATGCGGTACTCACCTCGTACCCACCTCTCACACGCACGATGACGAGACAGCAGCAGGACTGGACTGATGGATATTTCTACACACATATATCAGCCTCCGGTAGCTCGTCGATGTAGCCAGAGGGCTACAAAACAAAGGCATGGAGGACCCCTCGAAAGAGGAAATGAAGGATCGGCCGAAAGATACTGACGCAAAACTGGGGTAATATAAATTTCATTTTTATTACCCCCATTTAACAAAAGTTTAAAGGAGATTAATATTACCTCTTGGAATGATATAAACCTTACAATCTAAACAAGAGAAAATGAATTGACAATATAAAATCTTATTTTACTATTTACAATTTGAATGCCGAGCCTGTGCCATGACTTACTAATGCAAGTTCTAACTTTAAGTCTTAAATTAGTAGGGTACAAAACAAAAAACGAAAAGGGTTATAAAATTCATTAAATAGAATCAAAAGAAACTAAAACAAACTTAATGAGTGAAACCAAAGTTAAATACAATTAATTATTATAAATGCCTGTTACCAGTTGTTCTTCAGTTGATTGTCTTTTATAGCTCGGCGCTCTCGGAGACAGAAACCAGGTGCCTGATATTTGGAGGCGTTGCATGTTGTACCCGTACGGTTGAATCCACACAGATGATACCGGAGCTGGAGTCGCGATGCAGGTGTGATGCACACGACACTCTGCAGCAGCTGAGCGGATGTTCAGTTCCCGAACACGATAACCAGGCATGTATGCCGCCGTGGTCTAGTTTTCACTGTTGCCTCGCAAATGTGCGAGTGAAAACGTTAAAACACGTGCCAGTATATCCCTCGCTGATGGACAGCATTTAGCCCTTAATAAAATAAATCCCGTTAACGGCTTTGCGGCATGGTGAGTCGCAAGGCACAAGTGCCAACGGCCGGCGTAGCTACTTCGACCCGAGAGTCTCCGTGAGCCCGAGCGACAATCTCTCACATGGCTGACGAGCTAACTGTCTGCTCGAATCTAGCATGTTGAAATCGCGTGGAAGTCTGAGATGAATGTTGCACCTGAGCTGTCTGCCCGGAGCACGGTGGTTCCAAAGAATATATTGTAACCGCTAATTGTCGATTACATTTGAAACCAAGAAGAAAATAGAAGAGAAAACCCGACACCATATTATCAACTAATAGTTTCTCTGGTGGCGTAGAGATGGCGACAGCCAGGAGATTCATTTCAGAACGCACTCTGATAGTAACCAATCAGAAACTTTTGGGGAACAAACGGAAACGCCATGAACTGATGTCGAGAGAATTCATTCTACTAGCGAGAACCCGTGCGATTAAATCGCACGGTTAGTCAAATAACCAAACTGTTTTGTGCTTAAATTCTTTTTTTGTATTCCAGCATTATAAACGACCTAACATCACTAAGATCATTAACCTCTCATATTTCAAGATTTCTATTCAATGTAGAAAATCCCGTTCACGTGCTTACACAACCTACACTAAATTGAAACAAACAAAAATGCTTGAGATTGCAACATTCACTTGTTTCCCGCCACCGTCCGACAGTGTAATTTTCTTCCGAGAGATCGCGCGGCAATCATGTATTACAGATCTCGAATTACTACTTTTTTTCATATTTACGTATTTTTAACGCCCTTTTTCAATACGAATGTCCCATGTGCAGGTGAAAAGAAACACGATTTTTCAATCCATTGCTTCTTTGTACAGATCGGTTTCGTATGTCGCCCAATTTATTGAAAAGACCAAACAGCACTTTGAGAAATAATATATAAGATTCTAGTTGGAGTCGCCGAGGTGAACAGTCAAAAGAATTCGCTTCTTATCGTGTTTGAGCCGCCGAGGTGAACAGTTAACTATTTTGTCCACGACATAGACGACGAGTGATACGTAGTAGGCTACGACGTATAAGAAAGTCTGTATTAATTTTGGAAATCTCATTCTGGAAATTTACTTATTGAATCTCAAGAATTATAAGAACTCCGTTTGATATTACAACTAGTTTGGCTTGTTACCATTACGAAGTCATAATTGGAAGCTCTCAACTTACATTCTTATGCGACCATCATCTTGGAGTGACCGATGGTAAAACGTCGCTAAGCAATGAGAGACGGCGCTCGGGGGCATCCCATTTTTCAACGCGGCAAGCAACACGGAGCGGTGCAGAAATCCAGCGACCTTGGAGGCGTGGACGCCGTTTTGCAGCCGGCTACGCAGCGCAGAGTAAAGGGAGGTCACCGGCCGTGAGTTGAAGAAATACCGAAAGAACTTTCACGAAATTTCAAATTAGAATTTCACAGAACAGTTGTCTTGGTAACTAATCGAGTCATTTCCTTTTCTCATAAAGTCGTAATTAGAATCAGATTCAGATGTTTCTTGTGAATAATGTAACAATTGTGTTCTTACGTAAAACCATTTAACTGAATTCACGTATAATTGATTTAAGGGTATAAATACCACTTAGCAAAAAGTAAGCTGTATGAAATACTGAATGGGAGAAAAGCCGTCCGATTATTTATTTCATAATAGCATTTGAAGGACTGGCTAAAGACTTCGTTAAACGAATTTTTTTTATACTGAAAGGCTAAGGATGAGCCAAATTCCAATTGTGAGAATTAAGTGTTATATTATTAATTGATTCAAAGGTGTTAAAAAATTTGGAACATTGTATGTGCATGTATTTCTTTTTCAGGATCATAATTTGAATTGTATTTCGTGTCTTTTATTAGTGATTTTTGTTATGTAAAGTGTATCTCTGTGTGTGTAAGTTATTATTTGAAAACAAGGGATCAAAGTTAAGATTACATTAGAAAATCATAACTGCAGTTTAGGTAGGATAGGTAGCTACCAGAATTTAATGGGAAAAATATTGAGAACATAGGTAAAATTTGTAAATACAGTTGTAGATTATATTTCATTCATCAGAATATACGTTCAATATTATTTCAAACTAATGAACTGTGTATACTTGTTAATTGGTAATTAGTTGAACCATGACAAACCCACCCCTGACAGGGAATTTTACCTTTCATTAGAAATACTCCCAGATGTGCGTGACGGTGTAGAAGCTTGTCATGGAATAAGTAAATTAAAGATTTACTTTGGTAACCAAGTAGACAAAGAGAAAGCGGTTACAATATAGACAGCCGCCCCCGACGACACGGTGGTGGATGGTCCGGGATGGACGAACATCTCAAAAAGGTCTCAGGTACAAAGCCAGGTAGTCAAAAAGAAATGTTCGAACACAAAGCTTGCAGGTACAAGGGGAAATGTTCAAACTGACCAGAAATGAGAGATATCCGGGAAACTTTCGATGTCTACATGGGGAAACAGGAAAGTAATACTATTTCATATTTCTATATAAAAGGACCATTTACATCATGGTCTTTCCGTAGGATCCTCTTCAGCTCATTGCTCACCGTTTGGCTTGGTGTCTTGCTGTCGCCGTTGTGATTGTGAGCAATTTCACTTCTAAAAACAGATCACTTAAAAAGACTTTTGCTTTGCACGATTTGGATACGCATCGCCACCGCACTCCGTTAATCGTCGCCGTATCTCTATATAATTGATTGTCATCTTGCACGACAAGTTTCTTGCCGCGCTGGAAATGAATTTTCCATGAATGAAAACGAAGTTTTTCGTTCTCTTCTTGTGAGCATCGAGAAGAATAGAAGAAAATGGAATTCATTTCTTCGCTAGGGAGCGGCAGCCGCGTAAGGGCGAAACGCGTTGCTGGATGTACTTCGATTTTCGTAACTTTGTTCCTGACAGAAGTCAGCTGTTCACGGTTTCATCCGATCGGGAGCTTGAACGTCACCGTAGTGACGTCACTGTCGCTAAATATAAGCTCCTGATTGGATGGCAGCAAAACAGCTGATTCCTGTCAGGGACAAAGTTACGAAAATCGCAGTATAGAAGGAAGTGATGAGTGAGGGGCACGCGGGGAGGGGGGCGACCGGCACACCGCGTTTGGGCGGCGCGGGCAGACTTTATGCCACTAGCGTGCGTAATAGTATATTCTTCTAGGAGCGTAGAATGATAGCTATTATTCAAGAGTTAATGTTTATGACACGAGCGACGTAGGAGCGAGTGTCGGAATTTCTACGAGTGAATAAAAGCCATCCTATGCGAGTAGAAGACTACAGTTTCTCTACGACTTTCAAATTGATATTTTAAAAATACTAAATGGGCGCCTTAACCTAAGAGAACGGCTACATAACTCAATGTTCTCTGACCCTAACAAACACCAACTCGCATACTGTTCACTTTACTTACTTTTTATCCAGTTTCCCTGATCCATTGAGCAAATGCTGAGATGGCCCCTTGTTTTGCTTCTGGACGTAAATGTAGCTTCACTGTGCGCACGTTTTGTTGAGCACTCCTTTTGCTTGTAGTTCATTTACAGTTGAAATTGATTTTCTATAACTCGGGAAAAAACATTTTTCAAATATCTTTATTTTTCCAAATTAATTTTTTCGTTTTCGTTTTTTTTTTAATAAAATTCTGGCCCTCAAGAAAATGTGCGCAGATAAATTTCTTTCCCCACACGTCATATACAGTTTTTACTGATTTTTTGACAAAAAATAAATGAATGAAATGAATACGACAGTTGCAATCAGCCGCGGCAGAGCACGCAGCGTATCTGTAGGTGACCGCGAAAACCCTATGCCGTGTGTAATGAACTATGACGATTGTTATTAGTCGACAGCCGTGCGAGAATAATATTCTCGCACAGCTTGTGAATCGGTATCATTACTGCATCCGATAACGTGCAGAAATGTATACATTCTGGAGTAGTCGTAGAAAAAGACATATACTAGTTGGATTCATTAAATGCATACACAATACATTCTGGATGAAAGTTGTGTACGTTCTATGCACAGTCTATGTAGGCTACATACTATTTCTCTCTAGCATATTAATCCTTTCACCTTTGTATTCTAACTTCTACCTACCTTACCTTGAAGATTCTACTTTTCCCACATTCTTTCTTTCCCCAAAACCCTGACATATCTCTAATACGTGTTCCTAGTGTTAATCTTCCACCTCGCATATACCACATTTTCCCCTCTCTATTTCGCCAATATCTTACTCAGTATGATTTCATTTCTTAACCTATATCGTGCTATCCTTATTCTGCGACTTTTCTTACATTTCCCTTTTAAAGTTCCCTTCACTAGGAAGCTCAAACGAGCGGTACTCTAGGCATTCCCTGGCTCAGTCCTTATCACGTTGGCTGTTTCAAAAGGTTCAGTGTCAAGGGAGTGGGAAGAAGGGATCTCGCTGGTCCTACGCACATTGCGTATGCGTTGACCCCCCTCTCCGAAACACAAAAATACCAGAGGATTGGGGACAAATCGGGTGAGAGTTTTCGTAATGAAGGTAGTACAAACAGGGTTCGTTTGTTTCCAACTCATGAACTGTTACCTTCAGATATTGTTTCATATTTTAACTTATACTGTTTGTGATCATGGGAATTTTATCATTCACAAACAAAACATCGAACAAGGAAAAACATCCAGCACATGTTAAACATGTATGTTGAAAGAATACCGGTTTCAATAATATATCGATGTTTCTTCAAAAACATCGCCATTTTGTAACATACCCTTCATACCCGCTGTTCTCATAAACTACGAGTACCATGAAAAGGCTGAAGTGCTGTGGAAACGCGAGGACGGACAAGTTGCCGACAAAGGCACACGCTCTGAATGGCAGAAGAGGAAAAGAGGCCGCAAGAGAAGACTAAATGCGAAGAACCGCAAACATTTGTTTCTTTTGAATGGATTAAAGGGTAATATAAAGTGTTTCTCTGCACAGGTTCGACGTCGAGATTTTTTAGTCATAATAAAAATTGGTTTAATAGTTCTTGTCGCGCCTGCCACTCACTATATAAATGCTATTGTGGCCTGCAAGATTTCATGGTGAAAGTTCACTATCTTTGACGTCAACTGTCTGCTGTTCTGTTTCAAAACTGATGTGAACTCAGCTAATGGGACAGAAGCAGCTACTGTCTTAGGAATTATATTTCGTGCTTCCTGCAGATACAACAAAGGAAAAACGTGATAACAATGGGCGAGTGCTATGCGCACAAACTTACCTTGGGCATTAGAGGGTTAATATGGAAGGATACTTCAATATTTCTGCGATGCTAGTGCACGCACGTGTTATCATTTTTCCTTCCTCGTTTACCTAGCTCGCAGTTTCTGAAACAATGCTTAATATTCTAGTACTCGCTCAAGGCATTTGAAAACAAAAAGATACCAACTGGGTGTTGGTTCTTTTCCAGGACGATATATGTGCAAACCAATTTGTGTACTATGTTTTCATGAAACTGTAACAAATAATTTCATTTTGTTTCATTCCCGTACGAATATTAATAATAATATGTTAGTTTACAGAAGTTCATAATTTTACAAAATTGCTGAGGGATGTACATACACCATGCAAGCATATGTGTACATAATGACGTATCTGATTGTTAGTGTAACTGGTGGTATCTAACATTTCCCCCACAATTATTGTTCCCGCCCCAAATATGTTTGCGCAGGAACCGAATATGTTGTATTTCAGTAAATGTTATTCTCACTCTCCAACAAGATAAAAACCTTTCTCTCTGGCACTCTTACACTTACTAGTAAAGCTGTCGCCATTCGTATTGTGCAACGTAATTCAAGTCTACACACACCACTTCGATGAATGTCTGGTGAAACATTATCTCCGTATTATTTTATATTTGAGCTCAGTTTTTTTTAATTTTCAAGTTTACTTATTGCAATAGGCACTAAATTATCTGTTTTGAGTTTTTTCCCTAGTGATACTTCCTCTATCGTTTTGTTAATTCCTGATATCATTGTAATATATGGACAGAATTTATTGCTAGTAGAAACTTACCAGAAAGTATTATATTTTACAGAGGGCATCACTTTCTCTGTTTTCTCTTGTATCATCATCAACTTCAGGGAATGAAACAAGTGGTTTGTTCCGGTTTCAAGTAATTTAATCCTAGATTTAAAACTGATCACTCCTCGGCGGTAACTAGCCGCTAGGAAGGTTTCCAAAAGTGCTGGTGAACTTCAAATTCAAGGCCGTTTCGTCTAGGAGTACAAAGTTACATTTTATTTTAGAATTATTCAAATATCCTGTAATATATTTTTCATTAGTATCAATTTTCCACTTAAAATTAACGATTTTTGAGCAAATTATTGACTGTACAAACAAGACTGTTACCAACTGAATGCGAGCTTCCGTGCCAACGCCAATTCAACACCACGTCTCTCTTGAATGTTCTCACCCCTTTATCCCTCCACTCTCCCGTCCCTTCCTTTCCCTTTGACACTATTGCTCCCCGTTCTTACTCCCTCATCCATCGTCCCTCCGATGGCTCCAAAAAAGCGATTCCCTGCCCGCCTCAACTTCACCTCTTCCTTTCCTCCTCCTCGCGCCGTGCGGCTCAAGACGAGCTGATTGGAGTCCCTCGATAAAAGAGTAGAGTAGAGTTATACAGAGAGTAGCGTCACCGCCGCCATTTAGTGTCCACCCACCCGACAACTCCATCAGGCTCCAATCTGAAACTGAAGGGAAATTAGAACATTTGGTGACATTATGAAGATTTTCAAGAATATTAATATGGGTTTGGAGTAGATTCATCGTTGTCAACATACAGAATACTACAGAGTTCCAATTTTCCTGACAACTGGGCATAAAATGTCGGGATCGATGGAACAAAGGATTGCGCTACTCTCTGTATCTAAATACTCAAGAACTGACAATGAAGCAGCGCTGCTCTCTCGAGACTGCTTCCTAGATCAGCTGCTGCAGAGTGACTGGTGAACAGATGTCTGTTCATATTGAACAAAATCCCGTTAGTCACACCGGGAGAGATGGCTCAGTGCATCAACCTGATGTCACTGCAGTCCCTCTGATCGGGAGGTCCTAGGTTCGAGTTCCGACGGCGGCAGGATTTTCGACACTAGCTTGTCAGCTAGGTCGAATTCAGTCGCTGTCTGGAGGAGACTTCTAGCGGCCGGCTGCTCTGATCGGTAGTTTTCCGTGGTTTCTCCGATCAACAGCAGGCGAATGCCGGAGCAGTACCTTAACAAACGGGCCACGAACCGCGCGCGATCTTTCCTTCCTCATCCTTGTCCTATCCTCTCCCTCTTACACACACACTTACACTAACATGCACTACACTACCACACACACCGGGAGACCGGTCGGGAGCTTACAGCTTGTCCCGGCTTGGGCGGTGCCTCGCTGGTGGGAGATACTTGGTAGAGGGGAAAACCCCGCTAGTCGACGGTAGGTCGGCGCCAGATCTCGCCATCCAGCGGGGAAAAGATCATCGCCACCTCCCGGGGAAACACGCACTACACTTACGGGACTAATGACCTCAGCCGTTGACGCGCCCGGAAACAATCAATCAATCAATCAACCGTTAGTCACAGTGAAATTTTATAATAGTTACACTTGTTTTTACCTGTCTGACATATTGGGCTGTAATTCTTCTCTGAAGAGTATAGTTTATAATATTATGTACTTCTAATATGAGATATGCACATGTATACGACCGTAACTATTCATAACAACCGTCTTGGTAGAGAGAAGAGTGAATGTGTAAATTTTAATTGATGTGTCAGTATCAGATTATTCAAATGTTTATACAAGAAGAGCACAAAATTACAGGGAAATACAAAGTTATTCAAATGGAAGTACTGTTTGGAACAAAAATGATAACACTGAAATATAAATAACAGGATTAATAGTGTTTTTAATTACTAATGAGGCAAAGGCCACAAGGCAAGCTTTATTGTCTAGCTACCATTTTATATTTTAAGGAACACTGCGCTGTGATTCGAAAGTAAATGTAACTTTTGATTTATTAGAAATGTGACCGGTCACGTATTCTTATACGAGAAATACTTCGTCCTTCACCCCAAGATAGACGACTATTGTCTTATGCACTGTTTGACATTGGAAACATTGAACAACGTATCAAAATGATTATCGTAGTAGAATCGATACCTCGAATCGACACCTCGAATCGACCTGCACTCATCACCTCACCGATTCTGAAGGACAGATCGCCCATTTGACTAGAAGCAGCTTGCTGAAAAGGACGTTTCCTTCAGACGTGAAGACGTGAAAACGGAAATGTGTAACAATCTGTTCAGAAATCACTTCAGAAAGGCTCTTAACGAGAGGTAATTATTCTCTTTAAAATACTATTCTTGGTGATTAATTATTCCTGAAATTATAAAAGGAAATTTTCAAATTTTGCATGTGAAAGATGTCAACATTTATAGAAGCATTACGTTGATACTACGTATTCTCTTCCACAGTCTTTATTTTTTCTCATCTTTTTTACTTTCCCGTATACGCACGTATACACGGAGTGATATACGTAGTATAGGGAAAGTTATGTAATGCTGCGCGAAAAAATGGCCAATTTTCGGCGGAAAAAAATTAATTGCCGGGCCGTGAAATCGAATAAGTAGATAAAACCAGTTGCTAAATTAAGAAAAAAAATCCTCTATCTCGTGGTGTGGTCAAAATTCATGATTTGTTCCTTCTTTATACTTAAAAATCGATTGACGGCATTCCGTCCGTCTGTCCGTCTGTGGTCAACGCTAGCGCCTAAACCGTTCGGTCGATTTTCTTCAAAATTGATATTCCCCAGTCGATCTGATTCTAGTCGAAGCTTTGTGATTTTGAAAAAGATTCTTTAAAATTTGGGGGTACTTTACATGAAGCCCCCCGGGGATTTTCAACATTTTCTCAAACACGGCTCCAAATTTTTTCTTTAAATTTCTTGTATGAATAGAGGAAAATACACTTTTTAACATGGCATAGGTCCGATTTTCACGTACAGCTCTGAATTTTCGAAAATTGTGAAAGTTTGAATTTTTTTCGGCGTCTTTCTCCAACTACAAAATTGAAGATAGAGATTTTTTCTTAAAATAAAATTTGTTCTGCATATTGAGTTCTTTAATAAAGGTCATGTAAATGTTTTTCACAATTTTGGTAGTTTTCGTGCAATATTGCGTGCAATATGTGCAATTTTAAAAAATTACAAAAACAAAATTTTCTCAAAAACGGCTCCAAATTTTTTCTTTAAACTTTTGGTAGGGATAGTGGTAAATGTACTCTATCAATGACATAAAAGCCATTTTGGTCTATCGGTTGGTTTTTTCAAAAATTACCTAAATGTAATTTTCTTTACTTGTCTCTCACGTCGTTAATATTTACATTATCGGCGATTTATTGACATTATTATATTTACGAGTATATATGCTTTAAATAATGTCAAGTAAAGTTTCTCGAAAACACTACTGTTTTCTGTGAAAAGTAGCTCAAATTTCGGCATTTTCAGAAATGCTCAAACGTC
Organism: Acheta domesticus; assembly: GCA_031308135.1. Taxonomy (NCBI): domain Eukaryota; kingdom Metazoa; phylum Arthropoda; class Insecta; order Orthoptera; family Gryllidae; genus Acheta; species Acheta domesticus. The sequence continues at coordinate 215,073,318 of JAHLJT010004567.1, forward strand.
ATTTTCTCGTATAATGGCTGCAATTTTTTTCTTGAAACTTTTGTAACGGATAGTGCTAATTACACTCATTAGTATAGCGTGAAGTTTATTTTGAAGTTTTTGTTTGTTTTTTTCAAAAATTATATAAATGTAAATTTTTGAAAGATCTCTCACATCTTTAATATGCACATTATCCGCAATTTGTAAAGATGCATATTTGTGAGTGTAAGTGCTTCAAATAACTTCAAATAAAGTATTTTGAAAACTCAAAAATTTTCTGTGAAAATGAGCTTCGAATTTCGCATTTTTAGTAGTGCTAAAACACCATTTTCTCTTAAACGGCACATAATTTTTAAAAGAAAATTGCCATTTACGGCTAGGTTTTTGTGTTCTTTAATATTCTAAAATTAATGTTTCTGTTCTACCAATAGGAAATCGAAAAATTAAGAAAATGACAAAAAAATGTACTTTTGGCGGTGATAGATGACAGCTGGCAAGAAAGAGTTTGTGGCAATTCCGAATAGCTAGGGAAGACCCAGGAAAATAGAACACTAATACGGGAAAGTCTGTGCCATTCTGTTTCTGTTTTTTGACAAATAAATAAATAAAATAAATTACGGTCAATGCTTAATTTTTTCAAAATACGAGTAGTTTTTCTTTAATTTTGTGACAAACCGTAATAGGTCCGCTGTAAATTTACTGCGCTTCGGACAGCTGGATGCGTCGTAAATTAGAATGTGCAATTTTGTATATTATTTCTTTCTTCGTTTCTTACATTCGAACCTTTGTTACTAGACTTACACATTAATATTTTAGAAATTGTTTATTTTGAAATATTTGAAATAAGTTAAAAATAATTAATAGCTCTCAGAATAGCGACAATGCAGGGTCTGCAACAATGGAATTCACTTTGCGCTCGCGAATATCTGTGAATTAGTGTCATTGGTGTGACCTAATGGAGCTGTATGAAAAGGAGTTATAATTGTCTAATTTATGTTGATATTTGCAGGCAAATATTTAGTTTTGCACCAAATGCTGTACCATTTGTAGTGAGTAGAGAATTTGATGCATGGTTTTTAACCCATTAATGCCCAAGATTTTTTTTCTTGAAATTTTTCTTTAATATTTTAATATGTAAATATTATTGTTCCAAAAATTACATAACATGAAAATTTGAAAAAGTAATGGTGTTCATTTTTAAGAATTTTGGTGCCCCATTAATGGGGCAATGGGCATGAATGCGAAGGGTATTTTTATTTTGTAAAAGTAATAAACAAATGCTATATAAATGTTATTAAAATGAAATGGTTTTATTATATTTAATTAGAGAAAGAACAATAAAATATATTTTAAGAAAAAAACTAATGCGCTATTCTGTAAGGAACGTTTGGAAGCAATTCACATGACATTCATCGTTGCTTTTCATGCATTTTTTAAATGTATTTTTGTGACAATTTGAGTACCGTATCTGTGTTTCATTTTTAATAAGATAGTGGTTTATCCTATTCAAATGCACATCAATTGGCACCCTCTTCTTGCATGACTGTAGAGCTGTTTCTTGCCGAGGACGAATTTCAGTGCATTTTGCGTGGTACAAAATGCACGATCTCTCGAGTAAATGCAAATAAATCAATATAATTTCCCTTCTCTTTAGGCGACATTCTGTACACTTGCCATGCGTTATTGTACACTTCTTCTGTACACTTGCCGTGACGTTCAATAAGAAGTTAAGCAGAGCCCAGTACCAATTTTTTATTCCGAATATGAATTCTGTAGGCAGCAATATTTTGATATTTTGATCATTTTCCGTACCATTGACATTTTTGGTTTCCTTTTCGTTTGCATAGTTATTGGTAGAATTTGTAACAAATGTAATTTCATCATTGATAAGTTGTTCAAAAATCTTACAAGCAGAATTATTCTCTGAATAATTAGACGTTCCCAGACACGCTCGTGATAAGGAGGGATATCAGTTTTCCTCCAATTGAATTCAACTGTTTTCCGCGTTTTGGATTATCTGAACGAACACAAATATTTTCGGAACTTTCTAATATATTTCTTCACCTGGGTCTGCATGGCCAACTCTTTCTTTAGTTATTCCTTCATCATTTATTCTTTTCGCAGTACAAGTGACGGTACCTCTCATCTGATTTCTAGAGAGATGATTTATGTCACCGGAAGGGCAGTCTTCATCGTCGCTATCAGCCTTCGCTTTGATCAGCATTTTCAGGAGGTTCAATGTGCAGATGAGCAGCTTCTATTAACTGCTCACCTGATTCTAACAAGCTCGCAATTTCATTAACAGTCAACCTAAATGCTGAAAATAAGACCATAATGATACCCTCCCCATTCGTGCCCATTGCCCCATTAATGGGGCATCTATATTAAATTCTTAACATACAAAATATGGAGATTTATATCATAAAAATAGGGTTAATAATCGCAAAAAGCATATTTTAGAATAATATTAATATACGTAAGATTCAATAAAATGCACAATAGAATACAGAAATAACGTACCTCTCAAAGCGCGAAACAATGACAGAAAATTCCACATGAGGCTCGACGTTAAATCTCGGCAGTTAAATGGCCATCAGACGAAATATGTCGTTGGAGTAATCAACAATGTCAACTCTTAAATTTACAAATGAAAGCTCTCAGAAATTACTATTCACAACAAAAATATAAATACTTTTATCGACCGCCTCATTAATGGGGCAATGGGCAATAATGGGTTAAAATACTCTTCCCTAATCATGGCCCAATGGAAGGCATTTCTATATTTCCAGGGTATCAGGCTTCTTTTTCCAACAGTACAAAACTTTTGCATTCTATTTTTGTGAAGTTGTAGAATTCACATAGTTCTGACAACACTGCAATGGAATTAGTGAGTTCCAAGCGAAGATGTTAGTAGCGCATAAAGTGCAATATTACAGTACTACTTAGCTGTTTCCTCTAATACGGGAAAGTAAGTGCTGTTGTAGCACCACTAGTTTCATTTTATATTTGGTTCAATTTTCTAGAATTAAGTAATTATATATTTGGTATACCATCCTCTCAATCACCGCATCACATGATGACGGAAATGGTATCAAATTGAATTGAACTGGAGCTGATTGTGACCGGAGTACAGAGCATCATACGTTTCTGTAACGACACGTGGCTCGGAGGTCATTTACACGGACACGGCTGGATCCCGGAATTGCATTCTGTCAGCGAGAGCAAAAGCCGAACGCGAAATTGGTAAGGACGACGCCCGAAAGCTGTCATCCGAGACGAGGAGCGGTCTAGGGACACCCAGAGTTCTCCAAAGGGGCATTCGCCGCCCACGCCATCCGCCCCGTTGATGCACAAAGTAAGGTCCACGTTTTCTTTATGTTCCGTAAAAAGTAGAGGTATTTATTAGGCGCAATTGTTGGCTTAGAGTGTAAAAACCAGTTACCACGTGATTTGGTTACTCCGCGATCGACTCACTCAAAAGTATTTCCTTTGGAATAGCCAGGCAGAATATAATTCAGTTCAGTGCCCGCCAATCTTTGTCAAGGTCGCGCGTCGCGCCGCGTAGAATTTATAGCTCAGAAGGGGAGGGAGAAGAATATTCAACCAAGATTAGCGGCGAATTCCAGAAAAAAAACCTATAATTTCTGTAAGAAAAATTACATGTTTAAAGTTATCATTTTGTACATTCTATTCAAGGCAAATTTCCTGTAAATATTTCATTTATTAAAATAAATGAGTGTGTTATATATCAGAATAAATTGGGTGTGAACCAAAAAATGTGTAATTACAATTGATGTGTGTTCTTTTCAAACTTTAACTTTCTGAAAGTAAAAGTTGGTGAACTTAGCCAAAACGGATTTAACAAGCAATAAATTGTATAATTTCCTATTTGTAAGGAAAGAGAAATTAGTGAAAAGTAGTTTATTTAATTATTACTCGTTCACTTTACATTTGCAGACGAAGCGCTGCGATCTGTTTACATGAGGACACCGCCGACTGAATGAGAAACGCGCGTCTGCAGTATATACTGACCGTTTAATATGATATAGATGGCGGTGAGAAGTTCACAAACCCCGGTGGGGCAAGAACATAACCATTAAGCAGTAGATACGTGCAAAGAAGAAATAGTACGTGAATGTTGTGAATAGCGTGTGGTGTGATCTATTTTATTGTATATTATATTAATCATTTAAAGGGCGCGACTCCAGCTCACTGTCAGAAAGGCATAATTCGTCAGCTGTGTCCGTAGCGCTTGTGCTGCCTTCGGAGACAGCTGATTGGTCAAATGCTGATTGACATCGGGGCCATTCGTGTATTCTCGGTTGTGTGTTCGGGCCTTTACTTTCAAAACAACCTTAGTTCCTAATTCTGCCGTCTGCAAATGTAAAGTGAACGAGTAATACTCCAAAAGTAGAAATTGGTATACAAAAGTTTGTAGCTAGTATTGTTAACCTTAGGAAGGATTCTTAGGGACAATATAAAATTTTCAAAGTATATATAAGTTTCTTGTGTTATTTTGAAAAGGGTATTTCAATAATTTCGCTGTGCTAAAGTATTTTATATATTCTTCTCAGTGCATATTTTTGTGTGTTTCTGTTTTTTCTCTTTTTCTTTTCTTGTTGTTTCAAAAAACTGTGTATCTTTGTGATTTTAAGTTATACCGTGTATGTTGATTTTCCAATCATGTCTACACATTTTGTGTTTTAACCTTCTTCATCTACCATCATTATTTCCCTGAGATCACCACTCGTAAGTTTGTAAAATTTTCTTTGTGGTCAAGTACAAATCCGGACCAATTGTGGGGGAATGCTACACCATTCTCTGTAGCTAACCGCTGTATGTGTGAGAAACCCCGTCGCCGTACAGTGGATGCGGACTTCATCTAGCCGGGTTGGTGTATAGTTTCGCACCGAGTAGAATCGTGACTGCACGCACCAGGCGGAGGTCGCAGTAACATCCAAGACACACTGGTATTCTGTTCATCAATTTAATTTACATTTGGCGAGACGCTTTTCTTAATTTGGCTATAACTGTCAAAGCAGAAAGGTATCATGTTGTAAACGACTTTTAAAACAAAGTTCACTTCTCGTAAGGGTGGAGGAGCGTTACTTATCGACCTCTCGTTCGTAAAGTCTCGGCTACGAATTGGGCTGTCAAAACCACACAATGAGCCAGCTGTTACAGAGTAGCTGTCATCACTTTATCTTTTTGCATGTAATTGTTTTCAATGCTTTAGAGCAAGGCTGTCAAACGGAGGACGTGCATGCTCGGAGCACGCTTGCGCTCTGCTAGGGCACGCAGTGCCCGCGGCCAAGGGAAGTCCGCGCTCCGATTTCTCAGGGTTGCATATTGGGCAGTCATGTCGTAGCGGAACGCTAGAAGACGTATAAAAAGTTTCAGTCCGAATGGAATCTTGTTTCCTTGTGCAATGAGAGCGGAAGTGATGCAATTTGTTTAATATGCAGAAAGTATTTAATAACTAAAAAGAGTAGCGTTGAAAATTACGAAATCTTTCATGGAGGCCACAAACATTTTTGTTAAGACCCGATCGGATGTCGATTTTGCGTACTTATTACATATTTTCACTGTTTTCACTACGTATTTATGTACTTTTTTGACGTTTCGTGCTGCATATTTTTTCGGTCTCTCTTCATCACTATTTTATAATACTTGAAGTGATTTTGTTATGGGCATTTTCACATGAAAAATATGCACTTCGTATTTCTTTGAATGTTTATTTTCAATAATAGTGTCAGTGTTTTTTTGAAATTATGATATATAATACTTATCTTGATTTAATATATATTTTGGGTTATATTTAGTTTTTAAAAAATATTAATTTGTGTTATTTGTAGAGTTAACAGTTCTCATATATTGCATTCTTTATCACTAAGTAGAAACGTGCGTTAATGTTTTCTTGGTGTTATGATCAATGCTTGGGTAACTGCAGTTTCAGTTTCATTGTCAATTTCCATTAAAAGTTCATAAAAATTAATAAATGTTTCTTTATGACATACCAACCCGTACGTTTGACCCAACTCGTTGCATTCGCATGAAGTTTTCTCACCCCTGCTCCCCGCCTATGACACGAGTGACTTCGCTAATCTGATATCGCCGCGTGCCCCAAACCTTTAAGAAGGCCATTCACATGCTCGTACGTCTAACGGCCCTGTTTTACTGGGTCTGCCACGGCAATTGAAGCTATTTGGATCGAGGTCGCCCGAGGTTCCAATTCTGACAAGGGAATGGTAAACTTTGTCATGAGGAAAGCGCACCTGAATTTTTTTTCACTTGAAGTAAATATCATTTAGGCTGCTCGTACATTTTTAGCTGCCAAAGTTGTCTGGAAGCATTAAAAATAAATAGAAAACAGACGATTTTTCGTTTGGCACATCAGTCAAAATACTGAGCAACCCTTTGCACGGATGCGTGAGCGCCGTGTGAAACAACGGCCTTGCCTCGGCTCGCAGCCGTGGGCCGAGGGTTGGGGTACCCCTCCCCTTTGCGGACGACGGAAATGCGATCGACAGTACGAGTGCGAAATATCCAATGCAGAAGCGATTGGAAGACTTTTCATAGGAATGGCCGCAATGTGTAAGTTACTATCTTCCGACAACGGAAATCTCTTTATCACAAAATTAAAGAGAAAAGTACTGTTTCATGGCGAGTAGATTTTCACGTATACCAAAGGAATAGGATCTTAAAATTACACTCTTCCATTACCAATTTTCATCCTCAAGATTTAGGAACCTCATTAGATGTGCAAGGTACGTTGCCCAGTTAGACGATGAAAGACCTGCATCGTTTGTGACACCTGCACAATACGGCTGCCATATCACAGAACCATTATGTTAAATTCATTTATGCGAATCCTCTTCTTTTATCATATGTTCGTGGTGTGAGAAAAATGTATTTCAATCATTATTCACTCACCTTTTTGTAAGGCATACAAAGAATGAAGTTTTAATTTTGAAATGAATGTGATGACATTATTGTCGTGCACATTCGCAAGACACAACTGAAAGCATATGCAAATTGCAAATTTGCGCCTGAGGCGACGAGAACATTCGTTTCTTGCCCTCGGAGAGATTCACGTGGCGGCTGGGGTGAGACGCTGTAATACAGACTGATGCGCGGCCGACTTTGAGACACATCGTGTGCCCCGATTTGAACTATTTTTTAACCGCCCTTTGCGCTATCTGATGAAAAAAATAGAGAAAAATTTATGAAACTTTTGTTAGATTTTGCTATAAATTGCCTTTACATCAAGCAAACTTTAAGCAAAACTACTCGTTCTTTTAAAAGAAATTCTGCTGACCTTATTTAAAGATCCAATTTTTGAAACACATTTTATTGAGGAAAAATATCCGTCATCGATACAGCACTTTTTTGAGAAAACGATTATTTACATTTTTTAAAATTTGCCTATATTTGACAGAAAATTACACAAAACTACTCTCATTTTCGAAAAATTGTACTCGACATTATTTCAAGATGTCTCAGAAAACACATTTTATTAATAAAATAATCTATCTTCAATGTTATTGTTGTAGAAAGGCGCTGAAAATGTCAATTGTTTTCAATTTTCGAAAAAATCAGGAATTTTGACGAAAATGAGGCCCGCGCTTTTTAAGCATTCTTCACGATGGCAGTTTAATAACAAATTGGAGTCTTCTTGAGAATTTTTTGAAAATGTTGAAGCTTGACATAAAGTACCTAAAAAATGCATTTCAAACCCGAGGGCCTCGAGTTTGGCCAGATCGATCGAGGAACATCAATATTGGGGGAAATCATTCGATTATTTGAGGTGCGCAAAGGGATAGATTGAGACAAAGATGATGATGATGATTGAGAAAATATCACGTGTTATGCGTGGACGATTTGATGAAGTACTGTTCTAGAATTCGCTTGGAATTAATCGGAAAACTATGTAAATTTAACTGTCAGACAAGCCCAGGGACCGAATACCGAAATAATAGCGGTAAAGGTATTTATACAGGTACCCTGGCGAAAATCGGTGTGTACGCTAAACGTACGCCAATGTAGGGCAAACGTACACGGAATGCGCATCTGCAATGTACGGATGTGAACAAGAGCTTGTCACGATATGCGTTTTTGTGTACCAAACGTGTAGTTTGGCCCAAATGAATGTACGCTTGAGCTGAATTGGAACGTACACGACGTCACGTGTACACGATGTACAGACGATGTACGTGTACCATTACCAATCGATGCGTGCACCTAGGTTACGAAAACTAACCTAACCTAACATATTTACTGTGGAATGCGTTCCAGTAGAAAATCTTTCACGATTCTGCCTAGATTTTCTTCCGGAAAAATTCTCATGAGAACCGAATGTTTCTCAGAGATACATTTTATACTGAAGGTTCCACAAAAAAAAATATATATCCAAACAGAATTGTGCAAAAGATTCACTACCGAAACTGTCCGCGTCAAGGACTCACTAGTTTGATGTTGCATCAAGTACATTCAAATGTGATATATCATGGAAGATGTTACAGAACACGTTTGATACTTACGAAAATAGCAGTCACACAATGGAAATAAACACATTTCTATAAATGAATTTTAATATCGCATAACCTCATTCTTACAAATTGATTGTATTACTGGTGGTAGCTGGGAACAGAAGAATGTTTTGATCGTAAATGGATTACCTTGAATTAACTACAGCCCTTCTATCAAACATTGCTTCTCGCAGGTGGGGTGCATTGAAAGAATCAAACAAAACCAAAATTAAATTTAAACAAAATCTTCCTTTATTAACTCTTATCGCTATTCACAACCTCGTCTGCTGCTCTTGGGCTAGGAAAAGTTTACCTATAACACAGGGATGAATGAATTTCAGAATCTGGCCTTAATCTCAGTAATAGTTCTCTTAAAATTTGCTTGTTTTAAAGGTAGTTGGGAATAGAAAGAGATGAATAATACACTCACTCTGGTGATATTATATTCTTTTTACCTGAGAATACAGGAAAAAAAAGAATTTTGGAACATTTAACATCATAATCAACTTAAACCTGGAGTTCCAATTCATGAAATAATTCGTGTGGTAAGAAGTATTCTAATGAACATAGGATTTTCATTTAATGAGGTAATTTATCAATGATTGACTGGAACTCCAATTGGTGGTTAACTTAGTTCAGTGTTTCCAGAAATTGTTAAGCGTAGACTTTAAGAATCAATCCTACCTGGCCTGTTAAATTGTTTTGTACAAAAGATATGTGGATGACCTATTAATTATAGTTGATCAAAATGACACATTAAATTTGCTCAATATGTTTAATTCTTGTGATGAATCAAGTTCACTTTAGAAAAAAATAATCAATCTATAAACTTCCTAGATATCTATATCAAACATGACAACGGAAAAATATCAACAAATTGGTACAGAAAAGGTAATGCTGCTAATCGTATCCTTAATTATTTACCTAAACATCCCATACAGCTAAGAGAGGCATTGTTTATGGCCTCGTAGATAGAGCAGTAAAATTATCCCATCCCATACACCAGGAATGTCTTATAAAAATAGTACATGATATATTTATTTTAAAAAAATCCTGTTGAGTATATAAAAAAGCACATAAAGAAGAAGAGAGCAATGCTATGAGGAATGTTTAATATCATACCTGATCAACCATATTCTGAAACATTAGCTGTTAACAAAACTATAGTTTTGCCATATGTACCTAAAATTACTAACAAAATAATAAAAAATTTAAAATATAATATCTAGACATATATTAACAAACAAACAATCTTATTAGAAATGTTAAAGATGTAATTCCGGCTTCTGAAGTGAAAAAAAGAAACTGTATCCGTTGCCAAGATTGCAACAAATCATGTATTGGCCAGACAAAACGAAGAATAAAACAAAGAATACATGAGCATAAAAATAACTTAGAGAAATTCATTAAAAACAATTTCAAAGCACAGAACTCTGCATTCACTTAAATTTGATTTAGAAAATCTATCAATTTTAGACAAAAACCAAGAATATTTGCCAGGTTAATTTCCCAAACGTTATTTATCAAAATTAATAAAATAATAAATTCAAATCAAGAGAGTAATGTTCTTACCACTTCCTATTCCACTTACTACTTTAAATAAAATAAATCACAAAATTTTTTTGAAAACATCATAAGATGAGTCTCTCTCCATAATTGTATTTTGTAGTTGCATGTGTTGCTGGTAGTTTTTTCATTAATAAATATAATTGTTATTTTTAAAATGATTTTGCAGTATTTATAGAACTTATGCCTGAAGATAATTTATTTTTATAGTTTTCAGAATTTTATGTTTTAATACAATCAGTAGTACTGTTTAATACGCAATCAGTGAATTGTATTTGATGTAATTCAAATTATAGAAATATCTTGTTTTGATTGGAAGCACAACGTTTCACAAACTAATTGTTTGAAACTTCAGGTACGTACATGTATTACATCAAATACAATTTACTAATTGCATGTTTAACAGTACTACTGATTGTATTAAAACATAAGATATTGAAAACTATAAAGAGGCTTACTGCTTAATAGGTTAAAAAGAAAGGACTGTTTAATACGCAATCAGTAAATTGTATTTGATGTAATTCCAATGATTGAAATACATTTGTTTTTATTGGAAGCACATTTCACAAACTAATTGTTCACTACTTTAGGTACATACATGTATGTACCTGAAGAAAATCTTGTTTTTAGAAAATAGTTAGAAATATCTTATTTTTATTGGGCTTCCAATGAAAACAAGATATTTCTATAATTGGAATAACATCAAATACTGATTGCATATAAAGCAGTACTACTGATTGTCTTCAAACATAAGATATTGAAAACTATCGAAAGAAATTATATTCATTCAATTATACACAATAGACAACATTAACCAAATTGGTGTAAAATTAGCACATGATAGCACATTTTATTTGCATATTGCAAGAATGTTAACTAGTAGTGTAGTATTTTTGGGCATTCATTATGAAAACTTGAAAAATTAGCTAATGTGAAGTCAAATACTTCAGTTAAAAAATTATCAAAAACATCCAATTGGAAACCTGTCGTAACGTACTGCATGGAGCACAATTCAATTAACATGTAGGCTTACACTAGTCATAATAACTCAAATATGTCTTGGTTTCTTGATAGAGTCAAGGGAAATTATTCTAAAGTTTAATTTTTAAGAAAATCATTAGTTTAAAAAAAATAAATGCTATGGAGAGTTTGTTCAAGAGCAGACATTCGATGGGACACACATCCACAAATAAATTAGAAATGAAATTATGCGGTTTCCACAGAAAATTGCCGCTTAATTCACGAAATCCGCACACTGACCACTGATTAATATATATATATATATATATATATATTGAAACGAGTTGTTGATTAACTCTCACAAAATTTATAAATAAACAAGAGGGGGCAGGAATTCTTTTTCGGGAATGGGCTCCGGATCCAATCATCTACACAATGGAGACTAGGGGTAACGAAACTTTCTTTATTACAAAAACAGAACAAAACCATTGCTATACAAAGTCAGTTGCTTTTGGCGCTCACAGGAGCATTTACTCTGTTTTTCCCGTGCTTTGTCTGATCCCTTTTTACAATTTTACGGTCGCCTTATGGCTTTACTCCCTTACACTAGTTTTATTACTTAGGGGGGGCTCAAATCAAGATCACTGTTTTCTCTTGGTGAATCACTACTCTCCCAACCTTCCGACCGCTTTTCCTCACGAAAACCCCGTTGACTTGCGCCGTTTCAATACTCGCCCGTCCGCCGTCGGCCGGCACCGCGCGCCGCAGGAAGCCAGCGTGGGGAGGGGAGCCCCACAATGCCGCGCCGGCTACTTGTTCGATGCGTTCTTGCCTGACGGGCCTGGCCGCGCCACCTCGCCCTTCGGGTAATTCCGTCTCCTTCGGAGGTGCTCGGAAGGGCGGCAGAGGAACGCCGCCGCCGCCGCTTCTCACCCCACTCGTAGCCGCCGGGGTCTGCTTTGAAACGTAACCCAACGTTTTGATTGTATCAGAGCGTTGCCCTCCCCAGCTGCTATTCTCTCGTTCTTTTACGACACAGTTCTCGACCTTTATGGTAATGATCATTAACTGTTCACCTAAGTGGTGCTTGATAATGTTTAAAACTGGCATACTATGCTCCCTCCCTCTATACGGCAGTGTCCGTCCCACGTGTTCATCATCCAACGCGTTTCACCGTCTGTAACACTTTACTACTTTCTTGCACTCTCTCTGTCTCGCTTCACTTTTCCGCTAATGCGTTCACTTTGGTCCCACACTTTCTCCGTCACAACTCCACTCTGGTTCCACTCTGTCCGCCACTATTCGCTTTTCCTTCCACGCGATACCTTACGTCCACTCTCTTTCTCCGCCATTGCTCTACTGGTCTCCTGCTCGATTCGTGGCTCCTGGTTCTTCACGTTGAACCGGCTCTGGCCCCCCCCCGACTCCGCCGGCGGGCTAGCCTCTGCCGCGCAGTTCAAACGTACAAATTTTTTTCGAAACGCATTGTTATCGTATTGGTGATAACAATTCGTTTCAATATATATATATATATATATATATATATATATATATATATACTGCGATTTTTCTAGCAAGAGCTCTCAAGATAACTCAAATCCCATCTTCGCGATGGAATATGTCACGGCATTTCGCGTCTTTTCTCGGTCTTGCCGGTAGACGTCGCATGATCGCAAGCACTGCTTCATACGGTCGCGATCGTGCGAAATCTAGCGGAACGGCTCTTCCTACAAAAAATCGCAGTATAACGTATATAACTAAACTGCAATCTTCTAAAAGGGCGCGAACTCACCAAATACTAACCAAACCTATAACCAATACTAACCTACTTTGTTTGTGCACACCTTAATAAACACACCTTAATAAACACACCTTAATAAACACACCTTAATAAACACACCTTAATAAATACCGGTAAAATACCTCTAAATAGAGGTATTTTACCGGTATTTTCTCATGAAAATACCGGTATTTTAGAATAATCATACAGGTTTCGGAGGGGAAACATTGTGATTTTTTACGCTGAGTTGGCTCAGAGGAACAATTATGGACTCCGCAGAGTTTCTGACCGGGGGTCCTAGGGTTCGAGTCGCAACGTTGGCGTATTTTCGTCACCAGACATTCTACCTAGGTCGAGTTCTGTTGTTGGTTGAGAAAGAATTATTATAATAGTCTGGGGACGCGAAGGCGTGTTTGGGGCAGCGAACGCGCGTGTGGACACGCGAACGCGCGTTTGGGGGAGCGAACGCGTGTTTAGGGGAGCGAACGCGCGTTTGGCGATCGAACGCGCGTTTGGGGATCGAACGCGCGTTTGGGGATCGAACGCGCGTTTGGGGATCGAACGCGCGTTTGGGGATCGAACGCGCGTTTGGGGATCGAACGCGCGTTTGGGGATCGAACGCGCGTTTGGGGATCGAACGCGCGTTTGGGGATCGAACGCGCGTTTGGGGATCGAACGCGCGTTTGGGGAGCGAACGCGCGTTTGGGGAGCGAACGCGCGTTTGGGGAGCGAACGCGCGTTTGGGGAGCGAACGCGCGTTTGGGGACGCGAACGCGCGTTTGGGGACGCGAACGCGCGTTTGGGGACGCGAACGCGCGTTTGGAGAGCGAACGCGCGTTTGGAGAGCGAACGCGCGTTTGGGGAGCGAACGCGCGTTTGGGGAGCGAACGCGCGTTTGGGGACGCGAAGGCGCGTGTGAGGACGTGAACACGCGTTTGAGGGAGTGAAAGCGCGTTTGGCGAGCGAACGCGCATGTGGGACCGCGAACGCGCATGTGGGACCGCGAACGCGCGTGTGGGGCCGCGAAAGCGCGTGTGGGGACGCGAAGGCGCGTTTGGAGGAGCTAACGCGCGTGTGGGGCCGCGAACACGCATGTGGGGACGCAAAGGCGCGTGTGGGGGAGTGAACGCGCGTGTGGAGACGCGAACGCGACACTATTTCCTTCGAAAATACCGGTATAACCTTTATGGACGTCCATACCGGTATAGACGTCCTATAAAGGTATTTTACCGGTATAAAAGAATAAAGGTATTTTATACCGGTATGAAAAAATACCGGTATTTTACCGGTATTTTTACCGGTATTCAATACCTTTTCGGTCCCTGGACAAGCCTCCTGCTAGAATTCTCCTCCTTCCTTCCGAAGTCCTCGCTCGCCTCTGGGTCGACCTTCCTTGCCTGATAAAGCGCTAACGCCCCAGGTACTCGCTTCAGAAAATGCGTACTCACCTGCCTTCGCGCAGAGGTCTAAAACTCTCACTTCTCAAAAGAATTCTCCTCCAGACATTGGTTGAATTCGACGTACTTGCTCATACCTTAGGTCAGTGGTATCAAAGTCTTCTACTGGTGGCAGTGGCTCGCGTCGTGGCACCGTGGCATACCAGGAGCTACTTTGCGCAACTAACGTCGGGAAAGGAGACTATTACGAGTATTAGTAACCCCGTTTTACAATAGTGATGGCGTTGTCTCTAGTGGTGGAGTAATGAACTGCGTGGAGGGGTGATTTCGCCGTGGCACTCGTGCCACGGACTCCCGCTCGTGGCATTCACCTTGACAACACTGTTCTAGAATACGCTAGGGGGCGAGTGGATGGAGTCGGGAGGATTGGAGTGAGTGAAGATCGCCGAGTCGGAAGAATGGAAAGGGTTCGAGAATAGAGGCGGTAGGAACTGAGGGCCAAAAGGACGGGGAAATGGAGTGGTAGGAAAGGAAGAGTGGAAAGAAAGAGGGATGGAGAACTTTAAGGGAGAACGAGTGGCGTTTGACGAGGGATCGACGAGAAAGGAACCGAGGGATGAAGCGTCGAAGGGCCGATTGGGCTGAGAAGCAGGGTAACGCGAAAGGGGCGGAGGGTGAGAGAAAATGGAAGGGGAGGGATGATGGATAGCGGCGGTAGCGGAGGGGGTGACTGGGGGGTCCTGCCACGTTCAGAAGAGTCTGCCGCAGTGGCGTAGCGTGACTCGCATGTTTGGGGATGCTCAACAATAACACACAAAATGTCACTATCAAATACTTCATCTAACAGGCGAACGCAACACAAGGCAGATTCACTGGAACTACTTCCACGATCTCGATTGCTTACGACGGTGTAGGCGCTTCCCACAAAATCCTCACAGCAGTCAGGGCTGCCGATGTCTTGAAAGCAAATTATACAATGGCTCAGCTTTAATTCTTATACGCGAATGGCAATAAGACAATTTGTTAGTTTATACATGCAGAGTTAAATAATATGTAATCTATTTAAGAGATAATACAATTACTTGGATATTAATTTAGAAATAGTAGACAGGCACTATTTCTACAGTTTGTACCCATGACCAAGCGGGAACTCCCGAGTGAGAGAGAGAGAGATAATTTACTGACCGCCTGAAGTGTGCTGCGCTCTCGTGCACAAACGAGCTTCTTTCCGCAGTAGATGCTAGCGTGAAGCAATAGGGTTTCTCTGGGCCAGGAGTGGAGAGGGGAGAGGGGAATCTCGCCATCTGCGCATGCGTTATTGCTCGTCGCAAACTCGCGGCAGACGCTAGAAGCATTTTATCTTCCAAGCAATCACAGGCCAGCTTCAACAGCCCGCCGAATTCAATCATAGGAAATCAATTTAAAATTAATACAAAACGTGTTTCGCTCAACAGACCACTTGTAAGATTATCAATACAGTATGGTACAGGTTCTTATATACGGGGAAGCTCAGCATCTCAGCGTCCCCTGACGCTACGCTACTGGTCTGCCGGTAGAATTCTTCTCCCTACAATGGATGATATGAATAAGAATGAGTAAGTACTCAAGAGCAATTGCTCACGAGTACAAGTAGGGACTACTATTTCTCATAAGCAATTGCTTCTTTTCATATGAATAAAAAGTTTCGTGAAACTCGGAGCATTTACTGCTCTTTCTGAGTAATTGGTCACTAACTGATATGTCGCGACCTTAAAGTAAAAGGGTTCTATCTAACATTTTTTCCAAAAATGACTTGATGTTATATTTGTAATGGTAGCAATGAGATTTACATAACCTATAAGTTATATTGATCTACGAAGCTTAGTTTTTGAGATACAGATAAGGTAACATGGTTATATCTGCAAAACGTATGTTCAAGTTCGGGGAAAAAAAGGTTCTATCTGCTTCACCGTGCAAACCAATATGTTTACATGTATGTGGACATTATCTTGTTGGCTGCGCAAAGTGTCCAAGTATTGTAAGATCTTTTGAGAAGCATATTTAATTGCAATGTTGTGTGAAACTGAAATTGAAGATGCTGTTTTTGAGCATTCTTGTTCTGAATACGATCCTAATGCGGGAAGCTGTACTGAAGAAAACGAGACACCGAGGCAAAACAGTGCTGTAAGCGAATTTATAGGTCATGCGACACAAACTATTTGTACTCCACCACACATGTTGATATAATATTATAAAATTGGTTACCTGTAAATCCTGTTAACAACCCGGATTATTATGATTTTACTTCTTTTCGGTTAACCCTTCGTTAGGAGCGCATGTATCTAGTAGACCCAATCTGTTTTAAGAACTCAATATCTCGCTGTGTTGTGGCTGTAAATTTTCGCAATCTGGTGGCATCGTGTAATAAGAAGGATTGGAAAAAAGTGCAAGGGTCGAAGAAACATCAAGCTGGCGTAGAACATTTAAATTACAAAGACAAGGTCATCAAGCTTAACAATTTAACAAAACTACAAATTGTGGAAATTTTTGTCGTCGCAACTGCACTCTAAATGTCACTCCAGAAGAGCAAGGGAGGTTATTTATTTCGTTTTACAAATTGGAAACTCATTCTAAAAGGGTCATTTCATACTGAGGACATCATATCCTTTCCAGAAAAAAAGAAATCCAACAGAAAATATTCTAAACCTTCGAAAGAAGAATACATTCGTTTACAAGTTTTATGTTTACAAGTTTTAAGTTTTATGTATGTCAATTTGTAAAATTATCAATACATCGGAATTTTTTAATGAAGAATTTAAATTGAGTTTCTTTCAGCCAAAAGCGGACAGATGCGAATACAGAATTAATGAGTTGGAAAATAATATTTCTAATGATTTAAAATTAAAATATACTGAAAACGTAGAAAACAAGGAAAACAGGAGAAAGGAAAGAGAGGAAGATCATAAGATCAAAGATGAACATACAATTGTAGTGCCCTTTCATTTAGAAAATGTGATAGGAATTCCGAGAGCAAACAAGTATTTTCTTCTACAGGAGAAAATTAAATTTATTTAACATGACAGTTCATGTTTTCCCAACCAAAAATGTATATTGCGCAATTTGGACTGAAATTGACACAGACCATTCTGGAAATGACATTGCAAATGCCGTTTCCCAAATTTTGGAAAAAATAATTCAAAACTCACCTAAGGTAAAACATATTATAATAGAGAGCGACTGCTGTGTACCCCAAAACAATAATCAGAATTGTCTGTGGTAATGAAGGACTTTCTAAAAAAAAAACACCCACAAATCGATGACAGTTTTGAATTATTCTACTGCTGCTCACTTGTGTATTCAGGAAATACACAATAAACATTACCAGGTAGAGAAAGCGCTGAGAGCTAGTGAATACTGGTCACCGATTTCTTTCATGCGGATACATTTGGCAGTAAATATAAAAATGCCACTTAATATTATTCAGATGAAAACAATGCATTTTAAGGATTTCCATAAAAGCAGCAAACATCTTCATTTCAATAAATACCTTTCACCCAAGTTTCGCAAGTAAAATTCACTCAAAGACTAGCTGAAGTAGAGTATAAAATTAAACATTCTGATTTACGATTTTCCAACGTAAATGTGCGACCATACCATTTGTACAAGATGGGTGGCGAAAAGTTCTTCTTCCATCTATCCGCCTGTGCAAACGTACGTGGCGAAAGAGAAATTTTAAATAAGGAAAAGGTAGCCAATTTAGCATACATGTTGAAATGGATGCCAACTCTGGATCAAACCTACTCCATAGAATTGCTTAAAAAACAAAAATAATACTATGGCTACGCGACATTTTACTTTAATATGTTTGTGATATGTCATTTCAAATTTAAGTGTAATTCTGTAATTTACAATAGGTTACTTTTTTCACTTCTAGTTGGCTAAGTCTAAGCAATGCCATGAAATTAAAATTGAATACTCTAAATAAGATTTCTGCTAAAATGTAAGCACATTTCTTTGAATTCTTTAAAATTTAATACATGATACGTTACATGTATATTTGCAATTATTTAAGTAATGTACCAGTCAAATTTCCTACCAACAAAGATAGAACCTTTTTGCTCTAACTTTAAAATGCATGTTGAGAGTAAAAAGGTTCTATCTGAAAAAATAGGGTCTTGGTTTCTACCAAAGTTACAATGCTTTTAGAATAATTATCAGTCTACAGTTTTGTGCTTGGATGTCAAGTACACTGACAAAGTTTCAATACATTTCATAAAATAGTTTTTGTTTTAGAGAGGGACAAAACTTTGAAATGCTCTCCTGTAAAATTTACTGCGGTGCAGATAGAACCTTTTTACTTTAGGGTCGCGATGTTGCGATTGGTTGATTTTCGTCTGTTTTGTTTATCTACTATACTGCATGTCGCGCATGGTGCGTCGCGCGTGGTTTTTCCGTCATGGCGACGCGTGCTTGTTCCGGATGGTGTCGACCGTGTTAAGTGATATTGTTGACGTGCATGATTGGTGAAATTGTAGGAAATCTTCCATCATGCATTCATTCATTCACTACCTAAAACTTCATAACCAGCTCCCAACAGTCTTGTATGTCTCTTGTATCCATTCAATACGATTTGAGTCACCTACAGGAGTTGCTCCGAAAATCCGAAGTGAATGCTTCGCACTAGAAGAATATTCTCGGTTTTATTCATAAGAAAAGTAAGCTATTGCTCTTCAGCTGGGCAGTTACTCACCAATGGAGAAATTGCTCAAAATAAGAGCAGTTACTCACATCTTTTATTCATACTGTTCGAAGCAAATCACTTTGAAAACTCGAGAAAGAAGTAATCGCTCATTTTTACTTTCTCATAAACTATACGTACGTACGAGTTGTTCACTTCTTGGTTGAATTGGACGTTTTCAAATAATGGCTAAGGTGTTTGTAGCACATAATGTGCAATATTTCAGCAGCTGTTTCCAATAACGTGGGAAAATATGTGCTGTTATAGCACCACTAGTTATTTATATCATTGAATGGATAAACCCAAACCTATCAACTGGTATCTAGCTAGTATCGGACATCTTCCATCGTCGGGAGGGAAGTAGTGGCTGAAAATCCGTGGTTTCCAAGAGGGTGAGGGTGGGAGTAGGAACTGAGAGGTAGGAAGGGATGGAGAACTTCAAGAGAGGACGAACGGCGGGTGACGAGGGGCGAAGGGACGGATGGAACCGAGGGATGAAGCGTCCTAGGGGCGGTTGGCCGGAGGAGCGGAGTAAGGGGAAACGGGCGGAGGGGGGAGAGGGGGGGGCGGTGGGGGAGGGGGGAGCGGGTCGTGCCTCGTTAGCGGCTGCGGAAGGCGCAGCAGCCCCCGACGGCTTTTAGCCGCTGCATTATTAAGGGCCGTCGGGGCGGTGTCCTGGGCGACCTACTCCGCTACTCACAGAGCCCTATGAGCCCCGAACCCTTCCCTGCACGCGCGACCACGCCCTGGGAGACCACGCTGAACATGCACAACACATGGAAATGAAAAGTGTTTGAGTACGCCATGCGTATTTTCGCCTGGCTCTTGCAGGTTCAGATAGGCTTCATCATCGGTCAAATGTGTGGCTACATAAAATGACTAAAATGCCAGTTAAATGCAACTGTTCAATCAACAGTAAATCGGCGAATGAGTATGTTAAAATATTAGTGTATGTACGAATCATATACTTATTTAAATCATTACTTAACCTTTAAGTTACTATTCAAATCAATTGGAAGCCTGTCACACTTATTACTCCAATCAGTTGGATTATATGGATTATGTTTCCCTCTTGATATGGTTTTGATTATAATTTTAACAGAGTATCACATTCTTATCATTTATTACATTGAGTGGTGAAATATTTGTGCCTTATACATTATTTGGATAACGCAAAGCACCAGAAACTTCATGTACCTGTCAATTTATTAATAGATATAATATTGTGCCCTTCTGTTTATGTCGTTATTAGAACACAGCAACCGCCGACCTGGTTTGCGTATACCGCTACGTATGTTTTTAAAGAAACGAAAGAATAGAGCAATATGGCGTTTAAGTCATCTCATAGATGACTTAAACGCCAAATAGTACTACATTTAGTACTATTTCTGCCAAAAGTTTAAAAAAAATTTGGAGACGTTTTTGAGAAAAACTCTTTTTGTAATGTTTTTAAAATTGCAAATATTTGGCGCAATATTGCGCGAAAACTACTAAAATGTTCAAAAGAATGTACATTACCTTAATGAAAGAACGTTCTTTGGAGAATAAATTTTATTTGGAGGGAAAATCTCTATCTTCAATTTTGTAGTTGTAGGAAGACGCCGAAAAATGTCTAACTTTTGGAATTTTCGAAAATTCATAGTTAACCGTGAATGAGAGACCTATGCCACCTTTATAGGTGTATTTTACTCTATCCTTACAAGAAATTTAAAGAAAAAATTCGGAGCGGTTTTTGAGAAAACTGAAAATGTTTGTTGGGCTTCATGTA
This sequence comes from Acheta domesticus, assembly GCA_031308135.1. Classification (NCBI taxonomy): domain Eukaryota; kingdom Metazoa; phylum Arthropoda; class Insecta; order Orthoptera; family Gryllidae; genus Acheta; species Acheta domesticus. The sequence goes on from JAHLJT010004567.1 coordinate 215,094,013, forward strand.
AAGTACCCCCAAATTTTGAAGAATATTTTTCAAAACCGCGGCGGCTCGAATGGAACCAGATCGGCAGAGAAATATCCAGTTTGAAAGAAATCGTACATATGATTTCGGCGCTTCGGTTGTTCAGACTGACAGATGGACAGACACAAAGACTGACGGACGGACTTTTGAAAAGAACTACTTTTTCGGTATCAGGGGACCCCATAGGTGTAGCTATGTTGAAACCTCGAAATCGATTTTCCGCAGCATTACTTAACTTTCCCTACACCACGAACATTTCTCCGTATATACGTATGTATTCGGGAAAGTAAAAATGTTTGAGTAATAACGTCAATTCTTTGGGTGAAATTAATTTGTCCATTTGTCCACAAACTCTGCATAATTTTGGGTAATATCCATTGTTGGTTATTATTTTTATTCTAAAGACAGCGAAATAGAGCTTTGAATGATGTAATGGGAGAGCTGCTAACCGCTGATATGATACAGAAGTTTAGTTTCTAATTATCTCGCTGAATTTCTGCAAAAAATGGATACCTCTTGTTAGAAAATTTGTATGAAAGAATGTTATCATTGAATAAATAGTTAAGCTTTTACCTGTATTGAGCTCGGGAAGAAGCAGTTTAGCATTAATTTCGGCTAGCGAAACATAATATTTCAACATATTTGATTAATATTATTATATAATATATTATTAATATTTCAACACCATTTTAATGCAGGAATTCCTTTTGGGCTCTTTGAATTTTTACTCGTTGCCAACTGTCTTGAGTTTAAATCCAGTTTTCACGGCACGCTAATTCACACACGCTCATGCTTGCTTCCATATGCCAAGAACACGACTGCTGTGAAATCACTGTTGTGGAGTTTTGAATTTTAATAACAATGCTTTGGCCGCGTCTTGTGGAAATTTCTAGAAATGATATTTCTGGCTTGCCAGGTGACCAGGAAGTGCTGCAGTCTGGTGGTCGTGTTTGAAAGCATTTTTTACAAACAATTGAGACTCTGGCGCCAAAGAGCCTATCCCCCAAAGCACATCGTGAAAGAAGTGACTTTGCTCTTTTCTTTAAAATTAGTGCGCGGAATTTGGGGAAAATCTCCAACGAGCGACGTTCAAAATGTATGTTCTGAACTGTTAATTAATGCCAAAGATTTTATAAATACCTGCTTTTCTCGGGTGGCACCAAATTTGAATCATTTTTCGCCGCTCGTGCAAAAATTTATAATAAACATTTTCTTGTAAATTTAATTTTTGCCTGTGTATCCAAAAATGGATTTTAATAATTTTTGGGAAGTGATTAGAATCAAGAAAGATAATTACCCGAGATTGGGTTAGTTTTCTAAAGAATTGAATTCGAGTTTATTGTTTTTTGACAAGTATAGCTATGTTCAGAAAACTGATAGTTTCCTCCAGTTATATTTCCATTTGAAATTGAATTTTCGTATGTAATTATTTCATAAATTCACGGAATTGGTGCACCTGCCTTACAGTGCTTTTACATAAACCTATGATATCACCTACGTATCTGTAGTAATAATCTGTAGTAAACATTCTTTAGAAGGATATTGGGATTATTAAAGAGAATGGATTCAATTTTGGCCATAAAGTGATTACTACGAATGTATTAAAACAAATGCATTACAAAAAATACTAAAATACATAATAAAGCAATTGAATTAAATATACTAAAATAAACGCAAGTCAACCTTAGCTAATGTAAGCGGCCATAAAATTGTGTATGTATAAGAGGTTTTTATTATTCTTGTGTATTACATAAGCAAACACAAGTTTTTAATTATACATTATAACGCACTTCAGCACTACAAATAAAAAGTACGTTACTTCATATTTTGGTCCTTGTATTCGGAACAGACCTTTATTAACTATTGTATAGATAGATAATTCAATAGATGTGCATTTTATATTATTTATTACTAGTGGAACCCGGCAAACGTTGTTCTGCTCTTAATCTCCCTTTCTCTCTCTTACTCTGTCCCTGTCTCTGAGTGTCTCTGTGTGTCTATGTCTCTCTCTGTCCCTCTCATTCACATTTACTTGCAGATTCCGCGTCTCTGTGCACGTGAGGTAATATCGAGAAGCGCCGGACCAGCAAAAATGTAATACAGTATTCATGAGGGTCTTATCCTGTAGGTTAAGATATGAGAAACGTTTCTTTTGGGCCTTTAGCCTCAAACGTTTAGTTTTAAATGCCCTAAAACGCTTTATTTACGAGTTATTTAACGATATAAATTGCCAAGTATTGCAGGTTGCTTTTGACGTAAAAGATTTCGTTTTATTCTACAGCGCCATGTAGTGGAGTTACAACGGAATTAACTGCACATAAACGTTCTGGGTGAAACAACACCTCGAAGTGCCAACTTTCGTGGAGATACTTTTAATTGTATATGTATACCCAAAATTAGTACAGCACTGCAGTCATCTATCACTGATTTACCATAAAATTTACTTACTATAAAGTTACCATAAAGTTACTTACATGAAAAGAGAAAGGGTCGTTCATTCCGAATCTTACAATGATTGTCAGATTCAGAATGAATTACCCATTTTCTCTCAATTACACAAGTCTACAACCAAAAATTTAATTTGATAATTGTGGCTAATCTTTATGCTTTTTGTGTACTGAAAATGAATATGAAGTCCGTCCTTCTTCATCACGTGCAGAGGTTTTTCAAATCCATGAAACATAATTCCCATTTTGTAGCATTTGCACATATTTACATGTGTAACTAATATGTTTTTAACGATTTCTGACATTCTAAACTCTTATGTTCTAATAACACTCTACCTGAATAAGTGTTGTGGTCATGAAGGTTATGTTCAGATAAGAATGTAAAAAATGATTTACTCCGGAATTTTATTTCATCTACGCCTGCTCCATTTCTTTAATATGTTCTGGAGAAATAAATAAAGTTCTAAAGAATGACAAAAAGCAAAAGTAGTCTCACTTTATAAGAAAGGTAACCAAGGAGACCCAGACAATTACAGAGGAATAAGTCTATTCGATATGACATACGTGATACTATGCGAGAAAATTAAAAGAATGATTAAAAATAATAGCAGACCATCTTATATCAGAAGAACAAATGGAATTTTGAAAAGGCAGATCGACTACACATGCCATTTTCACATCAAAAATAATAATAGAAGAAAGACGTGAACACAACTGTGAAACACACCTAACATTCGTGGACATAGTAAAAGATTTAATAATGTCAATGGAAGCCTACTGTGGAACATAATGGAAAGAAGGGGGTATCCAAAACACTTGATAGAAGTGATAAAGGAAGTATATGCACGAGCATTAAGCTGGTTATAAAAGGAAAATTGACAGAAAAGATTCCCACCAACAAAGGTGTTAGGCAGGGCTGTTGCATATCACCGACACTTCACACTATCACAAAAGCTTTTACTACGTCGTCCATATATATATATATATATATATATATATATATATATTATATTTATATATATATATTATTTATATATAAATATATATCGACGACGTGTATTTCTTTTAGAAAAAAATTTGTAAATTCTATGTTATATGCAGATGACAAAGTGATAATATAGGACACTGAAGACAAAATGCAAACGGCAATATATAAATTAAATCAGACTGCAATAGAATATGGTTTTAAAATATCTACAGAAAAAGTAATACTATGGAGTATAAAGGAAAATACCCAGTGAGAACAAAGATTGTGATAGATGATAAACGTATAGAACAGGTAAAATATTTCAAATATCTAGGTTGCCACATCTCATTTGAAAGAGATATAGATTTAGATAAAAGATTAAATAAATTTAGATATATCTGTAGCACGATACACAGAAATTTAAAAATAAAACAAGAATAAAATTCAACACACAGTGTTAATGTATGGAGATGAAGCAAGGGCACCATCAAAAAAAGATAACTCTAAAATCCAGGCAGCTGAAATGATTTATTTTATTTTATTTTATTTTATTTTATTTTAATTCACATCGCTGTGAAACGTCTTGGTCATAAGCGATTAAAATCTACTTTACAGTTTTACATAATAAAATATTACAATTACATAAACAAACATTACAATGAGATATTTAGCAAACAATATAAAACATTTAACTCTGTTTTCATTCAATATTACAGGAATGTGCATTTTTGTAGCAATAAAGGAACTATTAAATATATTTATCTAATTTGGTGTCACATAGGAATTTAATAATTTTTTTATACTCTGAAGTGGAATTCAATAGAGAATGGATATCCGAATCAATTTGTAAGTTTTTTCTGAGGTTAGTAGTGAAAGGACATTCCACTAATAAGTGGGATGTAGGAATAGTTTGACCACAATTTGGACAGGAAACTGGATTCGTCTTTTGAAATAAATAACTGACTCAAATTGAAATGGCCAATTCGGAGCCTTGATAAAATGACTTAGTGTTTTCTTTTAAAGTTCAGGAGAAGAAGAGGAGGTTCTAGTACTGATTTTCTAACTTGATTTCCATTTCAAATCCCATATTTTTAATGCTGATGATTGAAGAAGTTTTTTAAAGCCTTTGATGGGAAAGAACCATGTAAGGGTGACGTTACAATGATTTTGGGCCAAGGATAGAAGACTTTCTTGAATTTCTTGAATGAAAGGATTTGTTGATAGTTTATTTTGAATAGCAGATATGACAGATAGTGAATCTGTGAAAATAATCAAATCTGACGATGTTCTATTTTGTAAAAAGAGATCTAAAGCTTTAATAATTGCCCAGGCTTCGCAGGAAAAAATAGAAAATAAGTCTGGTAAACGAGTAATATAATTAGTTTGAGGGTGATATGAAGTTATAGAACCTCCAGTACCACCTTCTTGTTTTGAACCGTCTGTGAAAAAAAATTGGTTATTAATGAATTTGTCTTGAATGAAATATTTGAGAAGCACTCTAGGTTATAACATCCTAGTTAAAAGAAAAACGCAGAGATAAGAAATAAACTGGGGGTCGAATGACTGCTGGAGAAAATGGAAAAAAATCAGAAAAGAATTTATGAACATCCTATACGAACGCCCGATAGCGGACTACCAGCATTCGCAAGTGGACTACAGATGCAGAGGAAGAAGAGGTGTAGGAAGGCTCAGAAGAAAGTGGACACCGGAACAGGTTCCTGAACCTAACCCTTGAAGTTCAGAAGAAGAAGAAGAAGTAGTAGGGTTGTACATGACTGATCCTGTATTTTCGCATGGACAACTTTACGTTGCTTAAGGCAAAGCACTGCAGCGCTTAAGTATTATTCTTTCATGAAGAATATGATGAGGGTTAAGGGCACAAATTTATAGCTAATTTACCTTTGAAAATATATTGTATTATATAGGAGCGAATATTGTGTCAACAGAACTTGAAAAAAACTCAGACCATGGATGAGAAGGGGAAGGAATTCTTTTAAGAGAGGTTGTTGACAAGTTTCTTCCTAACGACAGATGTATCGTGGAACGCATGCTGAATGCTTTTTAAATACAATTTTGCTACCTGAGTTTGAAGGTTCACTTCCTACAATCGCACATGGACTTTTTTCCGGAAAACGTGGGTAACGTCATTGAAGAACAAGGGGAAAGGTTCCATCAGGACATCAAGGGGATGAAACATAGGTGTCAGGGTAAGTGGAACTTGAACATGATGGCGGATTGTTGCTGGATGCTACATCGTCGAACACTAGAAGAGTCATATTCCCGGAAGCGCACATGAAGAAATTTCCAGGAGAAAAGAACACGTTTTCACAAACATTACAATTAAATATGCATCGTTTACTATGGCAAGCTTATATCAGTACGAAACAGTCCATTTGGTATTGTTTATAACTTGTAAATAAATAAAAACTGTCACCCGAGTCTGTTTTCTTATGCCGTTATAACTATCTTTAGATATTGAACTTGAGATTGAAAAAAATCTGTACGTGATAGAGAGAAACTGACCTCACTTTCGATTTTAGCACACCAAAGAACATAAAGATCAGATGAAATTATCAAATCTAATTTCGAAAAGTTTTCTTTTGTAGACCTGTGTTATTGTCCTACTGTCTATCAATTGCAAATTCTGTATTCTCACAGCGTAATGAATTGAATAGTGCGTTTAAAGTAACTTTAAAACAGCAGTTGTTTCTCCATATTCTGTCTACTTTTCACGCGAATGTTTTATAAAATCACATGTTGATGGTGATGATGATGATAGATCAGTCATGTCACTTCAATGAAAAATGCACTACACAGACTACACTTAATAGCTAAGTCACGTACACAATCACGGGTCATTCCATATTAAATCAACAGTAATTTTACATCACCATCTCCGATTCAGATGAAATTTGACACATAGGTAGTATGAATGAAGAATAAGAAAACTACAAATTATGAGTAAAATATTTCCACCCTTTTCTAAAATACAGCCATGTAAAATTTTGCAAAATTGGGTTCCCGAAAATTTTTAAATTGATGTAGAACATCACCAAATTAGGATAGAGAGCTGGAACAGGTGACATTTTGCAGCTTTCTTTATGGCCTTTTATAAGATATACAACTCAATAGGGGTTGCGTTCAAAACGTTTTTCAAATTTGAATGTAAAATTTTGATTTTGAGTTTTTTCAAAATGCTCATCTTCAAAAAAATTGAAAAAATTCTAAAATAATACTTGTATATTTCCAAACAGATGGTGCAAGATTAAAAATGGGTCTGCAATGAGTTCATATGGTAATCTTTATTTAAAATGCACAATATTTACTTACTCTAGATTTTACTGATTTAAATGCATTTTATTTCAAATTATAAGTCCTAATATATACAAATTATTGAGTGTTTTTTATTGGCGAGTGTGTTGTGTTTTATTGTTATGATAATGATTATTATTATTATTATTATTATTATTATTATTTTTCTATTACATCACCACTAAAGATGTTATGAGTCGGCTAAATATAAAATTTACTCCAGGTTGCAACCAGCTACCTAAAGTTCTGTTCCAAATAAAGCGATTTGTTGCACTTCCTAGTCTTTTGAATTACAAGGGAGTTTAGACAAGTTCTTACTCAAATTTTCCGGAACAAATCCCAGAGCTCCGATAACTATCGGGACGACCTGTGCTTTTACGCCCCATATTCGGCTGATCTCGATTTCCAAACTTTTGTATTTAAGACGTTTCTCTGCCTCCTTGGTAACGACGTTTTGATCGCAAGGTACAGCAACATCGATAAGTAAACACGATTTTTTCGCCAAATCCCGGATAACTATATCCAGTTTGTTTGCAGCTATCGTGCGATCAGTTGCGATCAGCATTGTTTCAATGTACTTTTTGTACACTGCCTTGAATTGTGAATGAGTAGTTCTCTGAAAAGTCAGCTACTACAACTGGTCAAAACTAAAAATATTACAAACAATATCTCTAAAGCGCAGTACTTGTCCCATGATAGCACATTGATGATGGAAAACTGCTTTTCAATGTTGGGAATCGGTAATAAGATATGAGGGTGGCTCACAATTGGTGGGTCACCCGGTATAATTAGAAGTTTCTGCCTTCGAAAATATGCTTCAGATACATTTAAAATGCATGAATATTAATCACAAAATAACGAAAGCAAGATTTACAAATGATAAGCGTTTATATATGTATTGTCCATAAAAGCAAAAATGAAAATGTACCTTTAACTGGTAATAACTTTGGTAAATTCAAATATACCATCGAGATTCTCTAACTACTATAAACTTCAATGTCTCCTCTTCAATTTGACGACAAAAAGAATAAAATCCGAGATGGAGTATTTGAGAAAATGAATTTTGAAAAAAAATCGTAATTATTTATTTTGGTCTTAATTCGGTCTTATTAATGCCGTTAAAATTAGGTTTATCATACCAAACCTTTAGAGTGAAATGTACTCATTAGAAATACAAAGCAAGTTGCATAGTAAAATCAAATTTGAAGATATTTTACTAGTTTTTAGATAATACACTCTGAAATTCATGCAAAATATCACATTTCCATATTTTCAAAAGGAAGTAAAATTTAATGCCAAAAAGTCGATATTCGGTGTTTTTTCGTCATTCTAAAACGATTTTAAAAGTTCCAGTCGAATCGGAAGGTGGTCGGGAAATTTTGGCCGATTTGACATAGAATGACCCTATTATTATTATTATTATTATTATTATTATTATTATTATTATTATTATTATTATTATTATCACTATTATTATTATTATTATTATTATTATTATTATTATTATTATTATTGCGACTACCTGTCGTCGATCGGGCCTCACGTTGGGAAAGACAATTGCGACTACCTCGTCTCCAGTTGGGCGCCGTAGACGTGGTAGCCGGTTCGCTCAGCGGGTAGAAAGGCGTGCCTAAAATGATGATGATGGTGGAAGTCGGTGGCCGGTAAGAAATGAGAGACTTGTAATCATGTTAACAAACAAGTGGCATTTATTCAGCAATAATGTAAGATCAAGATAGTACCACTCATGTCGGCGAGCATGCTCTCCTTTTCCCCAGTTCCAAAATAACATGCACACACAAAGTAAAAATTGAAATATGAAATTACTACAATGAATTCAACAAACTTTTGCGCTGATTCCTTCTTGATGGCCAAGCGCGGCCGGGAATCTTATTTTCGACGCCCGGTGAAAAGGTAATTGAAATTGTTCTCTAAGCTGTTTATGCCTTTCGACCACGGGCGCGCCAAAAGGACGAAAGATACCGCCTTAGCGGGGCGGCTCACAAAACCAACCAGAGTTGAATGACCTTGGGCCGCCAGCTGGCGGGGAGGACGCCCAGTCCGGCACGCGCGCTGGGGTGCCGCTCGGAGGGGGCGAGCAGAACGGATCAGGTAGCTGGACGAGCCCTTGGGTGTTGACCCAACACACAGCGCCGTTCGCTTGCTGCTGCTAATCACCAGATAATGTCTGCTCGGTTTAATGATCTCGTCACTTCCAGTTCACTGCTCAGCACTTTGGAGATCGCGGCAAGATCATGAGTGATCGAATTCCTTCACTATAACGTTTTCAAACACGAGCACGAGTCAGTCACTTTCCCTGCGCGATTCGATTATCAGTGAGGCGTCTCAAAATCTACGGTCTACGGCTATTTAGGGACCGCGCACATATTCTCCCCGAAAACTCTAAGTTTTCTTACAAGTCCAACTGAGAGAAAAAATTGTATCTCCGACGCCGGGCGCCGCGGCGATTACGACTGGTCCCTCTGACCGCCTCTCACGTTCTCTCCTGATGTTGCATCCGCGAAGTCCTTCGAGCCTCCCTTCCCCCACCAAATTCATCCAAAATGTTCTAGAACTTTCGAGAACTTTGCCTCAGTCCGGCGGCTATTGGCGAAAGGGTAGTGCGTCGCAAAATAATTCTGTCCAATCATCGGAAGTTTTTCGGGCCGAGAACTGAGAGAGAAACCTGCACTCGTTCCCTCTCGCTTCAATTTTCTGTCAAATAGGGGCAGTAATTAATGACTAGGGGGAGGGACTGAAAATCTCAAGGGAGGAGGAGGAGGGCGATGTGCGCCGCGGAAAAGTACTGGAGGGTCGGCTCGGGTGCACGTGCGGCCCCCCCAGGCTTCGGGACACTTGTGTGTGACCAATCGAGGGGGTGGGTCGGCGGGGTGTCGGGCAGAACCCTGGCGCCGCCGCTGACCTCTTTGTCGTGCTACGTGGAGCAATTCTCAGGCTCGCAGCCGTAATGGATTAGGTATCACTACATTATACCGCGGAATGTTATGCAATTGCATGTTTTTACTGACTGTGCATATCGAATGGAAATGTATATAACTTTACCTATCACCAAAAATAAAACAAATCAAGGTCACCTCCAGTTGGTGAACCAGATACGTCGGAGCCTAAACATTTAAGCGAAATGAATTGTTCAGGAATGAACACCATCATTGAGCAGCATCAGTTGGTTATTTACCATCACGCAAAGGGTTAATGATGACCAAAATTTTGCAAAATGTCATTAATGAAAAAAGCACAATGAGTGACATAATATCAGTGTACATCAATGAGTAGGGGACTGAACTGCAACCCGGAAGAGAACGTCCGAAGACTTTCTGATCGAGGAGAGAATCTTGTTGTGAAAATAATAAAGAAGGACCCTCGTATTAATGCACCAAAATTTACTCCACAGATATAAATTGGCATTGGCAAGAAAGTAAATCCCGAAACCGTGCGAAGGGTTCTAAGGAGGTTCAATTTCCATATCCGCGTTGTCAGAAGAAAGCCACTTCTCAGTTAAAAGGGAAATACCCGAAAAGATCTGTCTTCGATCCACTTCTCCACAAAAATCTGGAATATATGCACTAAAATATACCGCATACATTAAAATATTAAACTAAAAAATTAAAGCATTAAATATTTAAAACTAATACATTAAATATTTAAACTAAAAAATTACACACATGCAAAATAAAAATAGGGTAGATTTGTTCCATTTTTGGTGATAGGTAAAGTTATATACATTTCCTTTCGACATGCACAGTCAGTAAAAATATGCAATTGCATGAAGTTCCGCGGTCTAATTATTATTATATATTATTATTATATATTATTATTATTATTATTATTATTATAATGACCGAAGTTATTATAATAGTGACCGAAGAATGGGAAACAGAGGCATTGTAAGTGTAGCAAAATGCATTGCGAAGAACACTAGGCAAGACACGTCCAAAAACACAGACACTCAACTTCTGATGCTATTAAACATGAAATGTGAGACACAAAAAATTATAAAGAACTCGTGGAGAGACAAACCACTCCACGGACAATATCTAAAAAGAATGGACAAGGTGTAGATCAATAATGATCAATCAGTGATGTGGCTTAAAAGGGGAAGAATGAAGCCAGAATCGGAATCAATTCTAATAGCTGCTCAAGATCAGGCGTTGAGAACAGGACATAATGATAAAGCGGTTCTCAAAATTTCCCAAGATGACAAATGCCGCATTTGCCAGGACCACGTAGAAACCATTGATCATATTGTCTCAGCTTGTCCAATCCTAGCAAAGACCGAATACGTGAAAAGACACGACAGGGTGTGTAGCTACCTCCACTGGCAGATCTGTACCGCCCTCGAAGTTCCAAACACATGCCCCAAGTGGTACGAAGACTCACTAAAACCGGTGACGTCTGATTGGATTGTGTACGATATTGTACGACTAACAAATTCAAACTGATCGCACGATAGCAGGCAAACAAACCGGATATAGTTATTCGAGATTTGGAGAAAAATCGTGTTTACTTAGTCGGTGGTGCTCTACTTTGAGATCGAAACGTCGCAAAATTACCAAGGAGGCAGAGAAACGTCTTAAATACAAGAGTTTGGAAATCGAGATCAGCCGAATATGGGGCGTAAAAGCACAGGTCGTCCCGATAGTTATCGGAGCTCTGGGATTTGTTCCTCAAAATTTGAGTTAGAACTTGTCTAAACTCCCAGGTCATTCAAAAGACTGGGAAGTGCAAGAAATCGCTTATTTGGAACAGAACTTTAGGTAGCTGGTTGCAACCTGGAGTAGATTTTATATTCAGCCGACTCATAACATCTTTAGTCGTGATGTAGTGGAATAATAATAATAATTATAATAATCATAACAATAAAACATAACACACTCGCCAATAATAAACACTAAATTAATAATTTGTATTTATTAGGGCTTATAATTTGAAATAAAATGCATTTAAATCAGTAAAATCTAGAGTAAGTAAATATTGTGCATTTTAAATAAAGATTACCATATGAACCCATTGCAGTCCCATTTTTAAACTTACACCATCTGTTTGGAAATATACAAGGATTATTTTAGAATTTTTTCAATTTTTTTGAAGATGAGCATTTTGAAAAAACTCAAAATCAAAATTTTACATTCAAATTTGAAAAACGTTTTGAACGCAATCCCTATTGAGTTGTATATCTTATAAAAGGCCATAAAGAAAGCTGCAAAATGACACCTTTTCCAGCTCTCTATCCTAATTTGGTGAGGTTCTACATCAATTTAAAAATTTTCGGGAACCCAATTTTGCAAAATTTTACATGGCTGTATTTCAGAAACGGGTGGAAATATTTTACTCAAAATTTGTAGTTTTTTTATTCTTCATTCATACTACGTATGTATCAAATTTCATCTGATTCTGAAATGGTGAGGTAAAATTTTAATTAAAACTGTGTTGATTTAATATGGAATGCTCACAGTTTTAGACAACCGATCTTGGCGCAATAATGAGAGTTTCCTTTACGCTTTTTGTTCTGCAGTACTCAAACAGATTCACTCCTTTGCAAGCAAACATTACGCTGTCCGCCATTACATCGACACTACTTCACTTGTTTGTATCTTCATTTACCCCCTCCCTTCATATTTAGACGTGTCAGTCATGTATCACATGTCATGTCAAGTTTATTTACAATTTATTGAGATGCTTACATCTCATTTTATACTGTATTTTACGAGCATTTACTTGAATTGTACGGAACTACTTTATTACGTATGTACATAAAAAAGTGCGAGGAAGAATGTGTGTCGCGAACTCGCAGCCAATCAGCAACTACCTACCCACGTGGCAATATTTACATCTACTTCGTTCTCTCGTTGGACAAAGAATATATGCTCTTGAAATATCATAAGCACTTCTCAACTGCGTATTTTTCCTTACTGCGCATGTCAAAAGGAAACGTAGCGCAGATAATCTCCTCCCCCATACCTCACCCAGTTTTTAATGCTTTTTTGACCAAGTAAATAAATAAATGAATAAATAAACAAAAACGTATGTAACTTTACCTATCACAAAAATTAAAGAAATGTAGCCCATTTTTATTTAGCATCGTCTCCTGTATTATTTCAGTAGTATACTTTTGCGTTCCGGCTCTCACACGCAACCAAACTTTATAAATTAAGTCACTAAAGAAAGAGAATTTCACGGAGACATGACGAATTCCACTTTGACTTTGAAAATATGAATGATTTGTTTAAAAAACGCATCCAATTATTCAAGTCAAATGCAACCAGCAACACTTGCCAAAGTTTTCGTCAAATAACTCCTAAACAAATAATTTTAAGGCCTTAATAACTAAAACCTTGAGGCCAAAGGCCTCAAAGAAATGTTTTTCACACCATAATCTACATGATGAGACATTTTCCGATCTATTCAATTAACTTTTTGTTTCCACGCTTCAATACTATTAAGGCCACCTCATGATTTCAGCTCTTCCTTTTTTGTATTTATTTCTACCTGTTCGACATGTTTGTCTTTCAGGGGTTTGGACATTACAAACAAATAACTGGCGATTTGATGTTCACTGGAACCTGTAGTAGGAATTATTAACAATTAAATTTTTGAAAAAGGTTATGCTATGAAAAAAAAAAGAAGTTTGTAAAAAAGATTTTGAATATAAGGATAATATGTTGTAAATGTAGTAATTATGGTGGATGAAATATATCTTTAGGAAATTTTGATAGTATACGTCGAGGAAAATGATATGTTTGACCTAAATTGAAAGTGCGGGTCTGTTCTAAGTCATCTAAGGAGTTGAAAAATTTAAGGCTTTGTGAACGAATTCGGGAGTGGATAGTGTCAATTTTCAGTTCATTATGGAGTTGAGAGTTGGGAATATACCAGGGTGCGTGAAATATTTTCCTGATGAATTTATTTTGGAGAATTTGTAATTTATTAATATGGGTTTTCGCAGCATTAGACCAGATGGGGCAAGCATAAGTAAGGGTAGGACGAATAATTTTGGTATATATTAATTTTGCTGAATGAATGTTTACAGGGGATTTATAATTAATGAGGGAGTGTAATTTATAAATTTTAGTATTAGTTTTATGTATAATGTTTTTAATATGGGCATTCCATTTAAGTTTAGTGTCTAAGAGGAGTCCAAGATATTTAATAGGTGTGTCGGGTGATATCCAGGGTATAGCTTGATTAAGAATTAATATTTATGCAGGGGTGATTGGTTTAAAGAGTGTGAAGATTTTAGCTTGACATTTATTCAAGTTAATTTTAATCTGCCACTTAGAAGTCCAATTTGTATAAAGCCGGAGGTCGGATTGTAGTCTATTTTTGGCAGTTGTTAAATTTTTATGACTAATGAAGAATGCAGTATCATCAGCAAAAAGGGATAATTCTGAGTACGTAAAGTTGGGAATATCAGAGAGATAGATGTTAAAACGTAGAGGGGATAGACAGGACCCCTGGGGCACGCCCGCGCCAATTGAAAATAGTTGAGAAAAAGAATTAATTTTGACACGAAAATTGCGATTAGAAAGAAAATTTTGAGTTTTTAATTAATTAATTCAAGATTTAATAATAATTAATAATAATAATAATAATAATAAATTCAAGATTTGCTCTCCAGCAACAACTAGAAGTACTATAAGTCAGCGGGTTCAGACACGTAGCTTTCTCAAAAGTAAAAAGCTTTTCTAATATTTTTGTGACTCACGAGAAGCTAACAGCTAGCTGTCAAAGAATATTGAATAATTACTTCAAATGTTGTCTTTAAAGAAGTGCTGTGAAAAGAAAGGTCTCCATGATACTGAAAAAATATTTATTGAAAATTTATTTTAAACATCAATTGCATTGTTTTTTATTTTATTTGATATTGTGTTAGTACATTGCAAGGTACCTTTATATATTTTCGAACAAATAAACACGTTTCGTTAACTACTTCCCTTCTTAAAATGGAAATATAAGAATAGGGATCTAACATAGGGTCTCTTACATGTGAGAGTTCTCGCACGGGTACGCAGAGGTAGTAGGGAAAAACTTGTATATGGCACAACACAAAGAATAAACGTTTTAAATTAGCTAAAGTAAAATAGCTTCAAATAAATGAAAAACAAAAACCAACTCGCGCTGGCTTACAATACTACGTGAATTAATTAAAAAAAGCAAGTAAATTTAAAATTATAGAAAGAATAGGAGACGTCACTCGACAACTGCCAACATTCGCAGTCCAAAGGCACGATTTAAATGTTGGTGGTGTCTGGAAGTATGTACATCAACGCCCAGCTGCAAACTCATATTGTAAATAATTCATCGTTTGATACTAAACTCAAGGTGTCAGTTCGTTAAGATATTCAATATGCCAACATCGTTTGAGTAACATTCCCATGTACCGAAATGAAGTCTAAGCCTATTAAATTGTTTCCAATGGTAACAAATTGTATTTAGTACTCAAAGGTGAAAATATTAGTTTATGTTTTGGCTCGGAATTGCTTTTCTTGAGGTACGTAAGAACGCTGAAAATAGTTCAATACTTTTTAATACACAAATAATTTTTCAATTTTCGCACCCCAGCAAGCTGGCACCCTGACTCTCCAAAACCCCCTCTGTTCCACATAACAAATCAAGGAAAGTGAAATAATATTACAAAGAGTAGGGTTGTACTCGATCGGTATTTACGCGCTACTTTACTTTGCTTTCTGAAGAGTAAAAACCTTTTCTATTATGTTTGTGACTATCAAGGAAAGCGAAAAGCTAAATCTCAAGGAGGAGTGAATAATTTGTTCAAAGTTGTTTTTAAAGAAGTGTGAATTGTTTCGAGAACATTTCTCTATAATGCTGAATAAACGTTTATTGAAAATTTGTTTCCAACATCAATTGTATTGTTATTTATGTTTGATATTCTGCAAGTTCATTAGAAGTTACATTTATACATTAAAATATAAACACGTTTCATTAACAACTTTACTTCTTAATTGAAAGGATAGACAAATGGATAGGGAAAGGGTGGGTTTTAACATGCGAGAGTTCTCGCACGGGTACGCTAGTAATTGCATATTTCTGATACTTTTTCTTTAATTGCATATTTTAACGTATGTGGCATATTTCGGTGCAAATATTGTAGGTTTTTTGTGTAGAAATGGATCGAAGTCAGATAATTTAATGTTCGTCTGATAAGTAATTAGTATTCTTCTGATAAGATTGTTTTCGCTTGAATCGATTTACTTCCTGAACGGCTGTTCGTGCGCATGAACTTAGTGAACTGAACCTAATGTTCAGAATCTTGTCAACAATGTTATTTGATCTCTCGCTTGTTACTTTCCCGTATACATACGTATATACGGAGTAATATACGTGTATGTAGGGAAAGTTATGTAATGCGCAAACAATGGCTAATTTTCGACAGAAAAAAAATCATTGCTGGACCATAATAACGAAAAAGTGGATAAATCCAGTTGCAAAATTAAGGGGGAAAATCCTCTATCACGTGGTGTAGCAAGAATCACTGATTTTTGCGCTCCTTCATACTGAAAAACCAATTGAAACCAAAACGTCCGTCCGTCCGTCCGTCTGTAAATAAACATAGTGCCTAAACCACAAGTACGATTTCTTCCAAAACGAATATTTCCCAGTCTATCTGGATTTTGTTTATTATAATGATTGAAAATGTATTTTTATACACGCGTTTTCAACTACAGTGTAAAATAAAGATTACCTGTAAATAAATTTTATCTGTTGCTAATTATTTTTTTGTTTATCGCGTGTTCTTAGTTTTAAGCGCACATATTGACTGCATTAGTTACATATATTTCCAATTTTAAATGCATGTTTGCATGCATATTGTTAACTATTTTAGTACATGAAGTTTCGCGGTATAATTATATAACTGTAAAAAATTGATTTTGAATGCAGTATCTAAAGTAAATTTATTGTGACATATTTTCGTTTGGATGTCAAATGTATCTTCTATACTGCAACAAAACCAACTAAAAGAAATACAGTTTATTAACACATTGAAAAAACCTTTTCTCTCCGTGAACTAAAAGACATTTTTTTGTAAAACATTTTAATTTATGTGGGTTGTGCGTCAAATAGGATTCTCTAGTTGGAAATAAAATTTTCTACAAACTGATAAGTTGTTTTCCATTAGGCAAACCCAAGTTTTTGATAAACGCTCAATTTTTTATTTTTGTTGGATTTTAAACATTACAGCAATAAGGTGAAAAATATTTCAAGAGTCGAACACGACAAAACAATAAAAACTCATAAAATGGCGAAATTATGAGATTTTTAAGATATTACATTAAAATAATTAGTTCTAAAAGGCATTACAAAAATAAAGACTGTGTCTGTTTTGGATTTAATGAATGTGTTTATTTTCGTTGAATTATATTCGTTATTCAACATAATCGCTAACGCAATTTTAAAAATATCTTTATTTATAACAAATTACACATAATGATCGTCTTTTTCATTATGTTATAACAGAATACTGTACAACTGTGCATTAAGTAAAAAAAACTGTAGAGGCTCACTGCAAAACGCTTCCGTTAAACAGAAAATTTGAATCCATTCTCAGCAATGCACTAAACAAATGCACAATACTATGACACTACGCAAATAAACAGCTATTTTTCTTCAAATAATTAACAGAACGTTCTTTTGAAAACTTCTATTCAAATTTTGTTTACCTAAGACCTTTACAGTACAAATTTTTCCAACAATAATTTCTTGAGATTCTTCCACATGCTTAGATTTTAATCCAGAACTCTGTTCTTTTTGCGTCCACATACACATCACGTTGCTACACAATGTTCAGCACAGAAATCATTTGACGTGCGTCATTCCCACTTTACCTAGAAACAGTACCGGCATTTCAGGTTTCTCGCTTGAGCAAATCGCAAGTAACAAATTCAGCATGTCATTAACACTCACGCTACATCCCATGTCACCCTACATGTTTTCCTGCCCCTCTCATCATAGCCACTTTCCCAAATCCCAAGGCTCCCCCTTGTACAGCCATTTTGCCAAAATTTTGCATTCCATAACCACCATTCATACGGGCTCCAAAGTGTTTTCCCATTCCACATCCACCGTACTTACACACACCGCCCATTCCCATTCCATAACCACCCATTCCCATTCCATAACCACCCATTCCCATTCCATATCCGCCCATTCCCATGCCAGGTCCGCCCATTCCCATTCCATAACCACCCACTCCATACCCGCTCATTCCATACCCGCCCCCTCCATACCCGCCGTATTTTCCCATTCCATATCCGCCTATTCCCATTCCATATCCGCCCATTTCCCATTCCATACCCGCCGTATTTTCCCATTCCATATCCGCCCATTCCCATTCCAGGTCCAACCATTCCCATTCCAGGTCCGCCCATTCCCATTGCATATCCGCCCATTCCCATTCCATATCCGCCCATTCCCATTCCATATCCGCCCATTCCCATTCCATATCCGCCCATTCCCATTCCATATCCGCCCATTCCCATTCCAGGTCCGCCCATTCCCATTCCATATCCCCCCATTCCATGACCGCTCATACCATATCCGCCCATTCCATACCCGCCGTATTTTCCCATTCCATATCCGCCCATTCCCATTCCATATCCGCCCATTCCCATTCCAGGTCCAACCATTCCCATTCCAGGTCCGCCCATTCCCATTCCATATCCGCCCATTCCATACCCACCGTATTTTCCCATTCCATATCCGCCCATTCCCATTCCATATCCGCCCATTCCCATTCCAGGTCCGCCCATTCCCATTCCATATCCGCCCATTCCATACCCACCGTATTTTCCCATTCCATATCCGCCTATCCCCATTCCATATCCGCCCATTCCCATTCCATATCCGCCTATTCCATATCCGCCCATTCCATATCCGCCCATTCCATATCCGCCCATTCCATATCCGCCCATTCCATATCCGCCCATTCCCATTCCAGGTCCAACCATTCCCATTCCAGGTCCGCCCATTCCCATTCCATATCCGCCCATTCCATATCCGCCCATTCCATACCCACCGTATTTTCCAATTCCATATCCGCCCATTCCCATTCCGTATCCGCCTATTCCCATTCCATATCCACCCATTCCCATTCCAGGTCCAACCATGCCCATTCCAGGTCCGCCCATTCCCATTCCATATCCGCCCATTCCCATTCCATACTCGCCGTATTTTCCCATTCCATATCCGCCCATTCCCATTCCAGGTCCAACCATTCCCATTCCAGGTCCGCCCATTCCCATTGCATATCCGCCCATTCCCATTCCATATCCGCCCATTCCCATTCCATATCCGCCCATTCCCATTCCATATCCGCCCATTCCCATTCCATTTCCGCCCATTCCCATTCCAGGTCCGCCCATTCCCATTCCATATCCCCCCATTCCATGACCGCCCATACCATATCCGCCCATTCCATACCCGCCCATTCCATACCCGCCGTATTTTCCCATTCCATATCCGCCTATTCCCATTCCATATCCGCCCATTCCCATTCCATATCCGCCCATTCCCATTCCAGGTCCAACCATTCCCATTCCAGGTCCGCCCATTCCCATTCCATATCCGCCCATTCCATATCCGCCCAATCCATATCCTCCCATTCCATACCCGCCGTATTTTCCAATTCCATATCCGCCCATTCCCATTCCGTATCCGCCTATTCCCATTCCATATCCACCCATTCCCATTCCATATCCACCCATTCCCATTCCAGGTCCAACCATTCCCATTCCAGGTCCGCCCATTCCCATTCCATATCCGCCCATTCCATACCCGCCGTATTTTCCCATTCCATATCCGCCCATTCCCATTCCATATCCGCCTATTCCCATTCCGTATCCGCCCATTGCCATTCCAGGTCCAACCATTCCCATTCCAGGTCCGCCCATTCCCATTCCATATCCGCCCATTCCCATTCCATACCCGCCGTATTTTCCCATTCCATATCCGCCTATTCCCATTCCATATCCGCCCATTCCATATCCGCCGTATTTGCCTATTCCGTGTCCTCCCATTCCATACCCTCCCATTTGATAACCTGCCGTTCCATAACCTCCATACATACCTAGACCGCCATAACTACCCATTCCGTATCCGCCATACATGCCATGACCGCCGGATATTCCATATCCACCGTATCCATATCCAGGATATCCACCATATCCAGCGTATCCACCGTACCCACCGTATCCACCGAGTGCACAGTATCCACCGAGTCCACCGTATCCGCCGCATCCACCGAGTCCACCGTATCCACCGTATCCACCGTATCCGCCGTATCCACCGAGTCCACCATATCCGCCGTATCCACCGTATGCACCATATCCACCGAGTCCACCATATCCTCCGAGTGCACCATATCCACCGTATCCGCCGTATCCACCATATCCACCGAGTCCACCATATCCTCCGAGTGCACCATATCCACCGTATCCGCCGTATCCGCCGTATCCACCGTATCCACCATATCCACCATATCCCCCGTATCCGCCGCAACCGCCCATATCCACCGAGTCCACCACATCCACCGTATCCACCGAGTCCACCGTATCCACCATATCCACCGAGTCCACCATATCCACCCGTATCCGCCGTATCCACCGTATCCACCATATCCTCCGAGTCCACCATATCCACCGTATGCACCATATCCACCGAGTCCACCATATCCTCCGAGTGCACCATATCCACCGTATCCGCCGTATCCACCATATCCACCGAGTCCACCATATCCTCCGAGTGCACCATATCCACCGTATCCGCCGTATCCGCCGTATCCACCGTATCCACCATATCCACCATATCCCCCGTATCCGCCGCAACCGCCATATCCACCGAGTCCACCACATCCACCGTATCCACCGAGTCCACCGTATCCACCATATCCACCGAGTCCACCATATCCACCGTATCCGCCGTATCCACCGTATCCACCATATCCACCGAGTCCACCATATCCGCCGTATCCACCATATCCACCGAGTCCACCATATCCTCCGAGTGCACCATATCCACCGTATCCGCCGTATCCGCCGTATCCACCGTATCCACCATATCCACCATATCCCCCGTATCCGCCGCAACCGCCATATCCACCGAGTCCACCACATCCACCGTATCCACCGAGTCCACCGTATCCACCATATCCTCCGAGTCCACCATATCCACCGTATCCGCCGTATCCGCCGTATCCGCCATATCCACCATATCCGCCGTATCCACCATATCCACCGAGTCCACCATATCCTCCGAGTGCACCATATCCACCGTATCCGCCGTATCCACCGTATCCACCATATCCGCCGTATCCACCATATCCACCGTATCCACCATATCCAGCGAGTCCACCGTATCCACCATATCCACCGTATCCACCGTATCCGCCGTATCCTCCGAGTCCGCCGTATCCGCCGAACATGCCTTGTCCACCATATCCACTATACATTCCCATTCCACCATATTTGCCATATCCTACCCCGTGCATGCCATATCCTCCTCCATACCCACCGTAACCTAAATTGTGAGTGCCGTAGCCACCGTGTATGCCGTAACCACTGGACATGCCATACCCGGCGGGTGCGCCATATACACCGGACATTCCGCGCCCTCCATATCCAGTCCCTGAAAGAGAAAAATTATCAGAAAATATTACTTGCATATTAAACAACATTTTATGAATGTGTGCATAGGTACAAGTGTAAATTTGTTATGTACATTGGCATACACTGTTATCAAGTCTGAAACGGAATGAAATTTGGAATAACATTCTCTATCAGGGTGTCAACGTAAGAATATTTCAGATTGCATGGTTGGCCTGGACACTGCACGTGTAAGGACGCTGATGCTCCTCTTGAAGCAGGTTGGAGAGCATAGATTCAACTAGTGGTACAACAGAATGGCACAGACTTTCCCGGATTAGTTTCCTATTTCATTTGGTCTCGGTTAGCTATTCAGACGGGCCACATACTTTTGCCAGCTGCCATCTATCGCCGCCCAAACTACATTTTTTTGGCATCTTCTTAATGTTTTGGTTTCCTAATAGAACAAAAATATTATTTTAAGAATATTCAACAGCAGTAAATCCTCGTCCTCAATGGCAATTTTCTTTCAAAAATATGAACTGTTTTTAAGAAAATGGCGTTTCAGCGTTTCTGCAAATTCAAAATTTGAGGCTGTTTTTCATAGAAAATTTTTGAGTTATCTAAAAACTGCATTTGAAGTCATTTGAACCACTTTAACGCACAAACATAATAGTGTTTACAAATTGCTGGAAATGTGTATATTAACGGTGTCTTTCGGTAACGGAAGTCTTCAAAAAAATTACATTTGTGTAACTTTTAAAAAAGGGAAATATACCCCAAAGTAAACTTTACGTAATATTAAATAGTGCAATTAGTACTATCCGCTCGAAAAGTTTAAAGAAAAAAATGTAGCCATTTTTGACAAAATGACGTTTGAGCGTTTGTGAAAATGCGGAATTTTGCGCTAGTTTTCACAGAAAACGCTTGAGTTTTTCAGAATCGTTATAAGACATTATTCAAAGCACATGTACTTATAAATATAATAATGTGAACAAATGACCACTCATGCAAATATTAACGACCTGAGAGACAATGAAACCAATTTTCATCTTTGTAATTGTTGAAAAAATAACAAAAGAATAGAGAAATATGGCGTTCATGACATCTCTTAAGGTACATTAAGCATTATCCGTACCAAAAGTTCCAAGAAAAAATTGAACCCGTTCCTGAGAAAATCTTATTTTTATAATTATTTTAAATTGCACAAATTGCACGCAATATTGCGCGAAATGTACTCAAATTTTCAAAAAGGAAGGAAGGAAAAAACTATCTTTAGTTTTGCAGTTGTAGGAAGAGGCCGAAGAAAATTAACACATTCGCAATTTAGAATTAATCGTGAAAATTGGACGCATGCTACCTTTATAGATGTATTTTACTCTATTCTTATAAGAAATTTAAAGAAAAAAATTGAAGACATTTTTGAGAAAATGCCCAGGGTGTTTCATGTAAAGTACTTTTTCAAAATCTCAAAGCTTCGACTCAGGCCAGATGGACATGGGTTTCTTCCCTTTGAAAAAAAAAGTATTTAACGGCTTAGGCGCTAGTGATGTTCACGGACGGACAGACCAACAGACAGACAGACGATTTCGATTGGTTTTTCGGTATTGTAATCTACGGGTGATTGGAAGCACGAATACAGGTTCAATAAGAACGACAGCAAATTCAGATAACATATTTTATTAAAATTGAAATGATGATGGTGATGCATGTGAATGAATGATTATTTTACATGAATTTTAACAATTTTTGAGCTATTATTGAGCTAACAATTATTGAGCTTGCGACACTATTGGCACTAATTGAAATGCTCACAAGGAAAACTAGTGGTGCAACATAATGGCACAGACTTTCTCGTATTAGTTTTCTATTTCCTTCGCTAGCTATTTGGGATTGCCACATACTCTTTCTTGTCAGCTGCCATCTATAACCGATAAAAGTGCACTTCTTTGTCATTTTCATAATTTTTCGGTATGCTATTGGTAGAAACGGAAATATTAATTTTAGAAAATTAAAGAACACAGAAACCTAGTCGTAAATGATAATTTTCTTTTAAAAATTATGTGCCGTTTTAATAAAAATGCGTTTTAGCGCTACTAAAGATGCGAAATTTGAAGCTCATTTTCAGAGAAAACTTTTGAGTTTTCAAAATACTTTATTTGAACTTATTTGAAGCACTTACACTCACAAATATAATAATCTTTACAAGTAGCTGGTAATGTGCATATTAAAGATGTGAAAGATCTTTCAAAAAAATTATATTTATATAATTTTTGAAAAACCAAAAATATTACTCAAAATAAACTTTACGCCATATTAAAGAGTGTAAATAGCGCTATCAGTTACAAAATTTTCAAGAAGACATTTGCAGCCATATATGAGGAAATGGCGTTTGAGCGTTTCTGAAAATGCGGAATTTTGAGCTACTTTTCATAGAAATCTGTTGTCTTTTCCAGAAACTTTACTTGACATTATTTAAAGCTCATGTACCCCTTAATATAATAATGTCAACAAATGAAGGCTAATGTAATTATTAACGACGTGAGAGACAGATAAAAAATACAGTTTTCCAATATTTGCAAAAACAAAAGAAGAAAGCAATACCGCGTTTTTCTCATCTCATAAAATACATTAGGCTATACCCACCGAAAGTTTGAAGAAAAAATTTGGAGCTAACTTATAGAAAATCTTGTTTTTGTAATTTTTTAAAATTGCACATTTTGCACGCAATACTGCGCGAAAACTACTAAAATTTTCAAACAAATGCACTTGACCTTAATGAAGAAACTCACTTTGGACAACGAATTTTATTTAAAATAAAAATCTCTATCTTCAATTTTGTAGTTCCAGAAAGACGCCGAAAAAAATTCCAATTTTCAAAAATTCAGAATTATCTGTGAAAATCGAACCTATGCCACCTTAATGAGGGTATTTTACTCTATTCTCATAAGAAATGTATAGAAAAAATTTGGAGCCGTTTTTGAGAAAAGTTTGGAAATGTCGGGGGGGGGGGGTCATGTAAATTGTACAGAATCTTTTTCAAATCTCAAAGCTTAGACTCGAACCAGATCGACTGGGGAATATCCATTTTGTAAGAAATCGTACGTATGGTTTAGGCGCTAGCAGTGTTCACAGACGGACGGACAGACGGACGTTTTCCTTTCAATCGGTATCAAGGACCTAGAAAACAGGGTTTCTGGCCTCACCATGTGTTAGGGGACTTTTTTCCTAATTTAGCAACTGGTTTTATCCACTTTTTCGTTATCATGGTCCGGCAATTATTTTTTTTTTCCGCCGAAAATTGCCCATTTTTTCGCGCAGCATTACATCACTTTCCCTAACTACGTATTCACTCCGTGTATACCGACGTATACGGGAGAGTAAAAACATTTTGCCACTACAAATAAAATGCTGTTGGTTGTCTCTACTTTCTCAGATTCCTTAGTTTTAAAGTCTTTCCGCATCTCAGCGGGCAAACGGAGGTGATGAGAACCCAATCAAGGGTCATATTCAAAGTTCTTAGGGTTATGGTGTCGTCTGGGATACCTTGCTGGGCGGCAGGACGCCTGGGCGCCGGCGGCGTGCTGCGCGGCGATGTCGAAGCGAGGCGGGCACGTCCCACGCAATTCTGGATCGGTCACTGCCGCCTGTGGTGGTATTGAGTGATGAGCAACCAACGACCCGTCTCGGTCGTCGCTCGTTTACCCAGGCCGGATACACAAGGACAACGCACAACCGTAGGGCCCACTGTGACGTCGGCGATATCACGTTGGTATGGCGATAAATAGCCTGATTCCCGAATAACCGCAAAGTGCCAGACGGAGCACCAGTTACTGAACTCAAGGGATGGAGTTCTTAGTCTGAGTCAGGTGCCGAAAGTAAATATCAGTCCAGCTCGAGGCGTCAGTCAAATGAATGACTTCGAGACGCAAGGCAAGTGCGGGCTTGTGACCAATTGCTTGCAAGTCATAATAAAACATAGTTCTTGGCCAAACCAAAGTCAAAAGTAAGTCCGGAGCCTCTAAACGAAGCCAAAGTTAGTGATTCCGCAGCCTCACTTACGATAGAACAAAAGTTTCGCTCCCCCTCTTCCGATACTAGTCCCTCACTCTGATTGGTTAAAATAAACCACAGGGCGCTGCGGCGGAGTGATATTCTGACCAATGATGCGTTTTCTCATGCAACAAAAAACTGCCGTTACATTTCTCGGTGCGACGGTTGATACGCGGCCGTACGCGAGGGCGGGGATATGCCCTTCAGCTTCCGGGTCAATGACCCCCATCTCGATCAGGTTTTTGTCCCTGATCCTTTGAGCAAATGCTGAGATGGCCCCTTGTTTTGCTTCTGGACGTAAATGTAGCTTCACTGTGCGCACGTTTTGTTGACCACTCCTTTTGCTTGTAGTTCATTACAGTTGAAATTCATTTTCTATAACTTGGGAACAAACATTTTTCAAATATTTTTATTTTTGTAAAATAATTATTTTCTAAATTCTTGTTTCTAGTTTTTCAATTTTTTTAAAAATTCTGGGCCTCAAGAAAATGTGCGCAGATCAATCTCTTTCCCCACACGTCATATACACTTTTTTACTCTCTTTTTGACAAATAAATAAATAAACGCCCTTCCTTCCCGGTCAGTGGTATGCAGCGGTGGCCTAGAATGGTGTCGGCAACGGCGGCGCGGCAGTCTCTTAAGATTGAAGTAGAAACCGTTTGACCGGCACGCATGTGAACGTTAAAAATTGCTAGCCCGTAGAATTTTATTGGGGGAAGGGTGGCTTGAAGGGCGTCTCATGAAAAAGTCCCGGCATATTTTTGGAATACCACGGCCGCGCAAATGAAAAGAATACACTGTACCCTTCTAACAGTGCGTTCGAACGGTACCTTTCCACAATATGGCGGCAGCGTCGCTGCGTTCTTTGGACTATTCTCTGACGTCAAGCCGAAACAGAGCAAGTACATGACATCTCGCGTCTCGGAGTCCTTATTGCGAAAAAAATAAACGCTCCTTGCAGCGGGCCTCTGAGGGGGTCATACAAACCCGCCCGCGCTTTGTGGGGTCGGCCGCAGCGGCGCGGGGGAGAGAGAGTGGTCAGGCCGGCGCAAGTCACGTACTACTCCCAACACCCGAGCCGCGTCAACTGTCTTAATTATCACGATCAATTATCTCAATGAAGTTGGCCATGTCCTTCTGTCTGTGAACAACGCTAGCGACAAAACCGTTTAACCGATTTTCTCCAAAATTGATACTCCCCAATCGATCGGAATGATCTCGCGGCTTCTTGAATTTGAAACCGATATTTTAATTTTGGAGGGTACTCGGCATGAAGCCCCTGGGACATTTTGAAAACTTTCAAAAAAATGGCGCCAACAATTTTGACTAACGTTTGTTGTTGGATAGTCTGAAGGTCATTTAAGAGAATGGCGTAGGTTTCACATTGGTTGAAAAACTCGAGATTTTTTTCGAAAATTGAAAAACAAATTTCAGCATCTTCCAACTACAATTATGAAGATACAATTTAGACAGATCTTACAACATTTTACAACAGATCTTAATGAAATGTGTTCATATAAAATAGGTTTTCAACTAAGGCCCTGTTAAATTCTTCAAAAACATACGTATTTTTTTAGAAAAATTGTGTCAAACATAAACAATTTTTTTTCCTTTAAACCTTTTTTCTGGAAAACTGCACAACGTTTTTTTTATTAAACTGGGACCTGACATAGCATAAAGGAAGCTTAAGAGAATCGAGCAGATTTCATGTTCGTTGAAATGCCTGATTTTGCAAAAAAATTTAAAAAAATTTGGCGTCTTTCCATAACTACAATTGTGAAGACACGATTGTTTTTCTTAATGAAATATGCTCATCAAAAACAGATCTTCAAATAAGGTTATGTTGAATTTTTTGAAAATATGAGTAGTTTTTCTATAATTTCCTGACAAACATAATAGCCCGCTCGGAATTGACTGCGCTTCGTTTTCGTCGTATTCTTACAACTACAATTTTAAAAATACAATTTTTTTCTCAATTAAATGTATTTATCAAAATTACATCTTCTAATAAGATCATACTTAATGTTTTTAAAATACGAGTAGTTTTTCTGTAATTTTGTAACAACCATAATTGCACGTTTGTAAATTTACTGCGATTCGGACATCTGGGACAACTTAGAATTTGCAGTTTTGTATATAATTTCTTTGTTCGTTTCTTACATTCGTCCTTTTGTTATACATTTACACATTAATGTTGTAGAAATTGTTTATTTTGAAATATTTCAAATAAAAAGTAAAAAAGTAAATAGCTCTCAGAATTGCGACAATGCAGGGTCTGCAACAATGGAATTCCGTTTGCGCTCGCGAATATCTGTGAATTACGTGTCATTGTTGTGACCTGATGGAGCTGTATGAAAAGTAGTTATAATTGTCTAATTTATGTTATTTGCATGAAAATATTTTGTTTTCGCTCCAAATGCTGTACCAGTAGTGAGCAGAGTATTTGTTGCATAGCTTTAGAATACTCTTCTCTAATCATGGCCCTATGAAATGCATTTCTGTGTTGTCCGGGTATCAGGCTTCTTTTTCCAATACGAGTTTACAAAACCTTTGTATTCTACTTTTGTGCATTTGTAGAATTCGCATAGTTCTCACAACACTGCGATGGAAACAGTGATTTGTTCGCTTGTTGGTTGAATTAGACGTTTTCAAATAATAGCTAATATGTTAGTAGCGCTTAATGTGCAATATTTCAGTACTAGCGTAGCTCTTTCCAATAACGCGGAAAAGTATGTGCTGTTGTAGCATCCCCTAGTTTTCAATTTCAATACGTTTTTTACAAAATAAATAATTTTTTCAACTTAAAATTATCGCTTTTTCTATTTCATTAGAATTATGTCCTTTTCTTCTTCAATAGAAAGATAGCAGAACATGAAGATTGGTCTTGCGATTCTCGTATCATCGCCACCTGTTGTTTCTTCCTACGTCTATCAGACATAGACAGCATCTAGCTATTATGCGACAATTGCATCACGTAATAGTTCCAAGAATAAACCCCCGGGATTTCGATATTCTTCATTTTGAACAAGATTGAATTTTCGTTCGTCTTTTCTTAGAAAACTACTATTTAAGCTACACTCCTGTTGAGAGGATTTTTGACACTGTTCAGTGTTTGGACCGATAATCGAAATGAATTAAATCTAAGCGTTGTAAAATCTGAGTTATTTGTACAGTTGAACTACGACTTGACTGTGATCAATATATAGCGAAAAATATAGCTGAAAAAAATAGAACGTTAGCAAAGCGTGAGTTGCACTATTTTATTAAATGTGAATTATTTATGGATCAATAAGAAACGAAGAAATGTAAATATATTTTAAAGGAATGAACAAAAGTCTGTGTCAATTTTTTAGAGTTCAGTACTGTAGAAAACTTTTTTAAAAGTATTACCCTCCCTCTCCGGTCACAGGGATCTCAGGTTTTCTGGAGTTGGCAAGGTGGCAACCCTATATTTATACCACAATTTCCTCTCTATTAACACATTTCAGTCATCAGTTTTTGTAAAACTCATTTGTAGTCGTAAAATATTTGATATGAAAAATGTTTCAAGTAACAGATTTTTTTTATTCAGAACTTAAATATATTTTTGGCATTGAATCCATTGTATAAGTTTATAAAATGTATCAGGAATATATGTTAGTAATTATAGTTATTATTGAACACTATGGAATTGTAATATTCTACAAATAGTGTTAGTTTACATCATCGCGAAAAAAAAACAGCTCTCATTGTCGCATTATCAGTGTGGCATTATCAGTATTTTTATCTGGAGTTCTCCAATCAGGGCGGCTCTGAGGTCGACTCAGCCTCCTTTCCAAGTGAGTACCAGGATCTTTCCTGGGGGTAAAGGCGGCTGGAGCGTTGTGCTCGCCAAACAACCTTGTGCTTGTGCCGACGGCGTTGAAAAGGTGGAGCCATACCTTTACCTCCCCTATGGGCCACATCGGCCTGTATGCATTTATACAGGGGGTACCTTTACTTTTATATTAACCAAGTTCTGAGGAAAAATCTGCAAAAGTTTTGTGAATATTTGGCATATGTTTGTCTTCAAATACTGAGATCCCTTTCCTTCCCCGCGAGTGTACTTGTCCCGGCTGGGGCGGTGCCCTGCTAGTGGAAGATACTTGGCTGGGGGGAAAGCCCCGCTAGTCGGCGGTAGGTCGGCGCCAGATCTCGCCATCCAGCGGGGAAAAGAT
The DNA here is from genome assembly GCA_031308135.1 of Acheta domesticus. NCBI lineage: Eukaryota > Metazoa > Arthropoda > Insecta > Orthoptera > Gryllidae > Acheta > Acheta domesticus. The sequence continues at coordinate 215,123,621 of JAHLJT010004567.1, forward strand.
CATCGCCACCAGCCGGAAAAAAAGCCAGCGTGAATAACAGTGTAAATTGCGCTGATGAAACGGTACTTTTAGGTTATTAGCGCCTATTGTCAAACGTTATTTAGAATATGTCAAAACACCAAAAAATAACATTTCGAGGATGTTAGCCGATGTGCCTTATATATCTTATTACTATTACGAGTACCGCCACTAAAGAAGAATTTAATTATGTCACTAAAAAAGATAGTACGTAACAGTGAAATGCGAGTGAATGATGGCAATTATAAGTTCACGGAAACATTTCAAAATTTCAATTTTCATATCAAATAAGCAAAATAAGGTTTATAACAATTTATTTTATTTATTTACGCATTATGCCATTTATTTATTGTATTTGCTTGCATCTTTACTTTACAAAATCGAATTCATAACTAAGTGTGTTGTGTTGGTATAAGAGCGGGCCATAAAGTATTCAAAAGGCCCTAGGGCATAAAGAAGCGAAAAGGCCCGCAAGGGTATTAAGTATACCGTTACGTGTTTTGTTTCAGGTCTGTAAACACACAGCAATGAACTAGTAAACCATAAAAAATATTTTAGCGGACTTTCGGGTTTAGATTCTATCAGTGCTCGTAAATCTTGGGATAAATATGACTTTGACACAAAACACAATTTTGGGAATAAATATAAACAATTGTCAGAGGAATATGTACCCTTTGCTCTTGCATATTGTTCATGGTCAAGTCTGCAAGTTCTTATCCCCGGCAAGCACCAAATACTCCAAAACAAGAATGACTTTCAAAAGCAGGTATATGTGATCGTCAGCCTCTAGTGAGAACTTAGTTACTTGCTCTTCCGATTATTTAGGCTTGTAATAAGCTTAGATTTTTCTTGAAATATTCATTAACTTTACAAAAATATATTCAAATAAATTTTAAATAATTAGCCTTCAGTAACTACTATTATTTCAAATTATAGGGAATGAATAACTTGCGTGGATACTCAGTCTTGTCACGTATTTTTATACATTTTTCAGCATACTAAAGTATGACTAGAGACTAGTTGGTTTGAATGTTTTTTGATCGTTCGTTCAAAAATGCTAGCATAAATCTTCGTTAATGCCTCGAACATCCCTTTTCGTTCGTCAATCACAGAATAAAATATACGCTTTTTCATAAGTGGTTACAGATATAGAAGGCATCAAACTATATCTTGCATCGTCTGCTTCCTCCAGAATACCATTGGCACGAAAATATATGCTGATACTTCGAAATTCCAGGACATTATTTCTCAATTAGCTTGCATTAGCAAAAAAAAGGTATTCAACTGTTTAATCACAAAGTATCCAGTACAACCAACCCTTGCTACAGAAAACCAGGAATAACGACAATTTTTTCTTAACTCATGAAGTGATAAAATTTATTTTGAATAAGCGATAAACTAGAAATAACAAAAAACATTGTATGTGACTCGTCCTCTATTAGTCTTTAAGGACTCAGCCGGAAGGTTAACTACTTGGCTTCGCTATCGCTCCGCCTCGCAGTTAACCTTAGGCTTCGTCCTTAAAGACCCATTTAGAGGACTCGTGACATAAATAACTATTATGGACTTTTTTAGCCTAACATTAAGGACATAGATTCAAAAGTACATCAATGTCAATAGTTAAGCTGCGCGCCACCAGAAGATGACTACTGAGGTCTACGATTGAGTTCATTAATGAACAGAATGCGTCTACCTGTAGGGTAGGTGAAGACTGTTGATTTTACCGTCAATTATTTAATACAAAATGTTTACATTTAAGAATGATTCTCACTGTTTTTCTTCCCTCTATTTATAAAAGTAACTTGAATATTGATTTTAATTGCGTCTAGGCGTGAATGTATTCAGTGAATTTATTTATTTATTTATTTGGCCAAAAAACAGTAAAAACTGTATATACGTATGCGGGAAGAGACTATCTGCGCACATTTTCTTGACGCCCAGAAAGAAAGAAAAAAGCGCGAAATTAGCAACACTTGAAAAACTAGAAAAATAATTTAGAAAAATTATTATTTTAGAAAAATAGAAATTAGAAAAAATTTTGTTCTCGATTTATATAAAATCGGTTTCAACGGTAAATGAACTGCTGATATGATTTTTATGCATTGCTAACAAAATAGTAACGAACATTAGTTCTACTCCTACCACTACAAGGAAAAGGAGTGCTCAAGAAAACGTGCGCACAATGAAGCTACATTTACGTCCAGAAGCAAAACAAGGGACCATCGCATCATTTGCTCAATGGATCAGGGAAACTGGACAAAAACCTGATCAAGATGGGGTCATTGACCAAGAAGCTGAAGTACATTATTTGTTACAGGCGTATTAAACTTTTTTTAAATGTATGGAATACAAATGTAAACTAATTCATTACATATACTTTTTTAAAAATAAACATTTTTCTTCTTGACGATCAGTATTATCTTTAATTTATAGAACCAGTTATGTAGCAGAAAAGATTTTGCTTTTAACTTAATATTGTGTACCGACTTTAATTGTTTAATGTCATCTGGCAATGCGTTGTAAAGTAACGTACATGTATTATATGTGGATTTCTTGTACTGAGCTGTTGATACAGACACTTGATGCACATGATTTCTACGACGTGTGTTGTAATTATGAATATCAATATTGCATAACAATATGTTCCCTCCGTTAACACGTTCACTGCCGCTGACGCTTTAGGGCTAAATGTACCGAAAAAAACTTGTAGGAAAATTCAATAGATCGCAGCACCATCAGCAGGAATTTACTTTACCGATAACGTCTGAACAAATGGTCCGATTTTCGATCTGTAAACGGCATTTGACTCCTGTTTATAATAGAATTTACGCTACGAAGCTCTTTTTCCAAAAAAACTAGCAGAAACTCGATTTTTAATTTTTTTTCTCGTACTTCCAGGAACAATTTCAAAAATGTGGGCTTATAGCGCTATGGTGACACGCTTCCAGAATCCAACGCCGTGTCAAACATGCAAATAGGATAAATAGGAGCGTCGGAAAGTCAAATTTCGAAAAACACCTCACCCCACTCCCCCTTTCCCCTTCCACGTCGCAGGGACATCCGCCCCTTGTGGGCGGCGCGGCGCGGCCGAGCCGTCCGAGCAACGAGCCGCCGTGGCGACGGACGAGAAGGCCGAACTTTCGGGGGCAGCAAGCTAGGCACCCCGGCACTTCGCATCTCAATATATTTTTCCCCACATATGAAACTAGTGATGCTGTAATAGGGGCAAACGGTCTCGTATCATCTTTAATAGTAGTATAAAACTATTATCTTATTCACATATTCCATCTTCCTTCGAATACCATGCCTGAGGTATCACTCAAAACACCGATCCCGCTTTGGCACTGATTTTTAAAAAAATGAACTAATTGCGTAAATATCACCCATATTTCATCTCTTCACATCGTATTTGAGATAAATTTAACTCTAAGATCTTCCATTACCATTTCACTACCGGAAAGAACAAGCAGAGATAACGATCTTTTATCCTACGACTCGATTATTCATTTCAAAATGGCGTGCCTAGCTTGCTGACCCCGAAAGTTCGCCCTTCTCGTCCGTCGCTGCGGCGGCTCGTTGCTCGGCGGCTTGGCCGCGCCGCGCGGCCCACAAGGGGCGGATGTCCCTGTGGCATGGAAGGGGAAAGGGGGAGTGGGGTGAGGTGTTTTTCGAAATTTGACTTTCCGACTCTCCTATTTATCCGATTTGCATGTTTCACACGGCGTTGGATTCTGGAAGCGTGTCACCATCGCGCTATAAGCCCACATTTTTGAAATTGTTCCCGGAAGTACGAGAAAAAAAATTAAAAATCGAGTTTCTGCTAGTTTTCTTGGAAAACGAGCTTTGTAGCGTAAATTCTATTATAAACAGGAGTCAAATGCCGTTTACAGATCGAAAATCGGACCATTGGTTCAGACGTAATCGGTGAAGAAAAATTCACTAAATTTGGTGCTGCCGGGGGTGGCGACAAATTGAACTAGTGTCGGTACATTTAGCCTTAAAGCGTCAGGTTTAGACGTGCAGCAGTGCCGCTGACGCTTATAAGCGTTACACAGTCATACAGGTCCTACTCTTATTTCTCAGGTGGCACTGTGGAACATTTCATATCGAATCAGCGGCAGTCAACGTGTTAAGTAGGTCAATTTTGACAAAGATTACAGATTCGAAAATAAATAGGCAAGATAATGGTAAGATTCCAAGCTCAATGAAAAGAGCCTTGCAGAGATCACGTGGAAGGCATTTTTTCATTATTCGAATGATGTTCTTTTGCAATCGGAAGGTCTGAGTACTACAAGATGAACTTCCCCAGAATATTATACCATATCTCAGGTGGGAATGCACATTTGCAAAGTAAACGCAACGAGCTGAATGAAGGCTGACAGAATTTGAAAGAATTCTGAATGCGTAACATAATGAACTTAATTTAGTGTTTAATTCTGTTACATATACATTCCATTTGAGGTTTGATTGAAATGAGAGACCTAGAAATTTTGTTACCTCAACATCAGCTAATTGCATATTGTTCATTTTCAATGCAACATATCGTTTACATATAACAGAAAGAGGATAGAACCTAATATCGAACCTTGAGGGACACCATGCTCAATTGATAAAGAATTGGAAACATAAGTATGTAATGACCTTTCGTGCCAGTATGGTATTTCTGCTCTTTGAGTCCGATGTTTAAGGTACGAAGTTATCCAATCTAGGGTAATACCACGAATTCCATACGAAGGTAATTTTGAAAGCAAGATGTTATGGTCAATAACGTCAAAAGCTTTCGAAAGATCTTAGAATGTTCCAATGGGTGCTTCATTTTGGTCTCTTGATAAAGCAACCTCTTTGAGAAAAGAAGAAAAAAACAGTTTCCGAAGATTTTGATTTTCTAAAACCGTGTTGTGAGTCTGAAAACGCTTTGTTTTCCTGACAAACGTTTCCATTCACGAGTAAAAAAGCCTCTCTAATATTTTTGAGAAAAATGACAAAAGAGAAATTGACCGGTAATTTTGAATTTCATTTTTGTTCCCTTTTTAAAAAGTGAATTAATTTTTGCTGTTTTGTAATTATCTGGAAAAATTAATGTACATAAAGAAGCATTGAAAATATGAGTTAATGGATGTATAAAGGCAGATGCACAAGTTTTTAATAAACAATCCAGAAATCCGTCTAAACCAGATGAATATTTTTTAGTCTACTGACTATTCTGAGGATTTCGTTGGGAGAAGTTTGGGAAATAAACATCGTATCGGAATTTTTTTGGGAAGCGTGAGATGTTGAATTTTGTGGTTCTAGTCCGTTCGTGAAATCAGACGCAATTCTGGAAAAGTGTTTTTTAAAGAGATTGGCAACTTTTTCCGGATTACTCGTTTCTCTTTCATTATCCTTTAAAATATTCTCTACAAGGTATCGATATGATGTGGTTGTATTTTTGACGATATCCCACATTGCTTTAGTTTTGTTACTAGCGTTCAAAATATCAAAATTTTTCATAATTTTTGCCTGAACTATTACTTTCCTTAAAATTCTTTTGTATTCTCGGAGGTATACATGGAAACCGGGTGTTACGTTATGATGTTTAGAAATAAAGTAAAGCGTACGTTTGTTTTTACACGATGTTCTAATTCCTTGTGTGATCCAAGTATTACTTTTGCTTGAAATGTTTAATTTTCTCTTTTTAAGAGGATAGCATGCGTTAAAATGAATTGAAAGTTTGGAGAAAAGTAAATAATGTTTTTCATTTGTGTCAACAGCGTTATAAACTGCGTCCCATGATTCCTTCACCAAGTATTCCGTAAATAATTTTATATTAACTTTAGTGAATGCTCTGCACATGCGTGTATTATTTATTGTGTCAGTGTTTATGTCCTTAGTAATTGTAAGAATGTGTGCATCGTGGTCACTGTAACCTAGATTATTCGTTATTATTTCATACGTAGTTGTGGTTTTGTTAATTATAATGTGATCTAATGCTTTTTGCGATTTAAATGTATTCCGGGTAGGTACATTCACTGTAATATCTAAATTATTCGAATCTTTTGCATGTACCTGCACGGATGTGTGTACAAGAGAGAAGTATACTTATTTATGTATGAAATGTTTGGAAAACATTTTGCTGACGGATGTTTGATATTGTGGTAAGAAGGTACATATGATTGCACGTTTTGTGTTCTACGTGCAATAGTTACATGTTTAATTATAGTACATTAAGTATGATTGTTACCTATTTGTGAGTTGAACGAAAGAAATGAAAGTTATTGTGAATGATTTATGAGTTAGGCTGCAACTGTGACGGATGAATTTTTGTAGGGAAGTGTTTTATTACAGTGAAGAAAGCGTACCCTTTGCAGGTGAAGGAATGATTATTTAAATTAATGAAGGTAAGTTCGGAAGGAAGAATAATTGAAGTAAAACAATTGTGAGAAATGGAAGTAATTGAATATGTATTACGGTGCGATTTTTATAACTCTGCTCCTCTAGCCCCTGTAGCCACGATGGAATATCACATGGTATTCGAGGTCTTTCTCGGCCTTGCCTCTAAATGTTGCATGGTCGCAAGTACTGCTTGTTACGGTCGCGATCATGCGATGTCTAGTGGTACGACTGAGAAAGACGCGAAATACCGTGACATATTCCGTGTAGACGGGCCTTGAGAGGCAGAGTTAGAAAAATTGCACTATAACCCTGTTGTTGAAAATGTAGGTAACAGAAAAAGTCTGATCAAACGTGGATTCACTGTGTGATCTTGGATTTTTTGAGATATTTTTCTTATCTAAGTGGTTAGTAGCACCTTTCCGTCACCCACTATTTATCAAGGAGCCTAAAACGAAGTCGAATTCAATTAAGAGCATTTTATATTTCAATTGTCTGGTCGTGGGGACAAATATCAATTTCAAACTTTTCTTTATAAATATGAGAGAAGAAAAAATAAGAAAAAAATGAGTTTTATGTGGCAAATGTATAATGTATTTATGAGTTTTAATGTGGCAAATGATTGGAAGTATAGGAATAATACATAAAATTACACAAAACTAATATGTGAGTGCATATATTTTATTTTCCAGGTTTTATTTTATTATTAATTTTAATTTTAACGTGAGTTACGTTTGTGGGCGGGAACTCCAGTTTTAAAATATATAAACATTTTTAGTGAGAAAAATGAGTGAAGAAGGCAAGAGTATTTCCAGGTAGGAGCAAGACAGAGAGAGGTTGGGTAAGAAGGAGCGGGGATACAATAGAATAGAGGTTCCGCTGCAGGACGGGAATACATGAAATGCCTCTTCCTCTCTAATAAATTATTGTAATAAATACACCAGCAACGCGAGATACTTCAGCTAGTTTTACCATATTCTGCCTACGCAATATACGAGAAAGTAAAATAATTAAAGGCAAAAAATATTTCGATCGCGCAGCAACGGAGGCGGCGGAGCTGGCAAGGACATACGCCAAGGCGCACTGTTGCCAGCGCAGCTTCAAAGCAGCAAAGGATCGTTCATTTGGCATGTACATCTTACAACGTGGTAACACTGAGAGCGTTGGCAAATAAATGCAAATAGATCGAAAAATGTATAATAGTTATTAAATACTACAATATTGTAATATTATCTAAGTAAGCACCTTTTAACACTCCTTGGGAAGCAAGGAACTCCTTGGGAGGAACGAAAAACGTTCACTTTATCTCCCTGAGTGTAGTGCAGAGACGCCATGTTCTGCGTCGCGGAACTTTGCCACGTTTATGAAAATGAAAACAAATTATGATGCCATAATGTTATAATTAGACCGCAGAACTTCAATATTTTACTGTTTGGGCACATCGAAAGGAAATATGTATAACTTTCCTATCACCAATACAACCAATATAGCCTATTTTTATTTAGCATAATTGCATATTTCTGAATTTTTTTCAACTGCATATTTTTCAACGTCATATCTAGGCATATATATTTCAGGTTTGTGGGTCGAAGTAAAATATTTTCGTGTATTTTTACTTAAAAAGAAAAGTGAATTAAGCCATGTCAATACCATAATTGGGCATTTCTGTCGAGTCATTCGAATCATATATTCACTGAAAGCTAGCAATTTTTATTATTTCATATATTACAAATATTGCAAAGTAAATTTAACAAACATTTTTTATTTGTTCAGTGTATCCTATTCGCTTTATAATCGTAAACATAAAGAATAACATATTTACAATTTTTGAATTTTCGGAGTTTTCAGCCAACATGAGACCTGCGACATTCTCTTAAACGGTCTTCAGACTATCCAAGAAAAAAATGTAATTAAAATTGTTGGCGCCATTTTTTGAAAATGTCCGAGGGGCTTCATGTAAAGTACCTCTCAAAATTAAAATACATGTTTTAAATTCAAGGGGTCGCGACATCATTCATATCAATAGAAGAACATCAATTTTGAAGAAAATGGGATGAACGGTTCAGTCGCAAGCGTTGTTCACAGACGGACGGACGGACAGACCGATGGACGGACAGGTGTTTTGCCGTCAATCGAGTTTTCGGTGTCAAGGAGCCATAAAACGTGGATTGTGGCAGCACCACATGTTAGAGAATTTTTTTCTAAATTTAGTATCTGGGTTTATCCACTTTTTTGTTACCAGGACCCTGTAATAAAAGTTTTTCTGTCAAAAATTCGTCGTTCTTTCGCGCTGCACTACATAAATTTCTCTTCTTAAGCGCGAGAAAATAAATGTTAGCTGAACTGACTTTCAATAGGAAATTGAAAAGAATTTTCATTGTTCTCAAAATATACAATTTACAAATTAATGATATTGACAATTTCCTATCTTATTTTACTTCTACAACACAGAACAAACTTTATACTCATTTGAGCTTTTTATCTAAATTTCCCCCTTGCCCCTATAAACTATAAAATTTTTGTATTCTTAACTTAATCAAAACCAAACATATTTTACGTCGTTATTGGCAATTACCTCGACGTTTAATTGTTATATCTACACTTAACAAAATTTCGCGTATTAAAAGATCTAGAATATATTTATTTAAATTTCATTAATATCAAAACTTTCTTCTACAAACCCACCCTCAATCTAAACAATTATTGTCTACAATTAAACGACTTTTAATAACAAATCTCTCATTCCTATTCTACAAGACTCTTCCTCCACTGCCCTAAAATATTTTGAAAAACCTCAGCTACTAAGCTCTCATTTCCAGTCTTCCTTTATTGCTAATTCAATACATAATACTGAACTTCACAATCAGTTACCCGCACTCCTTCCCTTCCGAATTATAACGTTCTACAACTTATTCCTTTTATATCATCTACTAAAAATCATAAAATTATAAAAAACTCAAAATTCACAGATTAATTGGGTGTGAACTAATTACAAATTAATCACGGAAAGTTTGAGGTAATAAATCCATTACAGCATTCACTAATATTTTGATTTCGTGTCGTTGTTTTCACTGTTTTCCTAATATTTGGAAATTAGCTAAAATTATACCTATTTGTAAACCAAAGAACGATCCAAGATTTCCTTCAAATTATCGACCTATTAGTTCTTGGTACCTAGACTGAGAGATAAAGGGAAATGTTTGGATGCTTCTGGGTATGTCGTCACTATCGAGAATAACTCGCCGTCACGCCCACGTATCTGCTTGAAGATAACGAGAAATAACCCTACATATTCTAATAAACAGCAGACTATTTATTAATATTTACTCGCAATAATGAACGACAATATCTGAAATCAAGTATCTTAGTTTTCTGCAAGGAGCTTTTTAAACAGAGTGATAATCCAGCTATAAATGTTTATAATAGCGCTCTGCAGGACATTTTAAACTGTACATAAGAGTAATCTCCTCATACATGATTTAACATTACTTGGACAGTACGATATCACATTTCATTTTATGAAATTCAATCACCCCCCAGTTATTCCGAAAAAAATGAAAAATACGAAATTAAGAAAAGAAAAAATAAACATATTCCTTCACTTTGTTTTGAAACAAGAATATTGAGCCACCACTTTTTCGACTTTCGGTTGTAAAGTTCAGCAGATCTTCTTGCTTTGGAGGGTCTTTGCATACACTATACTGTCCCCTGAATTGTGAAAATATAACTTCAAACTATTTTATTGTATTTAACCAATTATTTGTTACAACAATCAAACCATTCCGAGACAATTTTTCTACTCAATGAGAAGAAACAATCTCCTGATTTCTACCTGAATGAGAAGAAATAATCACCATTTGTTCATTATCTATACCAAGAGAACAATCACGTGATTTACAACGCTAAGCTATGTACCCTGTTTTAATGGGTAGACCTTCAGTTATACATTCCAAATTGGATTCTGATGGACATGATCGGGAACATCTAATGCCATCTCGTGCCACATTCTACCTCCGAGTCATCGTGTACCACATTCAGTGCATATTCCTCATTGGAAGTTAACCGGTTAACCAAGTAACATGCGAGATATGCAGTAACATCTTGGTCATCAGACACAGGACAAGAACTGTTTAATGTTATATTTCTAACATTTCTGCTCATTTCCAGAATACGTAAGCGACTTTTGAGTTCAATAGGGAGAGGGTGGTCGTATATTCTTTACACTCTTGATTCTATTCCACAGTCTTGATAGAATAGAGATGTAAGAATGTGGGTTGTAATTCTTTTCAAGTTCTTTGTGACAACAAATCAGAAAACGAATTGAAACTATAAATTCTTTTTGGAATGGAAGTAAGGTGTTTCTTTTACCAAACCGCATAGTCTCACAAATTGAACAACATGTTTTCAGTAATTATTCATGATCTTGCATTTGCATTCCAATAGTACATTATGAAACGATGATGTAGTACTCGGTATTAATACCCGAGTGTGATGTTACTATACGAGCGAATATCGTAAACTTCACACAAGTGTATTAATACCCTTTACTTCGAGTTTTATAGGTACTTTTTCTACGACTTTTATAAGTTAAACTATTTCAACGATTAGTTTCGTGGTAGTTGATTTAGCCAAGGCCACCTAGCGGACACCTACCTAAATCTACCCTCGCATGCTGCCGCAGGTTGCTGTGGTTACCTGTCCGCCTGCTAGGGAGAACTGCGCTAGTCGAATAGGATCAAAAAGAAATTACGATCTACTTTATTTTGAATAATATACCACGAAAAAATACTACTAATAAAAGGAATCAAAACTATTGAGCACAATATAATATTAAGTACAATTTTAAAGTATGCAATCGAATGAAACATTTGATAAACGATTCTAAATGATTAATTAAGTGTCAATACTTGGTTTGTAAACTTCTCTGTGATAAGTGAAGAACCTGTATTTTAATGAAAACTGCATCGAAATGACAATCATTATGCAACTGGCTGCAGCCATCAAATGACAGCATTATACAATGGGAGTAGAAAAAAAGCATTTTAATAGGACGATCGTCAGATTTCAGACCCCTTGAATTCATTACGTCAAGATATCATTTACTAACTTAATAAAATTAGATATTTCTTTTCATGAGGCATGAGGTAAGCTATTGCCTGAGCAACATGAATTGACTAGCAAGATGAGCTTTTTAACGATCCCTCCCAAACACATCCATGTCCACAGGGGATAATTTAATTTTCCGGCAGCTTAGATTGCAAATACCTCAAGTAAATGTCTTTCCTAAAATGGAGACAGCTTATTTTGGCATGTTGTACATTAAATGAACCTAAGAGTTTAAAAATATTAAACCAAACTCACAATCTCTTCTATGGAAACGAATGATACACTACATCACTTCCTTTAGTTTTTACTTTCCCGTATACATATGTATATACGGAGTAATATACGTAGTATAGGGAAAGTTATGTAATGCTGCGCGAAAAAACGGCAAATGTTTGGCAGAAAAAATTCATTGCCGGGTCCTGATAACGAAAAAGAGGTGCTATAGAATGTCACAGACTTTTACGTATTAGTTTTCTATTTCCTTTGGTCTCAGTTAGCTATTGGAACTTGACACATACTCTTGATTCTTGATAGTAGAACAGAAATATTAATTTAAGAATATAAAAGAACAGTGAAATCTCGTCCCAAATGGCATTTTCTTTGAAAACTTTAGAGCCGTTTTTAAGAGAATGGCTTTTTATTGCTACTATAAATGCAAACTATGAAACTCGTTTTCAGAGCAATGGTGTGTGCTTTCGAAAAACTTTATTTGAAGTTATTTAATGCACTTTAACTCACAAATTGTAGATAACTTTCATATTAACGGTGTGAGAAATCATTCAAAAAAGAGTTTGGTTACGGTTGAGTTTCGGGAAACTTTATTGGAGCTCGGCTTCGCTATCGCTCCGCCTCGCAGTTAACCTTCCGCTTCGTCCTCAAAGACCCATTTAGAGGACTCGTGACATAAATAACTATTTTAGGAGATTTGGGTCTCTTAGGTCATGGAAAACTGGTTTTATAGCTTCCACGACTGCCACTGATGTGTTGTTTTTGTGCCTGTGTTGGCATTAGTGTTTCCTAGCACTTCTTTTTCGTACGGGCACTAGGTATGTGGTCCTTTAGGGCAAACAGAATGAATTGATTTATCTTCTGTTGATCTCTTGTGAAACCACATAGTTCACACAATTAGTTTCATGTCTTCAGCAGCGGATCTATTGGCTCGTATTACATTTTCATAACAAATGTCGTAATGACACTGTCAAGCGGAACAATATCAAAAGAAATATAAAAGAATAACCAAAAATATGAGAAATTCCTAGTTCAAACATACAACATTGTAATATAAGAAATTTACCACTCTAAATAAGATTATAAGAAGAAAATAAAAATAAATTGACTCTTCAGCACAAATTGAAGATAGAGATTTTTCCTTCAAATAAAATTTGTTTCTCCATAGTGAGTTCTTTCATTAAGGTTTTGTACATTTTTTAAAAATTTTACTACAATTTTGAAAAAATTACAAACAGAAGATTTTCTCCAAAACGGCTCCAAATTTTTTCTTTAAACGTTTGGTAAGAGTAGGGCAAAATGTACTCTATAAGATGTCTTAAACGTCATATTGTTCTATTCTTTTGTTTTTTGAAAAATAAATAACTAAAATACATTTTTTATTAGTCTCTCACGTCGTTAATATTTATATTAGAGGCGATTTGTTCACATTATTATATTTATGAGTACATGTACTTAAAATAATGTCATCTAAAGTTTCTCAAAATCTCAACCGTTTTTTGTGACAACTAGCTCAAATTTCCGCATTTTGAGAAACATTTCCATCGCCGTTTTCTCATTAATCACTCCAAACTTTTGAAACGGATAATGCAAATTGCACTCTTTAAAATGACGTTAAGTTCATTTTAGGATATTATTTTTGTTTTTCCAAAAATTACACAAATGTATTTTTTAAACTATAGTTCACACCGTTAATATGCTCATTTTCACACATGGTAAACACTATTGTATTTGTGAGTTAATGTACTTAAAACTACTTCAAATGAAGGTTTTCGAAATTACAAAAGATTCCTGTCAAAATGACCTTCAATTTTTGCATTTACGGTAGAGTTTATGCGCTTAAATGTCTTTAAAATCGGCTCCAAATTTTTGGAAGAAAATTGCCAATTAGGAGGAGGTTTTACTATTCTTTAATATTACTAAAATAATATTTCCATTATTAGAAAAAGAAAAATTAAGAAAAAGTCAAATAAATGTAGTTGGGCGGCAATAGAAGGTAGGTGGCAAGAGTCTGTGTCATGTTCGAATAGTTAGCTGAGATACAAGGAAATAGAAAACTAATAGGCGATAGTCCGTGCCATTCTGTGGCACCATTATTTTCTTTCCCGTACGTACGTATGTACGAAATAATATACGTAGTATAAAAAAAGTTATGTAAAAAAAGGGGAAGTTTCGGCAGAAAAAAATCCTTTGCTGGGCCCTGATAACAATAAAGTGGATGAATTCAGTTGCTAAATTAAGAAAAAAATCTCCTATCACGTGGTGTATCCAGAATTCCTTTTTTGTAACAAATTAATACCGAAAAACCAATTGAAAGCAAAACAAAGTCCGTCCGTTCTTCCAAGTTGAAGAATCCCTTGACTTCTTGGCTGTCCGGGTGACGCCGCGTCGTTGCCTGAGAGGCCGACGTTTTGCCTGTCATGTCGCAGGCTCCCTCATGACAGTGACTCCGCGGAATCGTACGTATACATCTGAAGAAACCCCTGTCCATCCGGCCTGATTCGAAGCCCCGAGAGTTTGAAAAAGATTCATTAATATTCGGTTGTACTTTACGTGAAACCCCCAGGACATTTTCAAAATTTAAAAGAAACCTACCAATTTTTTCTTCAAATTTCTTGCAAGATCGAGTAAAATATACTTATAAATGTGGCATAGCTCCAATTTTCACATTTAAGTGAGTTTTGAAAATTGTTAAAATTTCCATTTTTTCAGCATCTTCCTACGATTATGAAATTGAAGAAAAAAATATTTCCTCAAAATAAAATTTGTCCTCTAAAGTAAGGTCTTTCATTAAAGTCATGTACATTTTTTTGAGAATGTTAGTAGTTTTGCACAATATTGGATGGAATATATGCAATTTTGAAAAATTACAAAAACAAGATTTTCTCAAAAACAGCTCTAAATTTTTCTTTAAATTTTAGGACGTATTACTACTAAATACATTCCCTGTGAGGTGACATAAACGCCATATATCTCTATTCTTTTGTTTTTTTCAAAAATTACAAAAATGCAATTTTTTGACGGCTTTCTCACATCGTTAATATTTACATTAGCGGCCATTTTTTAACATTATTGTATTTATGAGTACATGTTCTTCAAATAATGTCGAGTAAAGATACTCGCAAACTCAACCGTTTTCTGTGAAAACCAGCTCAAAATTCCGCATTTTCAGAAACGCTCAAACGTCGTTTTCTCAATTTGTAAACAGTAATTAGTGAGTTAATGTGCCTTAAATAACTTCAAATAGTTTTTCGAAAACTCAAAATTTTCTGTGAAAAAGAGCTCTAAATTTCGCATTTACAGTAGCGATGAAACGCCTCCTCTTAAAAACGGATCTAAATTTTCCAAAGAAAATTGCCATTTATGAGGAGGTTTCTCTATTCTTTAATATTATGAAAATAATGTTTCCATTCTACCAGGAGGAAAGCGAAAAATTATGAAATGTGAAGAAAAATGTACTTTGGGTGGCGATAGATGGCAGCTGACAAGAGTATGTGTCAAGTCAGAATTGTTAATGGAGATCAAAGGAAATAGTAAACTAATACGGGAAGTTATGCCATTCTTTAACACCACTAGTTTCACTTGTCGCTCACGTTGGTAATATTTGCATTAGCGGATATTTTGTTCTCATTCTATTTATCAGTGCGTTAAATATTGCCATATGAAGGTTCTTGAAAACAACCGTTTTCTGTGAAAAATATCTCAAAATTCCGCAGTTTCAGAAAGCCTTATGTCATTTTTTCATAAATGGCTCCAAATGTTTTTCAAACTTTTCTAACTGGTGCTAATTTCACTATTTAATTTAATTAAGTTCTAAAGTTCATTTTGGGATATTTTTTGTTTTTTTAATTATACAAATATACTTTTTTTGAAAGATCTCTCACACCGTTATTGTGCTAATTTTTTGCAATTTGTAAACATCATTGTATTTGTGAGTTGATATGCTTTAAATGAAGTTTTTCGAAAGCTCAAATCTTTTCTGTGAAAAAGAGCTTCAAATTTCGAATTTATAGTAGCGTTTAAACTCCATTAAAAAAAGGTACAAATGTTTCAATTAAAATTGCCTTTAAAGGCAGTGTTTTACTGCTTTTTAATATTCTTAGAATAATATGTCCGTTCTTCTATTAGCCAGCCGAAATATTAAGAAAATGTGAAAAAGTATATTTTGGGCTGCGGTAGATGGCAGCAGCAAGAGTATGTTGCAAGTCCGAATAGCTAGCCGGGACCAAAAGAAATAGAAAACTAACATGGGAGAGTAGGTGCCATTCTGTTGGATCACTAGTTAGATAAAGAAAAGGCATGCGACAACTTTTGAAAAAATGGTTTAATATATAAACTTCTTGTAGATATTCCAGTTTATCTTATAACTATCATTCAAAATTTCCTATCTAACAGAACAATCGTTGTTAAATGTAATAATTCCTTCTCTCAAAAATTTATTATTTCTGACGGAGTCTTTCAAGATTCCTGCCCTCCTTTGCTATTCAATATTGATCTGTCCGACGTTTCAAAATTCGCTTCTTCTAAACTAGCCCTTTTTGCAGATGATACAGCACTTATTAATTGACACACATATTCTTCTTGCAACAAATAAACTTCAAATAGACCAAAAGCGTCATTCAGTTTTGTGCAACAATTGGAGAATCAAAATCAATAAGGATAAATGCCAAGCCAAAATATTACGTTATGTAAGTCTCCTCTTCACATTCATAACCGTCCTCATCCATTCACTCCTCGTCCCCTTCTAAATCATAACACTCCTATGCCTTGACGTTCTTCTCCTTCGTCTAATAAATATTTTTGGTCTCCATTTACATACAAAACTGAACTGTAAAATTGACATTAAAAATGCTATACAAAAACACTATTAAAATACATAAACAAAAATCCACTATTAAAATACATAAATTGTCTTATAAATAATAACTCAAATATTCGTTTTAAAAATTCTAAAATGTACACTTCAATTATTAGACGTACTGTAACATATGCCTGTCTAATATCAAACGCAGCTAAAACAAATATTCAAAAATTTCAAATTATTCAAAACAAATTCTTTAGAAAAATTCTACATTCATCTTGGTTTATTCCCAATATACAACTTGTAACAAACTAAATCTTCCTGCAATCTATGATTAGATTAAAAATTATAGACTCAAAAGTTTCAATACTCATCCGTCGTCACTTCATGCATAATTTGTACTTTCTCGCGCTTAAAAGAAACTTCTTAAGAAGGAAGTTATGGAATGCAGCGGGGAAAAAACTGTGAATTTTGGCAGACAATTTTTTATTACAGGGTCCTGGTAATGAAGAAATAGAAAAATCCAGTTGCTAAGTTCAGAAAAAAACTTCTAACATGTGGTGCAGCCAGAATCCATCTTTTATGGTTTCCTGATGTCGAAAAATCGATTGACGGCAAAACGTCTGTCCGTCCGTTCTTTTGCCTCAGTGAACACCGCCAGCAACTGAACCGTTCAGCCGATTTCTCCAAAATTGATATTTCCCGATCGATTTGGCTGATGTCGTGCCCCCTTGAATCTGAGACCGATATTTTAATTTTGAGGGGTATTTTACATGAAGCCTCCGGACATGTTCAAGAAAATGGCGCCGACAATTTTAATTAAATTTTGTTCTTGGATAATCTGAAGGACGTTTAAGAGAATGACGCAGGTCTCATGTTGGTTGAAAAGTAATTTTTCAAATAAATAAATAAATAAATTCCACTTTTTTCGGCATCATTTTACAACTACAATTATGAAGATACAATTTTTTACTTTCCTTTATTCAGACGTATATACGGAGTAATATACATAGTAGAGGGGAAAGTTATGTAATGCTGCCTGCGAAAACGGCGGATTTTCGGCAGAAAGAAATTCATTGCCGGGCACTGATAAAGAAAAGTGGATAAATTCAGTTGCTAAATTCATAAAAACTGGGAATGCTACAGAATAGAACAGACTTTCCGGTACTAGTTTGAATTTCCTTTGGTCTCTACTAGCTTCTCGGACTAGACACATATTCTTGCCAGCTACCATCTATCGCCGCAGAAATTAAATTTTTTTGACATTTTCTTAATTTGTCGGTTTCTTCTCAGGAAAACGGAAATATGATTTTAAGAATATTAAAAAATAGTAAAATCTTGTCCTAAATGGCAATTTTCTTTGAAAAATGTGTAGCCGTTTTTAAGAAACTGGCGTTTAGGCGCTTACACTCACACTCATTTGAAGCACTTACACTCATAAATACAATAATGTACGCCGTAACTTACTATTTGTAATCTTATATATTATTTCTCAAAGGGCTGTTTGGTCTTTTCAATAAATTGGGCGACATACGAAACCGATCTGTATAAAGAAGCAATGGATTGAAAAATCGTGTTTCTTTTCACCTGCACATGGGACATTCGTATTGAAAAAGGGCGTTAAAAATACCTAAATATTTAAAAAAAGTAGTAATTCGGGATCTGTAACATCTGATTGCCGCGCGATCTATCGGAAGAAAATTAGACTCGGACGGTGGCGGGAAACAAGTGAATGTTGCAATCTCAAGCATTTTTGTTTGTTTCAATTTAATGTAGGTTGTGTAAGCACGTGAACGTGATTTTCTACATTGAATAGAAATCTTGAAATATGAGAGGTTAGTGATCTTAGTGAGGTTAGGTCGTTTATAATGCTGGAATACAAAAAAAGAATTTAAGCAGAAAACAGTTTGGTTATTTGACTAACCGTGCGATTTAATCGCACGGGTTCTCACTAGTTTTGTATATTACTTCTTTGCTCGTTTCTTAGATTCTAACTTTTGTTATACGTTTACACATTAATTGTTTTATAAATTATTTATTTTGAAATATTTGAAATAAAAATTGCTAGTTCTTTAATGGAGTATCGACAATGCAGGGTACGCGACAATGGAATTTCGTTTTGCTGTCGCGAATTCCTATGAATTACGTGTCGTTGTGACTTGACACAGTTATATGGTATCAGGCTAATTTTCAATACAAGTTTACACACCCTTAATATTATATTTTTATGCAATTGTAGCATTCACATAGTTTTGACAACATGCGATGGAAACAGTGAGTTGTTGGCTTCTTGGTTGAATTGGATGTTTTCAAATAATAGCTAAGATGTTAGTAGCGCAGAAAGTGGAATATTTGAATCCTACGTAGCTGTTTCCAAAAGCACGGGAAAGTATGTGCGGTTGTAGCACCACTAGTTCATTTCTGAATTGACTGTAAGTAGTTCCTTGAATCTAAACTTCACCTTTTTTACATTAAAGGAGGTGATAACCACAACAAGGACCGTACGACTAGGGCAACAGTGTTGTCGGCCGACATGGTTGCACGGGTCCTCCACATTTGAGTAATAACTTTTCGCGAGCCGCAATAAATGGCAATGCGGCCGTCAGTTGGACGTGCTCTTGGGGATTCGTACGCGAAATGAGTAAAACTCCATGCAGGCGAGAGAAGGGATCCCCGGAGTTTGCGACAACGCGTGATAACGCTAGACGAGCCACGAAGTTATTTAACAGTCTTCTCGGAAGTGATAGTGCATCAGTTCCGCACTTAATGCGGACGAACTCGGTGAAGGACATCGAATGGAGCTCTTTGATAGGTTGTTCAATGGATCAACTAATATCACTGTAGTTCTTTTGACCGGAAGGTCCTGGGTTCAAGTCCCGACAGTGGCAGGATTTTCGGCACTAGCTTGACAGGTCGAGTTCTGTCACTGTCTGAAGGAGAATTCAGCGGCCGGCGGCTCTGATTGGTAGTTTTCCGTCGTTTCGCGGATGAATACCAGGCGAATGCAAGAACAGTACCCTGACAAAGGGGCACCGGACCGCGCGCGATCATTCCTTCCCATTCCTTGTCCCTTACATACACACCCACCCACACATAACATACGTTCCAGGCGCTGGTCGCCCGACCAGATACAGGAGAGCCGCCGCTGGCAATATTTTTTTATGTGTAATGTTGGCAGTAATTTCCGCTCACCAAAATTTTGAACTATTGATATAAATATTATTTATTAATTTATTGCAATGAAATATCAAGTTTTATTTATTTATTTATGTCAAAAACAGTTAAAAACTGTGTGTGACGAGCTATGGGGAAAAGTGAATTTTGTACACGTTTTCATAATTCTGTGATCTCTATCCTAAACCATATTCTAGTCGAATTTTGAATACAGAAAAGAGAGGTTTTTTCGAGTTTTGTTGACAAAAATATTCGCTCCTATATAATAAAATATATTTTCAAAGGTAAATTAGCTATTAATCCCTGCCCTGAATCCTCATGTTCTTCATGAAAGAATAATACTTTTTGCCGCAATAATATGGAAAAC
The DNA here is from genome assembly GCA_031308135.1 of Acheta domesticus. Taxonomy (NCBI): domain Eukaryota; kingdom Metazoa; phylum Arthropoda; class Insecta; order Orthoptera; family Gryllidae; genus Acheta; species Acheta domesticus. Next base: position 215,143,684 of record JAHLJT010004567.1, read on the forward strand.
GATAATTTGAATAACTGTATTTCCCACTAAAATTGAGAAGACGTGCACAAATAATGAAGTTACATTTATGTCCAGAAGCAAAACAAGGGACCATCTCAGCATTTGCTCAAAGATCAGGGAAACTGGACGAAAAACCTGATCGAGATGGTTGTAGTTGTAATTCTTTTAAGTACTCGTTAAAAACTGGTGGTGCTGAAACAACACGTACTTTTTCGCCATTAATAAAGGTTATGAAATACTATTTATACCACAATTTCTCTCCGTATTAACACATCTCAGTCATCATTTTTTTGTGAAACGCATTTGAAATTGTAGAACACTTTGTGAGAAAAACTAGTGTCAAGCAATAGATTTTTTTATTCAAAATTTTAAATGAAAAAGCGCGAGGAAGTAAAAATATATTTCTGGCATTGAATTTATTGAATAAGATATGCAGTGTATTCACGAATATACGAACAGTAACATAATAGTATATACTAAAGACTATAGTATTGTAAAATTCTACAAATATTTCAATGTATTAGTTAGTTTATTACCGCGAACAAATCATAGCCGTCATTATCGCTTTATCAGTGCGGCATTACCACGTTGGGTTACAACAACCAACAATGACCGCTCATCTATTGTTTTCTCACTTAACAAAATTAAAGGACGCAATTTAAAATAAAATAACAGAAATATAAATAATAATAATAATAATAATAATAATAATAATAATAATAATAATAATAATGATCAGGCCTTGAGAACACGACATTATGATAAAGCGGTTCTCAAAATTTCCCAAGATGACAAATGCCGCATTTGCCTGGAGCAAGTAGAAACCATTGATCATATTGTCTCAGCTTGTCCAATCCTAGCAAAGACCGAATATCTTAAAAGACATGACAGGGTGTGTAGCTACCTCCACTGGCAGATCTGTACCGCCCTCGAAGTTCCAAACACATGCCCCAAGTGGTACGAACACTCACCGAAACCGGTGACGTCTGTTGGATTGTGTACGATATTGTACGACCAACAAATTCAAACTGATCGCACGATAGCGGCAAACAAACCGGGTATAGTTATCCGGGATTTGGCCAAAAAATCGTGTTTACTTATCGATGTTGCTGTACCTTGCGATCAAAACGTCGTTACCAAGGAGGCAGAGAAACGTCTTAAATACAAGAGTTTGGAAATCGAGATCAGCCGAATGTGGGGCGTAAAAGCACAGGTCGTCCCGATAGTTATCGGAGCTCTGGGATTTGTTCCGCAAAATTTGTGTAAGAACTTGTCTAAACTCCCCGGTAATTGAAAAGACTGGGAAGTGCAAGAAATTGCTTTATTTGGAACAGCCCACATTTTGCGTAAAGTATTGTAGAGGCACTGATAGTCACCGAATCTGCTCCTTAGGTAGCTGGTTGCAACCTGGAGTAGATTTTATATTCAGCCGACTCATAAGATCTTTAGTCGTGATGTAATGGAATAATAATAATAATAATAATAATAATAATAATAATAAAAGACTGGAAGTGCAAGAGATGGCTTTATTTGGAACAGCCCACATTTTGCGTAAAGTATTGTAGAGGCACTGATAGTCACCGGATCAGCTCCTTAGGTAGCTGGTTGCAACCTGGAGTAGATCTTATATTCAGCCGACTCATAACACCTTTAGTCGTGATGTAATGGGAAAATAATAATAATAAAATAAAAAAGAAATAATATACAAATTCTAACTTACGTAGCATCCAAGCGTGATTTGGGAGCGGGCGTCTGAAAATTATCAATCTTTATTTCATATTTATTTAAAATTGGTTTTTAAATAATTTCTACAAGATTAATATGTAAATGTATAACAAAAGCTCCAATGTAAGAAACGAACAAAGAAATATGAAATAATATACACATTCTAACATACGTTTTATCCACCTTATTCAAAACACCTCGGAAATACAATGAAGATGCGACGAATTTTCAGAATGGGCAAATAATATTGACGCCCAATTACTTCACAAATATTCATATCTTCTAAAAATTCAATATGACCTTATTTGATGATCTGTTTTTAATGAGCGTATTTCATTAAGAAAAACAATGGTAGTTGTAGGAAGAGGCCGAATTTGTTTTTAAATTTTCATAAAATCCCATATTTCAACGAACATGAGAACTGCATGAGAACCGTTCTCTTAAGCGTCCTTTATGCTATCTAAGTTCCCAATTTAATAAAAAAATGAGCGGTTTTTAAGAAAAAATTGTTAAAGAATATAAAAATTGCCTATATTTGACACAAATTTCGGCAAAAAATATGCATGTTTTTGAAAAATTGGACATGACTTTATTTAAAGATCTATTTTTGATGAACACATTTAATTAAGCAAAAAATTGTATCTTGATAATTGAAGTTGTAGGAAGACGCCGAAAAAATATTCAATGTTTTCAATTTTTGAAAAATCAGAGTTTTCAACCAACATGAGAGTTGCGCCAGTCTCTTAAATGTCCTTCAGTCAATCCAAGACACAAATTAGATTGCAATTGTTAGCGCTATTTGTTTGAAAATGTTACAGGGGGCTTCATGTAAGGTCCCTCCCCCCAGAATTAAAATATCGGTTTTAAATTCAAGGGACCACGGCAACAGCCAGATCGATTAGGGAGTTTCAATTTTGGAGAAAATTGGCTGAACGGTTTAGCCGCTAGCAGTGTTGACAGATAGACGGACAGAGTTTTGCCGTCAATCGATTTTTCGGTATCAAGGAGCCGAATTCTACCTGCACCACATCTTAGAGGATTTTTTAAAATTTAGCAACTATATTTATCCCCTCTTTTGTTACTAGGGCCCCGTAATAAGAGTTTTTCTTCCAAAAATTCGCCGTTTTTTTTCACGCAGCATTACGTAACTTTCTCTCAAGAAGTTCCTTCTTAAGCAGTAAGCCGTTTTTAATAGAGAGCAAACATATACGTGACCTTTTGTAATGTTTTTATTTCTTTGCACAAATTTTGTTTAAGGCCAAAATCTCTATCTTCAATTCTGTACTTGTGAAGTGTTAACGTTTACAAGTTTTCAATAGTACGGAGAGCTCGCCAAATCTGGAACTATCACAATATATTTTACCATCTTTCATACCTAGAGAAGAAAGTTGAAAGCAAAAATGTAGAATAATATGAAGAAATAAGCAATCATGGAATAAATTGTTCACCTTTTTACCTCGTTCTCACATGAAAACAGTAGCCTTCTTTAATTTGTATTGCACAAAATTTCACTCGTGCCTTTAGCGTGGTTTCCGCATAAAAGCGATTGTTCCTTGAAAACGTTTGGAGCGGCGGCAGTAGTGCCAACTTTGATAGCTTAACCTGTTCTCATGGAACGTTAATGCGAGCTCACTGAAGCTCGTTCCCTGGACGGAGCAACTACTGTGAATTGCCTGTTTCGGCGTTTTGAATTTGGCGACAATGCTGTCATAGGTTAGAAACGGAGATCTAGTGTGTCTAAATAATCTTTTACGTACACAAGCGCTTGGCCGTTGAGCCCGGTAGGAGCTGCCCCCCTGGCGAAGGGAGCTGAACTAATAGGCCCCGCCCGTTCCAATGCAAGGACGTCGAAAGGCGAAAAAGACAAAGAAACTTTATATACCCGCTCTTTTCGCAGCCAGCACGCGGTTTTTGGAAGGAATTTTTTATAAGTCCGACGCGATACGTTTAAAATGCTAATTCTGAGCTAGTAATAAAGGCCAAAGATTGTTATTAAAAACCAATCTCCCGCCACGGCGCCAAATTTGAATCATTTTTGATGCCAATGTGCCAACATCTGCCAAAAAGCTAATATATTACATGACCTTATTTTAAAATGTCTTGAAAGAAGAAACTTCATCAGAAAAATATCTATCTTCAATATTGTAGTTGCAGGAAGAGCCCGAAAAAAATGAACTTTTGCAATTTTCGAAAATTAGTGATTTCTAGGAAAATGAGACCTTTACCATTCCCTTCAGCGCCTTTTTTCTTTATCCAAAGGTAACGTTGCATCCAAAATGTGAATTCATCTTCAGAAAACGTTGATACTTCACGTAAATTAAACTCAAAATCAAAATATCAGTTTCATTCTCACAAAGCTTCTAGTTCGCAATTTTGGATAAAATCTGCAGAACGAATTAGGTGCTAGAGTTGACCATAAACGGACCGAACCGCGTGTTGACATCAATTTTTCAGTATCAAGGACCCACAAAACATGGATTCTGATTACCCAACGTGTTAGAGGATGTAATTTACTATTTAAAGGTCCAAGATTTATCTATTTTGTCTTTACCAGGGCCCGGCAATGAGGTTTCTTTGACCGAAAATATGCTGTTTTCCGGCGGGCGTAACGAAATCAGATGTGAAACTTCGACAATTGCCTGCAGCGCGAAAATAACCGACCCGTCCATTGAGAGCGACTGTTCGCCACTACTTATCCCAACGTATCCTCAATGTAGAAATGAAGCCTTTTGTTCGTAAGTTTTCAATAAAAAATACTTTCAGTTAAATCTAAAAGTTGAAATTTTACTGAAGTTTGGTGTGACAGCGCTCTAGCATGTGTGCAGTTTTCAGATTTTTGTCTGTTCCCTCAAAGACATATTACAGTTCAAAGTTTGGAAAAATCCAAAATTTCCAATTTTCAAGAGGATGTAATTTTCAAGTGGTACGTTATATACCACTGATATTTTACAAAACGTAACTATACTGTTATATGTAAAAGCACAGAAAAATTAAAGCTATGATTTCTATTCCTTCTTTAAAAAAATACTCTCTGAAAATCGGATTTCGTTCATTCGCGTTCCGGAGGGCTTGGTTGCAAATATTTATCAAACAAAAACAAAGAAGGTAGGTAAATAATATTTCGATTTGCAGACCAAAGTATATTGAATCGAATGATTTTTTATTCTAGATTGCTAGAACGACCTAGAGCTGAGTAATTAAAAAAGAGTAAATGTCTGCAAACGCGAAAAATGGCCGACGGCGTGATACAAAAATGGCCGTCATTTGTAAACCATGTACAATAAAAAAAGTTAAAGTTAAAATAAAAGTTTTTTGAACAGACAAAACATGAGGACATGTATCTACAAAATAAGATTTTTTCGAGATGGTCGAGGCGACCAGTGCTGGACCACTTAAAATGTATTGACCCCGTAGAGGGCGACGGCGTCAAAGCGTCGTTACTTGCTTCCCTCGCAGTTGAAACGAATCTGACAGCTCAAATTAATCAGATACGAATATTGGCTATGATAGCTAGTCCAGAGGAGCAAGAACGTCACGATTCAAACCGCCATGCCTGAATTTGATGTACGTCGCGAATATAACGTTAAATTTAATGAAAAAATCAAAGATTTAATTATATATTCGATGAGAAATACCAAGATTGTAAGAAGCTTGGAGAAAAAATCAGTCAGATGTTTGAATCAGTTAATGAAACATTTGGTGAACAAAATGCAAAAATTACATCACTTGCGACCGCCATAAACCGAAATTTGGCATAAATTTCTCGTTAATAAACAGTTACCTCAAATTCAGAAATATGAAGCAGTGCAAACTGTCACTAAAAATGACAAAGGTCAAGAAAAAGTTATGTAAAGAAATTGATGAAATTGGTAACAAATACGAAACGTTAACAACGGACAAAACGCGAATTTGAAGAAATGAGAAAAAGGTCAAAAAAGGTCCTGAATGTAGTAAGTGAAAAATATAAAGGGGTAGACAAAAATTAAGCGTCAGTGTATGAGAATGTTTGAGATAAATTACAAAAAACCATGGCCAATTTAGACAGCTTGTAAAATGGGAGCTACAAAGAGAGAAATTGGAAGCTAAGGTGGTAAAGAAAATAGTTTCGGCTCTTCCATCTATGGCTGTACCTCTAACATATGATGCGAAGGCGCCATCACCGAAAATTACGGTCACTTTGCCTAGGCGCATCGTAGAGTTAAGAAAACCCAAAGTAATTTCTCAAATGCTGTTCACGTACATGCTTCTCACGTACGAGATTGGTTTAAAACGTAAGTGCCTATTCCCGCCACTTAGCAGGAATTTATTGGTATATTAATTGATAGATTTTTTCATAGAACGGCCAAAAATAATTTTAAAATGGAGTAGCTAAAGAAAGATTTTCAAAATTTAAATCCTTCAATGCGTTATTTTGCTGTATCAAGAACTGATGTCCTGAAACAATCAGAATCAAAAGAAAGCAAGGCGAAGAAATAAAATGTTTATTATCCAGGCATTATCGCAGCTTCACGCACAATTTGTTGAAAAGTAGTCTAATTGAAAATCTGTATCATTTTAAATTTTTGGTACACACATCAGATCAGTGTGCTTTTCGCGTCTTTTGGAGGACAAGGTCAGGGGTTTCGTCTCGTTCACGCACTGAAAACGGCGTAAACAATTCTCTTCGATTCGGCGGACAGAACAATGGGCAACCTCCCGACCGCGCTAAGCAATATAACGCAAGTCAATCTCAAGTCCAACCGCCCCCTCAGCCTTTTCGTAATGCAGGAGCAGAACCCAGCGAGTTCCCGTCTCGTCCGCCTCGGTGAAGTCCCTTGTAGGGATCATCACCCCGCCTCCTAGGCCGTTAAACTACAAGGGATCAAGATAAATGGAAATACAATTCTGAACCCTACAATAATCAGTGATATTGTAGTTTCCATAACAATTCTGAGTTTAATGATAGACCTTCTAAACTACTCTGTCAAACCTGTACAAAAAACGTCAATTGTTCGTAAATATAACTGTCCTATTATTCACATAAAATGTTTTAACATCGCTGTTGGCAATCTCATCGATATTTGTAATGAAATTTCTGCTATCCCTCAAAGTATTTAGAAACGCCTGTTACAGACTAATTCTGTCTTCCTGACTTTTTCCATTTCAAGAGCTTGCATTATTGGAGCGCAAATGCGAAAATATGCTCTTGTCACTAAACAGATTTTACTTATCTTTAAGATTAATAATCATTAAATATTAATCGTTGATAAGAATTTAAGTAGACGTTGATAAGAAGTTAAGTAAACATAGTTTTGTAATGACCATAACATCACTTGATTTACGCAATAATGTTATCCGATTAAATGGAAGAGTAGAATATAAAATTCTAGAGGAGACTAACGACCCAGTTTTTACAGACTACTCCGTTCAAACGATTCTCGTCAACGACATCCAATCAGACAATCTTCAGAATGTTATCCTCAACTTATTATGTTATCCTGACCTTAGAAAGCCTTTTTACAGGAATTATTAGTTTATTTCAGGACACTTTTCAAAATACAACCCGATCAATCAAATACTATATTTTCTTGATTAAAACTGATAGATTCTACATCTTTTTGATGCAAGCCATATCCAATTCCTCGCGCTCACAAAAGGACAAGTTGGTGAGGATATCACAAATATCACTTAATATGGCATCATTTGCAAAGCCCATTCTCCTTACGTCAATCCCATTGTCATTACAAAAAGAAAAATGTCTACACACGTATTTGCTTCGATGCCCGTCGCTAAAATTCTTTTACAGAATCCGAAAACGACGCACCTCATATGGTCGACGAACCTTACTTGGATAAGGCTGTATCCAGCAGTTTAGTGAGCCTCGATTTTTAAATTCATCATATTGGTAATTCGCTCTCCATCTCTGTTTCGATGCCCAGACTCAGCAGCGTAAAAATAAAATTCGACTCGCTGGAGAACAATCTAGTACACACTAACTTACATACACAGACGAAATTACAATTCACCGTCAACATAACTTCCTGTGTCAAGCATTCTCACCAACTAAGCGAGCAGCACCGTTGCCAAAATCAATCCCTTCTTTTGAATCAGTTGCGCCACTTCATTGAAATTGTCGCAAACATAATTGTTTGTGTTACTCAGCATAGGAATGAGAGCGTCTCATAGTCCATGTCAAAAGGTACCTGTCAAAGGAAAAAGTTCCGGAATTTTTTTTCAACCGTATGATTTCGAGGATGCTGAATTCAAATTGATGCTTGCCATCTCAAAAAAGGTCAGCTTCACAGAGAAAATTCCAAAATATCTAAAATGTTCGCCCTGTTTTTCGTATTTTGCTTATTATTCCAAACCATGCATTTTCATCGAAACAATTATTATTCAAAAAATTCAAGTTAGATACAATTTTCTACAAAATACGTGAATTAACTTTAAATTTCTGAAAAACGGTTTAGGCGCTAGAGCGCACTGAAGTAAGGTTTAGTTTCACTTTCTCATGCTTGAAACGTCTATTACAAAATTGTGTTATTAAATTATTAACACTTCGATACTCACGGAATAATTTATGGTCGTCTTGGGCTCGCG